>CAUZXS010002236.1:0-150000 GCA_963585895.1 Sepioteuthis lessoniana
CGTAGAACATAAGATTGACATAATATGCGTACAAGAACACAGATACACGCACACCGAAGATATCAAATATCACGAAACTGGCAATGGATGGTCGCTCGTCACTGTATCCGCATGGAAAAACTCTGTCAACGCCGCAGTAGGAGGGGTAGGATTACTTATAGGACCTAGAGCATTAAAAACGCTAAATAGCATTGAGAAAATACAATCTAGAATGATGGCAGCTATTTTTAACGGCAACCCCAGAGCAACAATCATCTCCTGCTACAGCCCAACCAATGTTAGTGAAGAAACTGAACTAGTCACCTTCTACGATGAGTTATCCTCATTAGTGCGTAGCATCCCGAAACACAACATGTTAGTGATTGGCGGAGACATGAATGTCTAAATCGGGAAAAACGGAAACAACAAATACAGCCTCCACAACACGTCAAATAGAATGGGCAACATCTAACAGATTTCATGATAGAAAATAGATTAGCATGTCTCAATACAAACTACCAAAAAAGGGAGGGCAAACTATGGACATACACGTACGCAAACAATACTAAAGCTCAGAGAGACTACGTCCTTATAAACAAGAAATGGAAAAATAGTGCAATGAATTGCGAGGCATACTCCTCTTTCGAGGGTGTGTCCACCGATCACCGAATAGTCACGGCGAAAATACGGTTAAGCCTACGAAAAAACGCCAAACGAACAGCGACCACCAAACACTATGACTGGGTCCTATTGAACGACAGAGATATAAGAGATAAATACATATTAGAATTAAGAAACAGATTCGAAACACTACAAGAAAAGACGGAAAAAAGTACACCAAACGACGAATATGAACATTTCGTCAATGCGCACCTCGAGGCAGCAGCGAAATGCATTCCAACAAAACTCAAAACTAAATATAGAGTCCCATGGGAAACTTTAGCGGTGAGAGAAAAACGTGCATTAGTGAAAACAGCCTCCAAAAACTATTGAAAAAACCCAACAAACACAAATGCCTTAAAACTAAAAACGGCACAATATCAATTAGCAGGCATATATATAAAGGAACAGACAGAATACATTCAAAATCAGATAGATAAGATTAGAGACTCGGTGGAAGATAGACAATCTAGGATAGCCTGGCAAACAATAAACGAAGTGAGTAGAAGAAAGAACACAGCCAAAGCAAAACTGAAAGCAGCAAACCAACAAGAAAGAATAAAACTGTGGAAACAGCACTTCGAAAACCTACTAGGAAACCCACCGAAAATAACACATGAACCAATCACCAGAATAATTACTAAACAATTAGACATTAAACTAGGACCGTTCACACAAGAAGAACTCGACTCGGTTCTCAGAAAAATTATTAATAGGAAAGCTGCAGGGCTGGACGAAATTCCCCAGAAGTATGGAAGACCAGACAATTCGACGACATACTGCTCCGACACTGCAACGCAGTATACAATCAAAATCCGATAGATAGATGGATGAAGGGACGCATACTCCCCTTCCCTAAAAAGGGGGACCACGGATTAGCCAAAAACTACCGAGGCATAACACTTACATCCATAGCAGCTAAAATCTACAATGCCCTAGTACGAAACCGCATAGAACCCAAAATCGACAACATACTTAGGAAAAACCAAAATGGCTTCCGAAGAAATAGATCCACGACCTCACAAATATCAACCATCCGTAGAATCCTTGAAGGTGTACGGGCAAAAAACCTACAAGCGACATTAATATTTGTTGACTTTACCATGGCTTTCGATTCCATTCACAGAGGAAAGATGGAACAAATCCTACTAGCGTACGGTATACCAAAAGAAACCGTAGCGGCAATAACGATTCTCTATAGAAACAGCAAAGTAAAAGTACGATCACCAGATGGAGACGCAGAATACTTCGACATTGTAGCAGGAGTACTACAAGGGGACACGCTGGCCCCGTACCTCTTTATCATTTGTCTAGACTACGTACTTAGAACATCGATTGACAAAATCAGAGAGAATGGCTTCGAACTGACGAAGAAAAGAAGCAGAAGGTACCCCGCAACAACAATTACCGACGCCGACTACGCCGATGATATAGCGATACTGGCAAATACACCCGACCAAGCCGAAACACTACTGCATAGTTTGGAACGAGCAGCCGCAGGCATAGGCCTCTATGTTAATGCACACAAAACGGAATATATGTGCTATAACCAAACGGGGGACATCTCCACTCTAGAAGGAACCCCTCTTAAACTAGTAGACAAATTCACTTACCTAGGAAGCAGCGTCAAATCAACCGAAAAGGACATCGAAACGAGGTTAACGAAAGCATGGACAGCTATCAATAGGCTATCGATTATATGGAAATCAGACCTAACCGATAAAATGAAACGCAGTTTCTTCCAGGCAGCGGTCACATCGATACTGCTATATTGATGCACTACATGGACGCTAACAAAACGGCTGAAGAAAAAGCTAGACGGCAATTACACAAGAATGCTGCGTGCAATCTTGAACAAGTCCTGGCAGCAACGCCCCACAAGACACCAACTGTACGATCACCTGCCCCCTATCACGAAAACTATTCAAGTTAGACGAACCAGACATGCAGGACACTGCTGGAGAAGCAGGGACGAACTCATAAGAGATGTACTCTTATGGACCCCCACACATGGCCGTGCAAAAGCAGGACGACCAACACGAACATACATTCAGCAGCTATGTGAGGATACGGGATGTTGTCATGAAGACCTACCTAGGGCGATGAACGATAGGAGGAAGGCGAGAGAGGATCAGGGATATCCGTGCTACCAGCGCGACATGATGATGATGATGAATGTTAATATTTGACCTTGTTGAGGAAGGGGATGTAATTAAATATCTTTCCTGGCACTAACGTTTTTGTTTTGTGCTACCGAAGAAAAAGATCACACCTAGAGTTTTTTTTTCTTTTTCTTTTAAAGAGGTACATATTAAACCCGAAGAAGACCGGAGAATGTACCAACCGAGACAATGAGGAAACCATTAAAACAAGAAGGAATTCAATTATCCACATAGTTCGTGGAAATCATGAGATAAGTTGTATTCTTTGGTCTACAAATAAACGTTATTTACGAGACAAAAGTCGATGCCAACCATGTAGGAATAGCTTGTCTGATATTGGATAAAAGTGAATTTGATGTATCTACAGATATATTTATAGATATCTATTTAGCAGTTGAGATCAATAAATAAAAGCCAATGTCTTGCGACATTTTCCGAAGATTCTTCATTTAGGCAGCATTATCCATTCCTTTCTTTGGTCTCAGAAGTTAGCACGTGGCCAACTGCGAGACGCTCTTAGTATAACGGTCAGCGTCACAGGAAATAGACACAGAGATCCGGGTTCAAATCCTGGACACATTTCATTTCACAAAGCGCTTATACTCCATGGAAAGGTATGCATCCACGTTATCCCTCTAGTTTCCCCGTAAATAGTAGGGCACACTGACCTCTTCAACTATGGTATGGTAACCAGTCTGGGAGAAGGAAAACTCTGAATTCGAACCTGTTAAACTCTGCTTAAAAACTGCTCAAAGCGAAGGAGTTGGATAAATACAAACACGACTAATTGGGAGACGTGCTTGGCGTAACGGTGATCATCATAGGAAATTGAATTGGTATCTCAAGCTCAAATCCTGGTCGAGGTTGTTTGCGTTTCACTTCGCGCTAATGCCCACGGGAAAAGCATGTATTCATATGTGTAATTATGTTTATGTTGATTAATTCAATTTACCCATCTGTCTAATTATGGGTAAATAGTAGATCAGATTGATTTCTTTACTCTTAGTAAGGTAACTAGTCTAGGAGAAGGAAAACTCTGAATATAAACTACCTTTACTTCGCTGGAAAATTAATCTTGCGTCGCATTCTGCTTGCGATGGAAGGGTTGGGTCAATACATGTACAATTGACTGAAGTAGTTGTTATCTTGCAGGATATAGACATTTCCTATCTCGATGAAACCTGGGGGTGTGAACTACTTTGATGGTATCTATCTGTTAGGGGTGCGGGAGCTCATTCTCGCATGAGTGACGGGAACTTTTGTGAGGAAAATGACACAGTTAAGACTCCACCTTGGGGCTTACAATATGCTGACTGTATCTCCAACAGTAAGATTCCTCAAAAAGAGGTGTTCTGGTTATGACACTAAACTGATCTAATTGTGAGGCTCCAGTTCTGGAGGTATGGGGAGTGTAGAGTGTCCTTTCATTGCCATGATTTCCAGCTGACTAGACAGAAGCCATCTCTTATTCTCTTACTAGAAATATTTAAAAAGAAATCAAACTACCTGTAAGCAACTCATTTTTGTACATATTTTTCTGACATTTTTCTGTACATATGAAGTGTCATAAAAATATCGTGACAAAATTTTGAATGTTTGAAAAAATTAAATGAAGACAGGTGCACAACTGAGCAAATAAAACAAAGTGGTGATGTCTAAACACCAAGAGAGCAGTTTAGACATCATCCTTTTATTGTAGACAAATAACTTTATTATAGAAAAGTCAATGCTTATTTTCGATACTTTTTGATTAGCAGTTATTGGTAAAACACATGATTATGAAAGTGCAACACTCGTCATACACAACAGGCCTAAATACGTGTGAATTTTTTGTTTCCTGATTTGAAAAGAGTTGTTTGTTTGTTAGTTTGTTTGGGTTTTATGGCATATCAACCTTTGTAGGTTATTTAATGCCAAATCCAAACATTATGCAAACAGTTCTATTTCAAACAATTCAGTTTAGCTTAAGTACACAGTTTAATTGTCAAAACATTTCTATTTCAAGCTATTCAGTTTAGTCAAATGGCTCTATTTAAAACAATTCAGTTTAGTATAAGTATAGCTTTTTGTTTACACACAGTTAAATGTCAAAACAGTTCTATTTCAAACAATTCAGTTTAGCGTAAGTACAGTTTAAATGTAAAAAAAAGTTCTATTTCAAACAATTCAGTTTAGCATACAAAAACATTTGCATTTCAAATTATTCAGTTTAACATAATTGCGTTGTTTAAATGTCAAAACAGCTATATTTCAAGCAGTTCAGTTCAGTTCAGCATAAGTACGCAGTTTAGTTCTATTTGATTTATAGATAAGATCCTCTCAGATGCTCCCACTTCGGGCCAGAGTCACTCGGGAGCTATGGCAATGAAGGGGTACACAGCATTCCTCAAAGCTCCAGTATTACTGGAACATCACTATCAGATTGTTTAGTGTCATAGTCAGTGGGAAGGGGTTACCCCTCAGCAGAACTATATGTTATTTTAATCTATTTGTCGATTAGCTTGAAGATCTGCAGTTCGACAATAGATGAGACGTTAATTACCATTTTCTTGTTCAATAAAGTCAATCTCGATTTAAAAAGTGATCGACTTATATACCAATATGGCGTACTGAGTTTTTTTTAAAAACTGTTCTTTACATGTCGTGTAAACTTTAAATTTATGGTTTGATAATCTTAAAGATCTGCAGTTCGACTATAGACGAAACATAAATTACCATTTTCTTGTTTGAGAAGCCTTTGTCGAGTTGATAAAAATCAACTTATATACGAACACATACGACATACATTGCATATGTTAACGTATGTGATAAAAACGATCTTGTTTACGTAAAGTGAACTCAGCCGAATACGCTATTTCAAGTTAAGTACGATATGGTTGTTGGGAGTCGACGACCAAAAAATGTTTTTTGCTTTTAAAACCTCGTACCGACCCCCATGTTATGCCCTAATTTAATTTTCTTATTCGTTTTTCCTTTTCTTGCAGCCTTCATTTCTTTTTTAATATTTATTTCTCTCATTGTTTTTACTCTTACTCACATTTTTTTTACTGTGTCAATGATCTGATTTTTTCTAAGACGGTTTCGTATATCAGCCAGACATCCCAGTTATTTTCCCGAAGGCATTTTACGAAGTTAATTCGTAACGTATCGTACGCATGTGTTATGTTTTATGAGGGCACAGAAATAAACAGTAATACTTACAAGGGAGATAATCTTGACGTAGTCAAGATATTAATAGTGTTCTGTTCGTGCAAAGAGCTCATAAATCATAGTTTTATGCCAGACATAAGCTTGATATAATTTACTCACCACTCATCTTAAGGATCCCAGTGATCAACAAATGACATCTTTCTGCAGAATTATATATGACGTTTGTCTGGAGTGGTTTTGTTGTATATCTATGACCATGAACAACTATACAGACACATATGCATGCAGAATCATAACAATGACACAACAAAGACGAGCGACACAGTTCTTTAGAAAAATATACCTCTCACTTTATTGAAAGGGTTGTGTGTGAGAGGGAGTTGGAGACCGAACAGAACTGCAGCATATTGACCCCCACTCTTACGGCCATAACAGCGTTTCTTTCCTGTTTTCCTGGGCTGCTCAACCGGGGGGCTGGGGGCCCAGCCTCTCTGGGACACGGTCCCCATTCCAGAATTTTCTTTCCAACTCCAGCTGCTCAATCGGTGGTCCTGAGGGACCCTTCTGCTGGGTGCTGGTTCTCTCTGCAGCTTCTTGTCTCCAACTGTCTGACTTCCTGTCTTCACCCGGGTTATATAATTGTTCGACATCCACCTTCTTCTTGTGAGCGTCACAAATCGCACTCAATTCAACCCATCCTCGCTAGGTTATATCCTGATATTCCTCGACCGGATGCACCTGTTATTTACACAGGTGCAGTTCCTATTTTGACAGCTTGGCCGGGGTAAATATGTTATTTTTGATGCAGTAACGCATAAAAAAGAAAAAAATCGAGGGAAAACGACCGAAAAGATGACAGATACAGAAGGGAAAGTTAAGATCGGAACAGAGAATGCTGAAGCGCCGTTTGACCACGGTGCAATATACATAAAGTTTGATTTGGTCGAGAACGAAAAGTCTTCTGCAGGAATTAAATGCACGCGGAACCACCATTCCTGTGTGATTACGTAACATCAAGAAACGGTTACTGTAAGCGCGTAATGAAATCAACGGCCGAGTAAACGCGTTTTTAAAAATCACAAGCTGTACTAAAAATGAAGCTTGGGTTTCGGCGTTTGCTGATAATATCACGATCTTTGTAACCCGCCGCCTGGATATAAAGGCTGTGAAGAAGGCGATTGCCGGATACGAACGAATACCAGGAGCCAAGGTCAATTTTCCCAAAAGGGGGCTCGGTGCTTGGAAGGGTAGCGATACCCTGCCAGAACCCTTCCTCTGGAGTGACGGACCCGTCCACATCCTCGGGGTGTAGTTCAAGCCTGACCTCCAACTGGAGCGAAATTGGTCGGAGGTGGTGGCTAAAGTGGATACCCAGGTGGGAACCTGGCTTCCAAGGAGGTTGACTTTAAAAGGAAGGGTGGAGGTGTGCGCCGTGTACGTCTTCCCCTTGATCCTTTACCGACTGGCTGTACTTCCTTTGCCTAAGGTACGGCGGCTGGCGCTCACCAGATTACTATGAGGAGGCCGAAGGCCGACGGTCCGTAGACAGCTCTGCATTCAACGTACGTGCAATGGGGGTCTAGGTAGGCCTGATCTGGAGAGCCACTGGCTCGCTGAAAGACTTGCATACTTGGACCGATCCTTGTCGAGGACGCAGTGTGGAGACGAAAGGCAAGTCGGACTTTTCCTAGTCTCAAGTCAGATCCTAAGGCTGAAGGTCGACGTAAGCCGAGGGGCGAATTACAGTTTGTTCGCGAATGCCGTACGGCCCTTTGTAACCTTTCTCGGTCCAGTGACCTTTCAAGGCCCCAGAAAGAACTATATCGGGAACTAGTGGTAGGCCCCACTTCGGACCCTTTCAGTGAGCGGCGCGGCTGGACCGTGGAGGAGGTCCGCTCCCATTAGAATTGGGCGCCAGGTTCGAGCTTCTTGAACAATTCCGAGTTCTCGCTCACCTGGCGGCTTGCACGGAACGCGTTGCTCCTTCTCGGTTTGAACTTCAGAGCGGGCCCGGCAGACATGTCCGATTGTGCTCGCTGCAGCAGTGGTTTAGAACGTCTTCTATTACAGCGTGCGAGTTGGTCCGTTCTGGGATCACGTCGAGGAGTGGACAGCTCGCATCGAACCCAAGCAGCTCGTGCTGCTCGACGTTGGTTACGTCGTAGACAAGGTTTTGCCTCCGTTTTAGGGTGAGAAGCGTGTAGTGTTTCTCGCGATCCTAGCTGTAGCCAGAATGGTGATTTGGATGACGCGAAAGAAGGGATTGTATGACGATGCAAACTTTTCTCATCGTGATCTGATATTGTTCTTTAGGCATCAGCTTAGGGTCAAGATCAGATAGATAGAAAATGCTTGGATCCCATAACATTCGACAAAGGTGGGTGAAATCAGCAAACCTGGTCGTACGAAAGGGGGCAATGTTGAAGTCATCCTTCCCTCCTCTTCCTGCGCATAGCGTCTACGGTCCGGGTGCTTCGGGACCCCATCCAGGGTAAGTAAACTTTGTTTTCCCTTGAATACCTAGTTAGCAGTTTGTTGTAAGTCATCATCCCCTTCACCTAGTAGTTAGCCTCCAAGATCTTCCCCATCCCTATTTTTATACCCCCACCCTTACTCCAGCCCACCTCTTCTGAAGATCTTGGAACCTCATCAGAATAAGTTCATCCAACTTGTCCTCACCGCGCCCGACTCTGCTTTTTCTTTTTTCCCATTAGATTAGATGCCCCTCCAACTTAGGGTAGGTCCGCCTTGTTTTCGGCGTTCTCGGACATCGGAAAACAGTCGGCCTCCATATCATAAAATGAGGGATGGGAGAGAAACCAAACGGGGAATTTTTTCCTTGTTTTTAGTCGTTTTTTTCTTCCATCCCCAACATACAACATTTTGTCAATAAAATCATGTTTTGTAAATAAAATCATACATTTCATCTCGGGATTTTAAGTAGATCTTCTCATAGAGTAAATGTGGTATTTTGATGGATCTAGCGTGGTTGGTGAAGGATGGATTTCTATATATTGTACTGTTGAATGGGTCGGTGAATGTGGCTAGCTAGGATCCCTTAGACATTTGTTATAGTATGACCGCTTCCTTCCCCTCCCAACAAAACAATAAGGCCTTGTGCCTTCCATTTTTGTACCAAATGGAAATAAAAACTGCACTGAAAATGAAGATGAACGTACAATGTATTCTCTGCTTTTAGTTGATCTGGCGTATATATATATATATATATATATATATATATATATATAATTCTTTTAAATACCCGGTCTGGTGGCAAAATCTGCTTGGTAGCGCCAGGAGTGGCAGTACTGCCTTCAGCTACCGAAACTGTGTAATCACCTCAGGTCGGCAGCTGATGAGGGTATCGCACGTGCTTTCACACGTTGTATGATGAAAAAAAAGTAGTGTTATCAGGCCTTTGCTTGAAAAAAATCGATAAATATCTGGATCTTATCAGACAGCTGAAAAAGTTATTAAATATGAAGGAGACGGGGATACCGATCATAGTCCTTGAAACAATTTTAGATAGCTGGGAAAAGAGACAGGATTTTGTTAGGTTTGGTTTGGTTTTATGACATATCAATCATCATTGGTTAACTCATGCCAAATTCTGTTTTTACATATATATCAAATATATCATTTGTAAACTCATTTTGTAGATATACATAGTTAAATGATCAAACAGTTCTATTTCTAACAATTGTTTAATATCACATCCAGGACACTTGTTGGCGGGGGGAGGGGGTCTTATCCCTCTGCAGAGATGCCGAATGAGCTAGAAAAGAGACAGGAAGAACTGAAGATCCAGGAAAGGATTGAAATCGTCCTGATAAGATCATAATTTAGATCGTCTAGATTATCGAGGAAAGATCTGGAGAACTGAGAAAACTTGCAGTCACGTGTAACCCAGTGAAGGCTACTAGCTACTATGAATATGAAAACTACGCAGAAAACTAGCACCGACAAGAGCAGGCACAACTGAGTGGGGAAGATTATCCACATGGAACGGTGCAAGTGACTAAACTTTTACCATACAGAGAAATGGTATATTCAAAGACCAGATTCTGTTTGGCTTGGTTTTTTTGTTTAATGGCATATCAACCTTCGTCGGTTATTTAATGCCAAATCTATCCTATGGCTGGAGGATAAAATAAATTCACACCTTTCCCACGGGTATTAGTCCGAAAGTGAACGTAATTGCGCGACTAGAGTTTGAACATGCTTACTACGATGTCACTGTCCAGCACGTTAGCCACTATGCTACGGGGATCCTCCAGAATCTGCCCTTGAGAAAGAAACACAATTATCTTGAATTTTCAGAGATAAACAGATCATCCAATCTCAGCCAGAAGACAAAATCTAGTTTTAGTTAGTAGACTTTGCCATCCCAGCAGAGAAAAGAAAAGCAAAAAACTGGATAAATACTTACACCTTGCCAGAGAGCTGACTTAGTTGCTCTAGTTTCTTTGTTTAATAGGATATTAACCTTCGTGGGTTATTTAATTCCAAAGCCATCCTTGTAGAAGAACATCGATGATACTATTCAACTCATAGCTGAGTGGATAAAGCTTGTTTCTTGTTTCTTTGTTTATCAGCATATCAACCTCTGTGGGTTATCTAGTGCTAAAGTCATCCTGGTAGAAGACTATAGAGGTAATATTCATCTCATAGCTGAGTTGATAATGGGGTTCATACCTTTCCTCAGAGTATTAGCCTAAAAATAAAGGTAATAGCTCGTTTGGAGTTCGAACTCACTTCCTTCGAGACCGCAATCTAAAACTTTAGCGAATACGCTACTGAGAGCTGAAAATTCAGCGAAATATGAAGGTTACGGTGATACCAATCATTACTTGAGCACTCGGAATAATCTCGCAAACCTGGAAAAAGACTCGGGTGAACTAGAAATCTGAGAAAGAATTTTTATCGTCCAGACCACAGTACTGTTGAAATTAAGTAGAATACTTAGAAAAGTCCTGGAGAACTAAAGAGACTTGCTGTCACTCAATTTTCAGAGAAAAGCCACCTTTTACAGCTGGTGTGAAAAACACATCAAGAGTAAAATAACTGATGAAAAATAAAGTCATTTAAAATAGAATAAAAACTTTAAACGCTATCCACTCTGTCAGGCTGGCTTAGAATCAGCTTACTGTACCTAATGGTGAGACTCCAATCATGGAGATCGGGGGAGTATGGAGTACTCCTTCACTGCTAAGCCCAGTCGGCTGGGGCTGTAAAATATACCAACCGCGCTTCTGCAGAGGAGTAAGACTCTTCTAATTAGTGTCCTTCATATGACACTAAACAATCTGATTACTGGAGCTTTGGGGAATGGTGAGTACCCTTTCATTGTCATCGCTTCCAGGACCGCTCTGGCCCAAAGTGGTAACACCTGATAGGGACCAATTCATGGGTCAAATAGAACTGTTTGACATTTAAACTCTGTGTAAACAAATGACTTATGCTAAACTAAATTCTTTAAAATAGAACTGTTTGATCATTTAACTGTGTGTAAACGAATGACTGATTTTTAATTGAATTGTTAGTAATACATAGCAATACTTGGAACCATTTAAATGTGTGCAAAAGAATAAGCTTCAGCTCGTTTAAAAATGTTATCAACAAAATGTATTTACAAATCTAATAGATTTAATAGCCGACTACGCCGATGACATAGCGCACCTGGCAAATGCACCCGACCAAACCGAAACCCTGTTATATAGTCTGGAATGAGCCGCTGCAGGCATTGGCCTCAATGTCAATGCATACAAGACGGAATATATATGTGCTTTAATCAAACAGGCAACATCTCCACACTAAACGGTAGCTCTCTGAAACTAGTACAGAAGTTCGCCTACCTAGGAATCAGTCTCTCATCAACCGAGACAGACATCAACACGCGACTAGCAAAGGCATGGACAGCTATCGATTGCCTATCAGTCATATGGAAGTCAGACTCGACCGATAATATAATACGCAGTTTCTTCCAAACAGCGGTCGTGTCGATACTGCTATATGGATGCACTATTTGGACGCTAACTAAACTTATGGAGAAAAAGCTCGACAGCAACTACACAAGAATGCTGCGAGCAATATTTGAACAAGTCCTGGTGGCAACACCCCACAAAGCAGCAGCTGTACGGCCACCTACCACTCATCACG
The DNA here is from genome assembly GCA_963585895.1 of Sepioteuthis lessoniana. Taxonomy (NCBI): domain Eukaryota; kingdom Metazoa; phylum Mollusca; class Cephalopoda; order Myopsida; family Loliginidae; genus Sepioteuthis; species Sepioteuthis lessoniana. Next base: position 12,111 of record CAUZXS010002236.1, read on the forward strand.
AAAACTATGAAAATTAGACGAACCAGACATGCAGGACACTGCTGGAGAAGTGGGGACAAGCTCTTAAGTGACATACTCCTGTGGACCCCTTCACATGGACGAGCAAAAGCAGGCCGTCTAGCTCGAACCGATATACAGCAGCTCTGTGCCGATACGATATGTAGCCCCGAAGACCTACAAGAAGCAATAGACGATAGGGAAGGGTGGCGAGAAAGGGTCAGGGATATCCGTGCTAATGGCGTGACATGATGATGATGATGATGATAAACAGGATTTGGCATAAATAACCTACAATGGTTGATATACCTTAAAACCAAATCAGACCAAAACTTCATAGCCATTACTCCCAGGTCGACGCAGGCCTTAGTGGTTGTACCTGCTAAGGTCTCAGCTATGAGTCAAATAGATCTGTTTGCAAATTATTTGTATTAGAAAGGAATACTTGACTGTTTGTAAATGCGTGCAAATTCTCCTCCCATGAAAACAAACAAACAAACAAAAAACTGAAGAAACAACTATACAAAAAATATAGATATAAATGTACTATGAACGCAATTCCCTAACCTCTTGACATAAAATAAGCGTGGACAGTTTGACATGTCGTTAAAACCAACAAATCAATCTTTCGATTGAAAGTTTTTTTTTCGATCGAGTAGCATAAAAATGGCGGTAAACAGAATTATTAAAAACATCATTCAATAATATTTCATCTCCTGTGGACACTAATACGAATTTTCGTTCACTGCCCATTTCCATTGGAAAAATGTACCAATCATTACAATAATTGATTTAACTTGTATTTTCTTTCATCATTTAAATTTTAGCGGCTTTTTATCGCATTATTTCTATGACAGTAAGGGACAGTTGTATGGGTCAAATTTTTGCTTTGGTTCAAACTTATGATACCTGATGTGTAGGTGTGATATGGATATGCAAGTGTGATCAACATGTCGTTTTGACAAGGAGAAGAAAGAGATGTGGATGAAATTGGTGACATCACTGAAGACGACATGGGACAATGTCTGATGAGACTAAAGGACTTATATATTCAGTTGGCCAACAAGACTGAAAACCAGCAACCTCATGTTCCGTGCCGACTCAAAAGTTGAAACTAAGATCATGTTTCAAGATATCCTATCCGACATTGAACCTTAAGAGAAAGGACCTAACAAATATAATCACTAGGACATATGTTTTAAAGTGGCACAAGGTATTTTTGAATAGTTGTGAGACAGTGGAAGTTCACCGGTAATTTCATGAACTGAAAAAAAGGCATAACTTTTGGTTTCCTACAGTCAAATTATTGATTGGATGAATGCCTGGAGTTAAGCAATTCATCTGTTTCATAGACCAACCTTAACCCTAACCCTAACCCTAGACCTAACAATAACCATAAAATTAACACTAAACCTTAATTCTAACCCTAACCATAACCTTAAATCTAAAACTAACGCAACCCAACCCAACCCAACCCAACCCTAACACTAAACCTAATCTTAAACCTACTCTAACCCTGACGCAACCCTAAGCCCAAGCCTATCCGAACTCTAATCCAATCCCCACCCAACCCCAATCATAAATTTAGCTCAACTTCAACCCTAAACCCAAATCCAACTCAACTTCCAATCCCAACCCTTTCCCTGCTTAATCCTAACCTTACCTCAATACCCCAAATCTAACCTTAAACCACAACTCTAACCCTAAACTTTAACCCAACCCAGCCCTATCTCTAGCCCAAAGTAGTATGAGTTATTTTTTATATAAATCGAAAAGTACCCCCCCCCACACACAGAAAAAAAAAGAAAGAAAATAGAGAGGAAAAAGTAAAAGAAAAACAAATCTGGATTACCCAGCTGGCTTTTAGGTGGAAACAGTTCCTTTCCGGGCTCAACAATAGAAAAAAAAGTTTCAACATAAAATGATTTTTTTTCTTCTAAATCCTTCACGTGAGGTAGGCGTTAGAAAGCTTCTTATAAAATTATGTTACTGAATATAGAGAAAGACAATGTTGCTGGCAAATTCAGTCTGATTCGAAGATTGAATATCAGTAAAATCTGCGAAGAAAAAGAAAGAAAGAAAGAAAGAAAGAACGTGATGTACTGGTTTTATTTTTGAGAGTTGAAGGAATAGTTAAGGCTGTTGGTTTGATCAATTGTAAGAACAGCTTCGATTATTGATTTTCTTCCGTTTTTCAATCTCTGCAACTGATCGCTTCCAGTTGAAATTCGGAAACCTTTAATGAAAAGAAAATTTCAAAAGAATTTCTAGTCTTATTCTTCGACTGTTTTTGTCTTTGTAGTCTCTCTCCATAACTGGAATTCACAAATAACGGTCTGCTTGCCTAGCTTGTTAACCATTACACCACACGAGATGCCTCAAATTGTCATTTACTATGCATTGTTTGGTACAATGTCAGAAATATTGTGCACACAGAGAAAATGCAAAAAGATCTGATACCCTAATAACCATTGCATAACATGAGATACTTCAAATAGTCATTTTCTAAACGTAAATTGACACAAGGCCAGAAGTATGGGGCACTAAGTGTAAATATAACTCACTAATAATGATCTGTATCCTAGCTTGTTAACCATTGCATAACACGAGACGCACAAATAGTCATTTAACGTAACTTGGCCTAAGGCTAGAAGCATGGGGTTCCTAATGTAAATATAACTCACTAATAATGATCTGTATCCTAGCTTGTTAACCATTGCATAACACGAGACGCACAAATAGTCATTTAACGTAACTTGGCCTAAGGCTAGAAGCATGGGGTTCCTAATGTAAATATAACTCACTAATAATGATCTGTATCCTAGCTTGTTAACCATTGCATAAAACGAGACGCACAAATAGTCATTTAACGTAACTTGGCCTAAGGCTAGAAGCATGGGGTTCCTAATGTAAATATAACTCACTAATAATGATCTGTATCCTAGCTTGTTAACCATTGCATAACACGAGACGCACAAATAGTCATTTAACGTAACTTGGCCTAAGGCTAGAAGCATGGGGTTCCTAATGTAAATATAACTCACTAATAATGATCTGTATCCTAGCTTGTTAACCATTGCATAACACGGACGCACAAATAGTCATTTAAAGTAACTTGGCCTAAGGCTAGAAGCATGGGGTTCCTAATGTAAATATAACTCACTAATAATAGTCTGTATCCTAGCTTGTTAACCATTACATAACACGGACGCACAAAATAGTCATTTACTAAACGTAAATTGGCACAAGACCAGAAGTATGTGGTTCCTAATGTAAATATAACTCACTAATAATAGTCTGTATCCTAGCTTGTTAACCATTACATAACACGGACGCACAAAATAGTCATTTACTAAACGTAAATTGGCACAAGACCAGAAGTATGTGGTTCCTAATGTAAATATAACTCACTAATAATAGTCTGTATCCTAGCTTGTTAACCATTACATAACACGGACGCACAAAATAGTCATTTACTAAACGTAAATTGGCACAAGACCAGAAGTATGTGGTTCCTAATGGAAATATAACTCACTAATAAATGTCTGCTCATCTACCTCGCTAAATGTTAGAAAAATCAAGTTATCAATGTTCTGCTAAAAACTATAAAGTCAGAGAAAGTCAAAATTTTCCCTCTCTGGGATGAAGACTAAATTATAGACAAGGAATGGAAAGTGAGGAAAATCAAGGAAGCAGCATATGTCAAAATGTAATTAGTCAAACGAGTATTGAGTTCAACTCGTTATAACTTTCACTGCTCAACAATTAAAAGGGAAGCGAAATTTGGATATGAAAACAATTCCATGTCCAAAAAAAAAAGAAGGTTTTTAATTGGTTTTATTCATACAAACGACGTGAATAAAAGTGGGTCTCAAGGGAAGACCTTTTGATTTAGCAGGAATCGAACCGATTGGTTAAAAAATACAGTGAAGTTTTCAGGTTAATCTGGAACGATGCATTAAGGCTTTGCGTATAAATACACCCTTGTTTGATGGCTTTTAGCTAAGGAAACGTTAAAAGGGATTTAAAGGATAAAATTTGCAATATAAAGGAAATGAAAGAGATAAAATTTGCAATATAAAGAAATTTAGGAGAGAATAAATTTAATATGAAGAGTGACATTAAAGCCAGATTTAGTATTTAACTGGGTAATGTTTTTAGGGTGCTTTAATGCGTAATTTTAAACGGAAAGTTCAAACGGTTAGTTCTGCAGCTTTCTAGTTCGGATGCTGATTAAAAAAAAAAAAAAAAATAACACAGACAATCAAGTTTTTAAACGGGAATTTTATACAAAAGAAATAAGAAAGAAAGGGATAGAAAAGATAAAGTGTTGCAAATTTTAGTGTAATTTGCGGGAATTTATCTAAGAAAGAGTCCGGGAAATAAAGTTCTTTGAATTTGAATTTTTTTTCTTTTTAGTTTTGTCAAAATGTTTCAGTTTTCATTTAATGGTGAGTCTTCTATAAAGTTATCTTTTCAGCAGAATTTTCGGGTGGAATTTTCTTTCAGTTGGTTTTACTTGGTAGAATTTCAGTAGTCGACTTTCGTTTAACTTTACTGTTATTTCTCGGGAAGCTTCTTGCCTGTTTGAAATACTTATCAGCTGTTCAAGAAGCGAGTGACGAAACCTTTCTGCGGGCTATTTTTTCCTGCCTTTACAGTTTGGTCCCCGAATTCATACTGAGAGCCAATAGCAGTTTTCGACAAATATTCGGGGGTAGCTTTCTCATGCCGTATTGTCTTGGATTACTTCTCCCTTTTCCACTCTGGCCAAATCAAGTGCCGCACGTGGTCGGTTTGATACCTTGTTAAAAATAAATCTTTATTACGTTTACTTCCTGTAAACACACTCTATCAAGTTGAGGTATCGCTTTCTATTCATGTAATATGCAAATTCGGGCAAGCCTGCAGAAACATTTATCGAAGAACGTAATAAAAGAAATTGATATATATATATATATATATATATTGGCAGTATTTCTTCATCAATACATATTTGATTGACATTTTTTGTCTACATATTTTTTTGTTAATCCTTTCAAATTGCCGAATTGATCTTATGATATTCGGCAGGAATTGGTTGATAAATCTTCCATAATTAGTTATTTCCCAAGTTCTTTCTGTCCAACTTTGGGCCATCATCAGGAGAGGATGTATTACAAAAGTGATGTAACTTTTGTATGTACATTATTACTTTGTAAGAAGAGCGTCTGTACTGTTGTATTGTGTAGCGTTTACTTTTCGAAATTGTTCCTATAAATAGCGTCAGTAGCTTAAGACATTTAAGTGCAATAGCACTGGTTTCAAAATTAATTCTGTTAAGTTTAGGTTGTATGTTCCTAATATGTAGTGCCACGAGAATCTGTAATTTTTGCTTGTTATTTTGAAGTTCTAATATTGTTGCGTTGTCAGTGAGAATTTTACGCAATTCGGTTGTTGGACATGAATAATTCTTTAAATACTGTACTATGACACTTGTATCAGAAAGGTGCATTGTAAGTCTTCTCGATAGGGTGGTTGAGGTTAAACCAACATATATATTATCATTTTTAGAGATACAATATCCTAAAGGAGATTTTAATTGATATATAACGTTGGTTTTTTGCAAAAAATCTACTCGAGGGCGTGAAATTATTTTTAATGACTAAATTGGAGGTTTTAAATTTATTATAATATATAATAAGTTTTATTTTTTTATTAGGACCAGTGGGAAGTATGTTTCTATGAATCAATATATATAAATATATATCATCATCATATCGCGCTGGTAGCACGGATATCCCTGACCCTCTCTCGCCACTCCTCCCTATCGTTCATCGCCCTAGCTAGGTCTTCAGGACAACATCCCGTATCCTCACATCGCTGCTGAATGTATGCTCGTTCTGGTCGTCCTGCTTTTGCACGGCCGTGTGTGGGGGTCCATAAGAGTACATCTCTTATGAGTTCGTCCCTGCTTCTCCAGCAGTGTCCTGCATGTCTGGTTCGTCGAACTTGAATAGTTTTCGTGATAGGAGGCAGGTGGCCGTCCAGTTGGTGTCTTGTGGGGTGTTGCTGCCAGGACTTGTTCAAGATTGCACGTAGCATTCTTGTGTAATTGCCGTCTAGCTTCTTCTCTAGCCGTTTTGTTAGCGTCCATGTAGTGCATCCATATAGCAGTATCGATGTGACCGCTGCCTGGAAGAAACTGCGTTTCATTTTATCGGTTAGGTCTGATTTCCATATAATCGATAGTCTATTGATAGCTGTCCATGATTTCGTTAGCCTCGTTTCGATGTCCTTTTCGGTTGATTCGACGCTGCTTCCTAGGTAAGTGAATTTGTCTACTAGTTTAAGAGGGGTTCCTTCAAGAGTGGAGATGTCCCCCGTTTGATTATAATTGATACCGTAGTAACGACCTACATACGCTCGTCATCGTGTAACATACCCATGATACGGATATGTGAAACGTACATAGAATGTTCACAACTCATATATATAGATAACATAGGAATCCCGAAATACGAAAAACATTTACGACTTCTTAGTTCAGGTACGAGACTTTTTATTACCTTTGAGTTAAAAGGTTTTTCGACATAAGGAGAGAGATACACAATCTTTCTATGCTGACTTTTCCATCTGCCCCAAACCACGTGCGGCCCCCGCCGCAAACTACTGACCTGGCCTCAGCGAGCCCCGAAGGACAACCTTCCCGTTCGGACGCAGGAACTCAACTCACTGCTTTTTCTCAAATCTCAGCCCACGCTTCCGGTACATGACGTCATTCACACCTCCTGGTCTCATTTTCTATCAGGGATTTTTATTTTGACATCTCTGAATGACACATCCTCCCCGCGTGCACGTGAACACCTGCGCTCACGTTGCACCTAACTAACACATGCGCTAAGCGAAAGGTTCTCAGCCTAACTAAACCGAAAGGCAAGATATATAAAACGGAATCCCTCAGCCATTATATTACAATCGGAGTTTTTTGAGTTTCACATTTAGGGAAGCGGGAAGGGATACAATATGATAAGTATAACTGACTATCTACGCCCACCTACCTGTTTTTACTGTATATATCAGTAATAATAAGTGCCCGTGGTGTAATGGTTATCGTCACAGGATGTGGACACGGCGACACGAGTTCAAATCCTGGACGAGCCTGAATGCATTTCACATAGCACTAATACCCTTGGGAAAGGTATGAATCCAAATATTCTCCCTCCAGCTATGGATAAATAGTAGGGCAGACTAGGTTCTTCAGCCTTGGTGAGGCGACTAGTCTTGGAGAAGGAAAACTCTGAATTCAAACCTGTTAAACTCCGCTTAAAAATTGACCTTGTGTCATATCCTGCCCGAGCGGAGGGGTTGGGTAAATAGGATCTCAACGAATTAATTATCTGTATACCAATTTTCTAGATGAATACTTTTTCGCCGCATCTCAACGAATCTATGTGACGTTCTCTCGCTTTCAATGAAATATTACTGCAGCATTGGAATTGTTACTAATTGTTGCTTTTTTGATTACATGAAATTTAACCCGACATCAAAAGCAAACATGCATGCATCAAATTCCCGTGATAAGATATTGTCACGTGGTCTCCTACTGAGACGATAGAAATAAGATTACTACTATCCTCGTGTTTGAATTAACAGCGGCAAGCCATCAGAAAATGACCGTTAAGACATCATAGGAATGTGGGTCAATCCCAAAGTAACAAATCCAAGTCAGAATGGAAAAACAGATGTTTGTACTTGGTGACCTGATGGAAAAAGAATGGGATACGGGGTGACATATAGTAGCCTTAACGGATTGCCTGGCCAAGGGGGAAGAAGAGAGAAGCCAAATGATTGGCTGGGACCCTGAAACGGAAGTGGGGACTCCTTCCCGTCAGCGGAAATAGATAATAAGAAAATCAGTTGTTGGACAGGGTTCGTGGCGGACGGAACCAAAGCCAAGTACTCCGGGTAAAAGAAGACGAAAGGAATATCTCGGACACGAAGGAGCCATTTCTTCAAGCCAGTACTAAAAATAGCATAAAGTCTATTAGCCCGTAAAAGAGGAAACATTCTCCACAGGAACTCCGTCGAAAAAAAAAGATAAGTAAACTTTAAGACCGTTTCTCCTTATACCCAATTTTATATACCCTCTCTCTCTCAATTTGAAGAAAGACAAAAGAAAAGAAAAGAAAAGAAAAGAAAAGAAGAAAGACATTTATGTTCATGGACTATATATGATATACTTGACACGTTGAAGGTGTATATCTATGTGTAGTAAAAGATTGATATATTTTAATGTTCCCACGTGCTTGAAGTTGTTATTTGCAGCGTCTACTACGAGTTTGTTATTTTCATGTTTCTTTTCAGCTCCTATTCGCCTTATGATATGCTCGCTTAAAATTGTCCTATTAATTCCTTTAAAATATCACACGGGAAACCGGAATTGCCGACTACTATAATTAATATTATTACGTCTAAACCTAGAGGTCCATATCTTTCATTGTTCTAGGGTAGGAAGACTAGCGGCCTTGGTGTGTGTGTGTATAGTGTGGAACTTGGAACCCCTTGCCAGCGGCTGTCAGTCTGGCCATAAATTAATCCCCCACATAATATGCCAGTTCTTATATGCTCGAGAAAAAAACTCTGAATGAGGACTTTTTCTACAAGGGATCAAGTGCCAGTCTGCCCAGTCTTCACACGTGCGAAAATAAAGTCCCGTTATGGGATTTTAAAGAATTTGCTGTCACAATATTAAAATGGATGCAGTTAAAAATGGGAGAATGCAGTGACAATCTATAACTATCAGCACTTATTAAGAAATCCACAATATTTTCTGAACCCAGTTGGCTGGGGTTGTAGAATACACTGACTGTATCTCCGCAGATGCCTAAGACTCCTCCCAACGAGTGTCCAAGATATGACACAAAACAATCTGATGGTGAGGTTCCAGTAATGCTGGAGCTATGGGGAATGCAAAGTACCCTTTCATTGCCATCGATCCCAGGTTTACTCTGTCCCGGATTGGTAGCACCTGATAGGGTCCTATAAATGGGTCAAATAGATCTTCCTGACATTTAAACCGAGTGCAAATAAATGACTTATCGCTATATTGAATTGTTTGATATAGAACTGTTTGATCATTTAACTGTGTATATCAACAAAATGTGCAAACAAATTATATAGTTAAAATACATGTAAAAACAGGATTTATCATTAAATAATCTACAACGGTTCATTTGCCATAAAATCAAACTAAACCAAACCAATGAATATTTTCTATTGTTTAAATTCTCAAAAATATTTTCTAAAATTTATTTAATGTTAAAGTGAAAGTTGTGAAACCCGACACAGAAAAAAGTCAGAGAGTTGTGTCCATTTCCTACGATGATAATCATTACACCACAAGCACCTTCTGTATATATATAGGAGGTGTTTGTGGTATATATATATATATATATATATATATATATATATCCCAGCTTAGAGAATCTCGCGTATCTAGCCACAGGGAAGAGTTGAGATACAACGAAACAGTATTTCTGTGGATGACAAGACTATTTATATATATATTGTCTGATTCATCAGTGTCTACTTCTCAAAAGTTAATTATCATCAGTTTTTGCCACCAAATTATTCTGGCTGAGAAATATCAAAAAGGTTGGCAACTGTTGTATGAGTCAATCATTTTTATTGAGAGCCATAAATTCAAGTCACACGGAAGTGCATTTAATGATGATACTCCAGTTCTGAAGGAGAATTTGGAATACGCTTTCATTGCCATTACTTCTAGATCCACTCTGACCCGGAGTAGTAGTACCGGTTAGAGTCTCATCTATGGGACAAATAGATCCGTTTAAAAATCACTTGCACTCGATTGAACCGTGAGCAAAAAAAAAAAAAAAAGAAAAAAAGAAGAAAGAAAAAAGCCTTTAAACTGCACAATATAAATATGAATGTGCAATGAATGTGCAATGAATGTGATTCCTAAACCTCTTGGCATAAACTAACCGTAGACACATTGACATGCCGTTAAGTATGATGTGTTCCTCTATTTAAAATGATTTTCAAGATATATTTTTGTGCTGTATATAATTGGAAACCATAAATGTCAAACTGACTTTGGCATACAGTGACCCAACAAGATGTTCATATACCGTAAAATCAACCATTCACCCCCCCCACTTCTACAAGAATAGTTTAGGGCCAATGTACTGCTTTTCGTGAACAAGCTATCTGATTCGATCTGCACCCCCACCCGCTGTCAGCAACTGCTAACATTGTCGATAAATCAATCAATCAAATCGAATCAGAAACGGGATTGGCTGTATTTATATTTAGCAATATACAACATCAACACACGGCGTTCATTGAATTACACTGACGGAAAATAAGATTACAACACCCTGAATATATGTTTCAATTTACTCAAGATTAAACGTACTGTTAATAAAGCTGTATTACAAAAAATTATCACATATACTGATCAATACATTCACAGGTTCAAAAATAAGGGGTGAGATGTTATATAGCAGTTTTCTTTTCGTTGGGTCAGCCATCTTGTTCTTCAACTCGAGATCCTTTCTCTTTAAAACGACCCTATGCTGTTTTATAGAGAGAAACAAACACGAAGACATCTTTTGTTAGGAAGAATAACAAACCAGCTCCTTTTATGTCCTCACTTATCTATAATTATTTAATCTATTTTACTGACTGGGTCAGGAGCAGCGGACCGCAGATAGAAACATTATATCTTACCACTTCGACGAACCACAGTTAACTGATTAACTTGTTCAACTATTTTTCCAGTATGTCTGATCACATAACTTCTTAAACCAATCATAGTCATTCATTCAAATGACCCATGTGATCACCATACATCCCTCAAACCGAGTAACATTCTGATGGTATTTTTCGAGACGCTCTTACGTTATAAGTTAATTCGAATGCTACACTACCTGTCAATAATAGATTTCTCTAATCTACGTATTATCTCACATAATCAACAGTTCTCCGATCTCATGTATACACTGTACCCAGGCCAAATCTAACGTAGTCGTTTAGGATGTTGCAATTTCATTTTCTCGTAGCACACACACACACACACACACACACACACACACACACACACACACACACACACACACAGAGAAGTCCATTCAGGCCCGGAATGGTAGCACCTGATAGGGCTCTATCTATGGGTTAGATAGAACTAAACTGCATACTTATGGTAAACTGAATTGTTTGAATTAGAACTGTTTGACAAAACTGAATAGCTTGAAATAGAAATGTTTTTGACCATTAAACTGTACTTACATTTAAACTGCGTGCTCATGCTGAACGGAATTGTTTGAAATGGAACTGTTTTTGACATTGAAATTGTACTCACACGAAACTGAATTGTTTGATACAGAACTGTTTTGATATTTAACTGTGTAAACAAAATATGTATTTATACTAAACTAAATTAGCTGAATTAGAACTGTTTGAATAAACTGAATAGCTTGAAATAGAAATGTACTTGACAATTAGACTGTATACTTATGCTAAACTGAATTGTTTGAAATAGAATTGATTATTTGCATGAAAATGGATTTGTCGTTAAATAACCTACAAAGGTTGATATGCAATAAAACCCAACCAACCAACCAGCTTTGTCAGGTATTTGAACTTGACAAATAGATTTCATTTCCCACGACAAGAACTTTGCGCTAGACCCACTTCTGAAGTAAGCCACAAGTGTAAGCAAGCGAATGTAGCAAACTAGCGCAAAGAGAGTATAAGACTAGACACGATTGGGTAAGAAAGGTGACCCACTGGGAAATGTGCAAAAATGAGAAATTTGACCATACTACCAAATGGTATATACACAAACCAGAATCAATCCTTGAGGATGAAATGCATCCTCTCTTTGAGTTACACACAAATCCCTTAATCGCGGCCAGAAGACCAGGCCTTGCGATGATTGACACAGAGAGAGAGAGAGAGAGAGAGAGAGAGAGAGAGAAAACTTTCCATATAGCGGACTTTGTCGACTTCGTGGACCATTGAGTGAAAATCAAAGAAAGCGAAAAGAGAGACAAGTACTTGGACGTTGTTAGAGAACGAAAAAAAGCTGTGGAACATGAGGGTAATGGTCATACAAATTGTAATTGGTGCCCTTGAAACGGTCCCAAAAGACTTGGAAAGGGAGTAGAAAAGTTGGAAATCTGAGGACGAATCGGGACCATCCAAATTACAGCATTGTTGAGATCGGACAGAACACTAGATGACTGAGGGGACTTACTGTCATTTTGACTCCAGTAAGAGACCACCACTTAACGCTGATGTGAAAAACTTGCAATAAGTAAAAAAGGATTATAACTAAACCTCGTGATAATTTTAAAAAGAAAAAAAAAAAAGAACAAAAGAAAAAGATAACTTGCCGTATAGTTGACTTTGTCGTCGTGCCAGACAATAGAGTGAAAATTTAAGAAAGCGAATAGATAGAACTAAGAAAGCTGTAGAACATGAGGATGACGGTGATACTAATTGTAATTGGTGTCCTTAGAACAGTCCTCAAAGATTTGGAATTGGGGCTGGAAGAATTGGAAATAGGAGAACGAATCGAGACCATCGAAACTACAGCATCGTTGAGAACGGCTAGAATACTGAGAAAAGTCCTGGAGATCTCGAGAGACTCGAATGGAAGACTATTAACTTATGCTGGTGTGAAAAACTCGCCAGGAGCATATTAATAATTGGGTCTTGCCAGGAGTTCTATGTTGAAAAATAAACCTCATTTGGACACTTGTCATGAGAGTATCTTCGTCAGCCAATGAGCTTTTTTTTACCGATCCTCGTATATCAAAGACTTCATTTGCAATAACTGAGTTTGAATATTACAGGTGCTAAACAAAATCTTATGAATTTTCTTCCTGAAAGAACTTATTGATAAAGTTAATTTTGTTTAATACAAATTTAAATTCCAAAACGTTTCTTCTTAGAGATAAAAGTGTTTGAATAAGTTATCCCCTCGGATTAGATATTCAATCTCGCTTTGTTGTGTGGTCCTATAAGTGCACGTCGCGCTGCGAGTTACTTATAGATCGAAGTTTCTGATGGATCTACTTGTCCGGATTTCCGTGTCCACGTTGCGTTGTTCGACCCACTGGAAAGTTGGAGAAGAGCTGATTCGGACTTCTCTTGGTTCTGGCTGGGTCGGAAGATAGCCAACTTTACCGGTGCTGTTAGCTGGTCAACTATTTCCATAACTCAGGAACGCTTGTTAACAGCTGTAAATAACAGCATTTATTCATTATATAATGATTAAAAAAATCATGTACAACAACCACAAGGGGTTTTAGTTCGAAGTAAGAAGTGATAAGTTGACTGGTGATAACAGTTAGCCTCGAGTCTGTTTTGAGCAAATTAATGTTGCTAGGATCGGTCAAGTTGAGAACTCTGGGTAAAGCGGCAATGATGGCGAAGAGGGTGGCAAGGGCTTCAAGTCTTCGGTCTGCGGAACCAGCCTTCAATCTGCCTATTCCCTTTTCGGGATCTTCTTTTATGGGGGCCCAGAACCCTGAATACATGGCTCCGATTGGCCAGCCAATAGAAACGCTGGACAAAGAGCTTCAGAGAGTAGTCATCGGTGGGGGTGGGGATAGAGAAACCCCACCCCGAGGCCTGTGTTTGACCGGACAGCCAATCAAAAACTACGGTCCCACATTGCACGTCATGGACGGGGGGGGGGCGAAGTTCCACCCCGCTTTTCTTTGATTGCTGAGCCACCCGATAATATTCTAATATTGTGTTAATGGCATTGTGTCAGGCTTTTAGCCGTAATTTTTTGTAGATTCGCACTCGGCTGACATTAGAATTTGAAATAAAATTTTGTTTTTCTATCCCGTCTATCAAAACCCAGATTAGGCGATTCGACCCTTACAGTTAACAATCTTGATATCCTTATCAACTTAACCCTTTCTAGCGCATGGTGTCGCTAGGTGCGAATCCATTATTATTATTATTATTATTATTATATTTTTCTACTCTACTTTACCAAAAGACTATAACTAATCTTCTACAAATTATGCCAATTAGTCCTAAGTATTTAATTTAATATCTCCAGTCAACTTGTAACGCTATAATAGTGTTACAGTAGAGCGATCGGGAGAACATTGCTTGAAGTAATTTGTTTTCAATGGAAAGTATCTCTTTTTCTTTCTCCTGTCTCTCAGGCCTCAGTCACGTGGCATTCTGCCTATTTTACACACATGAATAATCAAGTAATTTTTCACGGATACAGTACTAGTATGTATCAACCCAACCCTTCTGCTCGAGTAGGATGGAACACAAGGTAGGTTTTTTAAGCAGAGTACACTGTGTTTGATTTCAGTTTTCCTTCTCCGAGATTGGTTGCCTAACCAGGGTTACAGAGTTCAGTCCACAATACTATTTATCCATACCAGTAGGGAGAATAGTTTGATTCAAACTGTTCCTTAGGGTATAAGAGCAATGTGAAAATGAAAACAGTATCGTCCAGGATTTGAATTCGGGTCGCCGTGTCATTTCCTCAGACGAGTACTGTTGCGCTACAAGCGCATCCATTACTATACTAAAATATCCCATTCGACTTTATCCACTTTTTTCTCAGTACCCTGCAGAATTCAGGCCTTTCCTCAAGATCTGTAAGACATGGGATGTAACGAGCCTTACCCTGTTATTCTGTCCCATGGTATGTTGGTAGGTGATACGAATTAATGTAAATTATGCCAGATACTCGCATTCAGGTTTGGTTTGGTTTCTTGGTTTAATGGCATATCAATCTTCATGGGTTATTTAATGTCGAAGTCACCCTTGAAGAACATGGCCCAGTCGGCTGGGGCTGTTGAATACACCGACTGCTTCTCTGGAGAGGGGTAAGACTCCACCCAACGAGTGTTCTGGATATGACTCTAAACAATCTGTTGGTGAGGTTCAGTAATGCAGGATCTTTGGGGAATGCAAAATACCCCTTCATTGCCATCGCTCCCAGGTCCACTCTGGCCCACAGTAGTTGCCTCTGATAGGGTCCTATTTATGGGTCAAATAGAACTAAACTGTGAACTTATGCTAAACTGAATAGTTTGAAATACAACTGTTTTTGACCTTAAAAGTGTGTACTAATGTAAAACTGAATTGTTTGAAATAGAACTGTTTTGATATTTAATTGTATGTAAACAAAAACTATACTTATACTAAACTGAATTGTTTAAAATAGAACTGTTTATATGTATAAAAATGGATTTGGCATTAAATAACCTACAATGTTTGATGTGCCATAAAACCAAACCAAAATAAAATTGAAGAAGTACAGTTGTGGTACTATTTAAGCTATAGCTGGGAAGATTAGGGTGTTACTACCTTTCCAAAAAGTATTAGTCTGAAAGAGAACGTTATAGCGCGACTAGAGTTCGAACTCGATTACTAGGATGTTATCGTGTAGCACGTTAGCCACTACACCACAGGGCTTCTCTACCAGCATCTAATTCTAATTGAATCAATCTAATTCATTAACCAGTGTAAGAATTTTGCTTTGATCCTCTTCAATTTTTGGAATAAAATGGGGTAGGGGGACAAAGCAAGGAAGAGGGAGGAAGTTTATTTGTTGGAACGGCATGTTTCAGCAGCCCAGTGACGGTTTTTGGCATCTGCTTCTATTCGAAATTCCCATTGGACGACAGGTACTGGAAGTGATGTGTATAATGAAGCTATGAACGCAACGGCGGAGGCGGAGGAGGACGATGGTACTGAGGAATTGGGAGTCGGGGAGAAGAAACAGTGAATAATAATTAACAATTGTCCGAAATCAAATCATTATTTTGGCAACACTTGTACTTTGAAGAATTAGCTTTGTCCAAATTTTGTCGACACTATTATGGTAACTATCAACATGTTTCTTCACAGCTAGACCGCACATTATCAAAGACGCTGGGTTAGGGAGGCTTTTTGCTGCTTTATTTATATTCAATGACTTTTCGACAAGGTATCTAAAACTATGAACTCTGAAGCCTGCGCGGAACTTCGAAGCAAACCCTTTATCTAATCAACGGGTGTAGAATGTTCTAATTCCATAACCCATAATCGGGTGCAAGTGGAGGAGGTGCCCGTAGTGTAATGGTTATCGTCCTAGAAAATGGACACGGCGACACAAATTCAAATCCTGGCCGGGACTGATTGCATTTCACATAGCACTAATACCCTTGGGAAAGGTATGAATCCAATTATTCTCCCTCCAGCTATGGGTAAATAGTAGGGCAGACTGAGTTCTTCAGCCTTGATGAGGCAACTAGTCTAGGAGAAGGAAAACTCTGAATTCAAACCTGTTATACTCCGCTTAAAAAATTAACCTTGTGTCATATCCCGCCCGAGCGGAGGGGTTGGTAAATATGATAATCGGGTGCAAGTGTTGAGCTATAGTAAGTATTCCTTGTTATTTACCTGTAGTGGGGATTGAACCTGCAACCTTCTGATAATTTCAGTTGAAGTTCTTTAACCAGACGTCTATCTATATACGTTAGAAATCCGAGTAGGCGGCTCCCAAGTTCAACAAGAAACACCTCAATAAGGCCGAAGGATGCATCAGCCGAAACGTTGTGCGTATAACAATAAAGATGAAGAAAAAGTTCGAATACTCGAAGTGACCAACAATTTTGTGCGCATTGGACACAACAAAACGTATATTAGTTTTTATAATCCTTTTGTAAAATCTATTTTCTTCTAGATACCTTGTCGAAAAGTAGTTAAGTATAACTCAAACAAAAAATCAATTAGACATCAATCTGGGTCACTATTTCAGCGTCCTTCCAAAAAGGCTATTGCATCAGCCGTGGTATATTAAATAATGAAAAGAAATTATCTCTCACGACATTTTCCAATCGCGGAATTGAAAACAGCAAAGATAAATAAATAAATAAATAAATAAATAAATAAACGAGATGCTCTCTCCCTGCCCCACAAAAAAGAAAGAAAGAAAGAAAGAAGAAAAAAAGAAAGAAAGAAAGAAAAAAGAAAGAAAAAATAAAGAAAGAAAGAAAGAAAAAAGAAAGAAAGAAAGAAAGAAAGAAAAAAGAAAGAAAGAAAGAAAGAAGAAAAAAGAAAGAAGACAGAAAGAAAGAAAGAAAGAAAGAAAGAAAAAAGGAAGAAAGAAAGAAAGAAAAAAGAAAGAAAGAAAGAAAGAAAGAAAAAAAAGAAAGAAAGAACGAAAGAAAGAAAGAAAGAAAGAAATATATGCCTATCTTCTAAAAGTACATTACATATAAAAAGAAAAGAAAAAAAACGAACCAAATGTTCATGACAAATTATCAATAATTTTAGAATGTTTTACTCGCTTCGATTCTTAATAGGGACTCCTTTATTTTGGCTCCATGCCAGACTAGTTTAAGCTTAGTGAATAAGACCCCCCAATCTTTTGCTTGTTAATCATACGAGCGTTTTTGTCCTCTGTGGGCGAAGTTTATATATTGACTATACCTTGTGCTGAGATTTAAAACCCTAAAAACAGATGTGTTCCGGGTATGACATGAAACTACATCTAGTGGTGAGACTCCAGTTCTGGAGCTCTGAGGAGTGTGGAGTATCCCCTAATTGCCATTACTCCCAAGTCCACTCGGACCAAGAGTGGTTGTATTTGTTAGAGTTCCATCTCTAAGTCACGGTTTGGTTTGGTTTAGTTTGGTCTTATGGCATATCAGCCATTGCCAAATCCTTTTAATACATATATATCAAATATACATGATTTGGTTTGGTTTAGTTTTATGGCATATCAACCAATGTAGGTTATTAAATGCCGAATCCATTTTATACATATATATTAAATATATATGATTTAGTTTAGTTTGGTTTTACGACATATCAACCATTGTAGGTTATTTAATGTCAGATCCTGTTTATACATATACATTAAATGTATAAGATTAGTTTGATTTGGTTTGATGGCATATCAACCACTGTAGGTTATTTAATACCAAATCCTGTTTATACATATACATTAAATTTATAGGATTTAGTTTGGTTTGGTTTGATGGCATATCAACCATTGTAGGTTATTTAATGCCAAATCCTGTTTATACGTATACATTAAATTTATAGGATTTAGTTTGGTTTGGTTTGATGGCATATCAACCATTGTAGGTTATTTAATCCTTTTTATACATATATATTAAATACATGATTTCTACATACAATTTGTAGATAACATTTTCAAAGGAGCTTTAACTCATTCTTTTTCACACAGCTAAATGATTTTACTTATTTCCATCTAATACGAACAATTCTATTTACTATTAATCATTTGTTTGCACGTAGTTTAATGTTTTCAAGTATTGCTATTTAACAATGACAATTCACACAGTTAAATGATCAAACAGTGATTTTTCAAACAATTCAGTTTAGCATAAGTACACAGTTTAAATGTCAAACAGTTCTATTTGACACATAGATATGAGCCTATCAGATGCTACCACTGCAGGCCTGAGTGGACCTGGGAGTGATGGCAAGGAAGGGGCACTCCGTATACCTCAAACTCCAGCATTACTGAAGCCTTACCATCAGATTGTTTGCTGTCATATACAGGACACTCGTTAGGGGAATCTTATCCCTATACATAGATACAGTCGGTGTCTTCAACAGCCCCAGCCGACTGGGCTATCTATGAGTTTGATAAATTTGTTTGAGATGATGTTTAAGGTGATAGTTGGTTCATTTCAAGTTATGGTAACTATTGTTGGATTATTTGATACGCAAGTCTGTTATTTTTTTCATGCAGTTATATGATAGATCCGCTTAAGAAGGTCTGTTTGCTCATCATGTGTATCAGATAGGAATACTTGATATCATACAAGCTTTTGAAAAAAATACGAATAAAACTACAAAAAAAAAAAAAAACAACAAAAAAAACAATGAATATAAATAAATGTACAATGGACTCTATTCTCTATGCTCTAGGCATAAAAGAACCCCGAACGAATATGACATGCCGTTAAAACCAAACAGTCAATCATAACAGGATTTTTTAGTGAATTCGGAGCGCCCTTATTTTGACCCTGTGACAGACTAGATAAAGTTAAGATAAACAGGGTGAGCGCCATGAGCAGGGGTTTAGCAAGTTCATCTTTCAGGAAATAGTGGGTTCGATCCTATCAAAAGGTTCCACTATTTTGGTTGGTTGGTTGCTTATTTTTACGGCATATCAACCCTTTTCGGGTCATTTAACAGCGCATTAAATTTCAAACAATTCAGTTTAGTATTAGTATAGTTTTTGTTTACAAAGAGTTAAATGTCAAAACAGTTCTATTTCAAACAATTCAGTTTAGCATAAATACACAGTTTCAACGTCAAAAACAATTCTATTTCAAATCATTCAGTTTAGCATAAGTACTCAGTTTCAGTGTCCAAACAGTTCTATTTCAAACAATTCAGTTTAGCATAAGTACACAGTTTAGTTCTATTTAACCCTATCGGGTGTTACCACTCCGGGCCAGAGTGGACCTGCGATCGATGGCAATGGAGGGGTACTCCCCATTCCCCAAAGCTCCAGCATTACTGGAACCTCACCATCAGATTTTTTAGTTTTATATTCCAGGACACTTGTTGGGTGGGTCGGGGGTTTAGTTCTCTGCAGAGAAGCAGTTGGTGTATTCTACAGCCCCAGCTGACTGGGCAACAACTGTTTTGGCCTTATGAATCTACGCAAATTATATATATATATATTCCTTCCATTTCTTATTTCTTTTCACACCTGTTTCCTTTCATTGTGATACGTGCTGAAAATATATATAAAAGTGCACGGCGTTTTTAATGCATTTCGTGATCTTCCTAATACTCCGACGAACACAATTGGTCATGCTCGACCCGATCTTATTTTAGCTCTCACGAGATTTTAACAATAAGACACGTGAAGATAAAAAATGAAAGAAAAAAGTAAAAAGAATACGCTAATTGTCTTTTATTCACCTACTTTTCGCAATGTCTACACATTTTGGAGCACGTAAAAGATTTCTCTTTTCTTTTTTTTTTAGGAAATATTTTAGCTAATCGGATTTCTTTTACGATTGATTATTATTTAAATCACAGAAATGCAAATTTGGTGAATGTTATCAACAGTACAATTTATTTCAAATTATAAGAAGAACAATTCTATAAACGTACCCAATCGGAGGGGCTTAGAATATGTTAACTGCAACCTCTGTAGAAAGAAGGTAAAAATTTCCTCTCCAAAAAAAATAGTGGTATCCTGTGTATGACACTAAACTATGTCCTTCGGTATGACACTAAAATGAATCAGATTGTGAAGCTCCATGTGTAGAGTTGCCCCGTCGGCTGGGGCTGTAGAATACACTACCTGCATCTCTGCAGAGGGGTAAGACTCCCACCCCAACAAGTGTCCTGGATATGACACAAAACAATCTGATGGTGAGGTCCCAGTAATACTGTGGCTTTGGGGAATGCAGAGTACCCCTTCATTGCCATCGCTCCCAGGTCCACTCTGGCCCGGGGTGGTAACACCTTATAAGGGTCCTATCTATGGGTTAAATAGAACTAAACCGTGGTTTGAGTTTACTGTTTTTTTGCATTTAAACTGCGTATTCATGCTAAACTGAATTATTTGAAATGGAACTGTTTTGGAACTGAATTGTTTAATATTGAACTGTTTTGACATTTAACTGTATGTAAACAAAATCTGTACTTAAACTAAACTGAATTAGCTGAATTATAATTGTTTGAATAAACTGAATAGCTCGAAAGAGAAATGTTTCTGACAACTGAACTGTGTACTCATGTTAAACTGAATTGTTTGAAATAGAACTGACTATTTGCATAGAAATAGATTTGGCGTTAAATAACCATAAAACCGAAACAACCAAACAACCAATCCATGTCTAGAGATCTGTGAAGAGTGAAGTCACCCCTACATTGCCATTACTCCCAAGTCTACTCTGTCTCAGAGTGGTAGTACCTGTTAGGGTCCCATCTATGGATCAAATAGATCTGTTCAAAAATTATTAGGCTTCGATAGGACCATATGAAAAAAAAAACCCAACAAAACCCATCTAACTCTTTGAACCCGAACGCCTAAAATCCTACAACGCAATGGAAAAGTACCGGAATAGCGATACCTTCGGGCTCTAAGGGTAAAGAAATAACTTCATAAAAAAATGTAAATATCAAGTCCAATGAACGCGATTTCCTAACCCCTTGACATAAAATAACCCTAGACGGATTGACATGCCATTAAAATTAATCAATCAACCTATCCATGAAAGATACAAACTATTGTATAAAAAACTTTGTTTCGAGGGTAGCGTGAATTTAGTAAATTATACCTTAGGTGTTTGTAACAAAATGTAGCTTGATATTGCAGCAGAGAAGTCTTCCGAGTACTGTGAGAAAAGTTTGAAGCTTAAATGAATTATAAAAAACAAAAACAAAATAAATAAATAAATGAGTAAAAACAAGCAAGACTAAAACAAATAACAGGATGTTGAGTTGAACTGACGTTTTCTTTTTATATATTATTTTTCGCAATCAACAATAATTTAGAAAATATGTTTTTGTGTGAGCATTACATTTTGTACGTGATAAGTATGCATGAATTCTTTGCAATTGATTATTTGCATGTCAACCCTGAATTCTTCTGAGGATAAAACTTCGTATTTTTGTTTCAGCCTGGAGAATCTAACATTCTACCTTCTACTTTTGGACAACTACTCTATAGAAATAGGATAGCTGAGTATTCAGACATACGGGGAATAAGAAGATTTGGTTGGTTATTTGTTTAGTTAGTTTCGCAGGCTATTGTGGTAGTGGTTGTCGGTTGTTGGTTTGGGGTTTAGCGTATCTGACTCAATTGTGTTCATACCTCATTTAACTTGTTGGATTCTTTGTCTGTGATGGTTGCAAGAAAATTACGGGAGGAAGGAAAGAGACGAAGATACCTTTTAACTCAAAGCTTTACTATTGGGTTTAACGATTATTCTATGAGCTCGGAAATTCTTCCTGAAACCAAAGGAAATGGTTGCGTCTCCCAGACAAGGTATAAAAATATATGAGGCATTTTCGGTGGGTTTATGAAGCTGAGGTTTGTGATATGTCCAGTAGGTGTTTTCAATAGAGGCTGCTACCAGAGGAGACGCGACCTGCCCTCTAGTCCAAGACTTGGGTAAACACCTGCGCTACCTGCTAACAAACCGAGGGAAAGAAGGTTCGTCAAGTATCAAGAGTAAAGCTGAAGTGAGACAGACTTTCTCTTTAGCGCCAGGAAAGCCCTTTCTTTGGGCATTGTTGTAACATAAGAAAAGGTTACTAAAGGAGAAATAATCAAAACGGAGGTTGGAAATTAAATGGAAATCTTTATAACATTAACAAAATACCGTACTTGCAAGTGGCATAAAGAAAATAAATAACCGCTGCTAGTGGTGACTATTTGGTATATTTTCATCCCTCACAATAGTGTTCAACGTATTTATGAGGAATGGTACATACCCATTAATGTTCATAGGTAGGCTACATAACAGGCATGCGCCGCTCCTACTTCCTGTCAGAGTTCTTCTGGGAATTGCTACACTTTTTAATTTATTTTATTTATTCATTTTCTTTTTTAATCCCCAAAGACACACTAGTTTTTGGCGGCAAAATAAGGTGAAGTTATTTTTGGAAATTATGACATGTGTAGATCTTTTTTTTAATTTTTAGATTTCAAATAAAAGGAAGCTCACAAACCATAAAATATTCTCCCTATAATTAGGCACGTTGGCGGGAATATTATACTTAAAAGATGAACCGTTGCTTTTAGACCTGGAGAACTAGTGAGGGTATATGAGGCAGAGAAGTTTTGTTGGTTTCGGATTGGTTTCGTCATTCGCTTCATGAATGAAAATAGCCAAGAAATAAAAATAAACGAAAGTTGACTACTGAAGTTCTACCAAGAAAATTCAACTGAAAGAAAATTCAACCGAGAATTCTGCGGAAAAGAACGTGAAAGAAAACTCAAATTCAAAGAACTCTGAAATATTTCTACAAAAAGAAAAAAAAAAAAAAAAAAGAAAAAGAAAAGAAATATACTCAAATTCAAAGAACTTTGTTTCCCGGACACGCTCTAAAATAAGTTTCCCGAGAATTATACGAAAAATTTGCAATACTTTATCTTTTCTATCGCTTTCTTTCTTATTTCTTTGTATAAAATTCCTTTTTAAAAACTTTATTGTTTGTGTTATCTTTTCGAACCAATATCCGAACTAGAAAGCTGTGGAACTTACTCTTTAAACTTACTGTTTGAACTACCATTAATGGCCCACTAAAGTCTCCTAAACGCGAGAAGAGAGTTGGTTGGGAAAAGGAGCTCGAAGTTGGCAGTTGGCGAAGGGTGACGAGAGTGACCAGTCGACACCGTAGCTGAGAGACCAGTCGGTATGAGATGAGGTCCAGCCACAGTGAGGGAAGATGAGTCGGCATTCCAGTAGCGTTGTAGAATTTTCGCTAGTAACCCACGCTAGCGTTAGTCTACACATGCACAATGTTACATAACTCCTCTTCTACACTTGAGTTAACCCAAGCATATTGTTCGTTTGTTCACTTTCCTCCCGCTCCCTCGATTGTATTCTTGTAGCGTAAAGAAATGTGCGATACCCCTATCGGAACCACTAGTTGATCACTGGCCGTAAAGATATTGAAATGGTTCGAAGAAGTTAATGTAACTGGGGGCCGAGACGGGGTAACGTCACATATACCTATTAATTTCTTTATATTGCAAATTTTATTCCCCCTTCTCAAAATCTTTTAAAATCTATTTCATTTCACCCTTCAAATATTCTTAATATCTTTTTGTCTGTGAAGACTCCAAGAGAATAAAAGAAGGAAGCAAAGAGACAAAGATACCCTTTTTATTCAAAATTTTATTTTCGGGGTTCACAACAATTCTGTGACGTGAAACGTTTTTCTTGGACCAATGAAAGCAGTCGCATTTCCGAGACAAGGTGCTGAAATATATTATAGTCATTTTCTGGGCGTTATAAGTCTGAGGTTCGTCGTTTATCCAGTGGGTGTTTTTAGTGAGGCGTGTTAGCAGAGGCGGCTTGCAAGCAGAAGACACAACCTGATGCAAAGTCCGGGACTTAATACGCATGTGCGCTAACCTGCCATCAGCCGAGAGAAAGAAGCACCTTCAATCCTAGTGGTCACAGAGGTGTCTTTCTTTGGGAATGCGCCATTCTTGCTTCTTGTCTGAGGGCTTCTGGGAAACTGCTACCTTTTTTAATTTAATTTAATTCATTTATTTATTTAAATTGATCTCTACAAGTACAGGGTACCGTGCATAAAGATCAGTAGATGGATATTCTTAGAAATACTATGACAGTTTTTGTGGTGTCACTGGACGTTCCAATATGACAATGACTCGAAACACATCCAATGAATTATCACGAAATATTTAGATGATAGTAAACTTAAGGTATTCGTGTGCCCCGCACAAAGACCCCATTGAAGATATATGGGTTTATTTGAAGAAAAAATAGGAGACAGAAATCCTAGCATTGGTCGATCGGGTATGGTTCGGGAGACCGGGGTTCGATCCCAGGTCGCGTCGTACCAAAGACTTTAAAAATAGAACTTGATACTTCCTTGCTTAACACTCAGCAATATAAGGTACGAATCAAGGGTAAAGTGGAGCAATCCTGGGAAAGGAGTAGCGCCCTCTCCTACTCCTCGGTGTAGTAGCTATTGAAAAGGGGACCTTCTGGTCGCCCTCGACTACCTTCGCCAACTTTACTATAAGTTCTTACCAGGGGAGAATAGAGAAAAATACCTGTCAGTGGATGAAGTGATCTTTTAAGGAAAGATAAAAAACGATTAAAGAAAATAATCGATAATAAAGGTTGTCCAATTGATTATTAGTACAAGAGAACCTTTAATTTTGTCCTCAGTTAAATGCTTATTTGATTTATTTTTTGGTATTATTATTTATCAATGAAATAAAACGTTGTGCGTATAAGTAGACATTTTTAAAAATCTATTCTTTCGACATTTGTAATAAAAAATCATATAAAACTTCGAGGTATTTCAGCGAGAAATTTTGACACTCACTATATATATATATATATATATATGTAAACAATAGTAATTGTGATTCACAACCGTTTAAAATTTACTTCGCAGCTAATATCTCCTCGTGGCTGAATGGTTAGAAGCTTTGGTTTGACGTTTCAGTCAACCGGGTTTCGATCCCAGCTACGGGAAGATACTGTCTAGCCACACTGATGCGTTCTGATAGAACGAAGTAGACCTGTCCGTGGATGACTATAGATATATATTCAGCCGGAATTATTGTTGTTATTTTTAGCGAGGGAAAGTTTTGTTTTTAGCGAAGAGAATGTTGTAACGTGTTTGTGTGTACGTTGAGTTGTTTCCTCGCTAAGTGTGTAATTCCCTCGCTTATTGTAGTTAGGTATATAAAGGAGAAGGTTCAAGATGTACGAAGTCGAAATGTGTTTTTTGGAATGGTTTTTATTTGCAGCATGGAATATGTAGTTTGTGTTTCTGCTGCAAGACTCGTGGAAAGGTTGTGAGTATAGAGAGAAAGGCAGCGCGTGTCGTCGGACGTGCGAGGGATTGTGTTCGCCGTAGTTTAGCGAAAGCCATGTTGCCGTTGGAGGAAATAAACTTTGGATGTCACCGTGAGTTTCGTGTGTCTGGTGGAGCGACGTGCGTTGGTCTCCATTAAAGTGGCCCAGAGGTGAATTTAGAGCTAGGTGTCGAGAGCGGAATAAAAGCATCGCATCGACATAGACAATTTTGGAGGTGACATAAAGTTGTTCCTATGGTGGCGTATTGAATGTACCTAATTTATATTCAACTGAGATTCCTTGCAAGGAATCTATAAATTAGATAGGTTCCCTCATGTGTCCATGCTGCTGCTGTTATTTAAGAGCCGCAGTGAGACGTCTGCACTGGGCGGCGTTGTCCAGCTAAAGAGAGTGTGTTTGGCAGCTTACCCAATTTCCTGGTACTCGGAAAAGAGATACGGACTGAATAGGATAGGTCATCCTGATTGGGTGAAATTATGCGTCGAATTAAATTGCGCGCCATACCAAAATCCGAAATTTTCTTTCAACTACATATATATATATATGTTTTATATGCAGTGAAATATAAATGTTTTTCACGGTCATAATTTTCAAGGACTGCCTTGATTTTTTCACAAACAATTGTTCAATTATTCTATATCACTTCTTCAAAGAAAATATATTTGAAAATATTCCCCAAATTTTCTTTTAGACAATGGTTTGGTTTCTTTTGTTTACTGGTATATCAACCTTCGTAAGTTATTTAATGCCAAATCTATCCTTGTAGTAGAACAGTGGTGGTACTATCTAGCCAATAATTGGTTTATACCTTTCCCAAGTGTATTAGTCCTTCGTAAGTTATTTAATGCCAAATCTATCCTTGTAGAAGAACAGTGGTGGTACTATCTAGCCAATAATTGGTTTATACCTTTCCCAAGTGTATTAGTCCTTCGTAAGTTATTTAACGCCAAATCAATCCTTGTAGAAGAACAGTGGTGGTACTATCTAGCCAATAATTGGTTTATACCTTTCCCAAGTGTATTAGTCCTGAAATGAACATAATAGCGCAACTGGAACTCAAAAATGTTTACTATGAAGTTCCAGTCCAACACGTTAGCCAATGCGCCATATCAATGTTTCAAGAGTCAATGTATTAATAAAGCTCCATCATTTTTAGCATCATCTCAAACAGATCTGTTTGACCCACAGATAGGACCTTAACAGGTGCTACGTACCTGGATCTCGTCTCTTCTCGTCTCGTCTCTTTGTTTAATGGTATATCAACCTTTGTAGGTTATTTAATGCTAAAGCTATTCTTCTGGAAGAACAGTTGTGGTACTATTTAACCCATAGGATAAGGGGGTTCATACCTTTCCCAAGGGTATTTGACCGAAAGTGAACGTAATAGCGCGACTGGAACTGAATGAAGAACTGACCCTACATAGTGCAAATCTCAAGAACAGGAGCATCATCTCCAGAAGCAGTTTATAGTCTTGTAGTGAATGAGTTTAGATGCTGTGGTTTACGGAAGTTACTTTCAGGTTTAGTTTCACCACAAATACAACACAAATTTTACAAGCACGTAAACAAATGGAATATGACAACAACGAGCATTAAGAAACAAATAATTTAATAACCATAACAAACAGGATAAAAAATAATTAGAAATACAATGTTCATGTTATGTGCGTATGTGTGAATGTAGAAAATACAACTATGACCAGTGGAATGAAAATGATTTGTTCACCCGTGTGGCGTTTGTACATGTTAGGAAAGTCTATTAAATCAATGAGTCCATAGTTGGCCGAAGTAAAGATGATATAAAATTGACTTTACTAACATACATGGGTATATGTGTGTGTATTTTAGTGAGAAATTTTTAGCCGGAGTTTTTGTTGTTGTTAGCGAGGAGTGGTTGTAACGTGGGTGCGTGTTTACGTTGAGTTGTTTCCTTGCTAACCGTGTAAGGTCTTTCGCTAATTGTTGTTAGTTATATAAAGGAGGGATGAATATAAAAGTGAAAAATTAAGTGTTGCTGTTGCTTGCAGTTGTATTCTTGGTAAATAATAATTTTGACATGTAGTGTTCAGTATTTTCTTTCTTTTTTTTTTTTGAGTAAGGGACGAAATGGATTTATGAGAAGTTGAGGAGGTTGAGAGGACAGCGTGTGTCGTCGGACGTGTGAGGGATTGTGTTCGTTGTAGTTTTGAAAGCCATGTTGCAGTTGGAGGAATTGAACTTTAGAGTCACCGTGAATTTTGTGCGTCTGGTGGAGAGTTTGCGTTGTCTCCATCAAGGTAGCCAAGAGGTAAATTGAAGAGCTAGGTGTCGTTTGCGGAATAAAGGCATCGCGTTGACATAGCCAATTTTGGGGTAACATAAAGTTGTGCCTGTGCGAGGCTTGTTGAATGTATCTAATTTATATTCAACTGGGATTCCTTGCTAGGAATCCATAAATTAGATAAGTTCCCTCGTGTGTCCATGCTGCTGCTGCTGCTGCTAGAAGAGTCTCCAGTGAGATGTCTGCACTGGGCGGCGTTGTCCAGCTTAAGAATGTTGATATTGAAGAACGGCCAGTATGACGTCTGCACTGGACGGCGTTCTCCAGCCAAAGAGAGTGGGTTTGGCAGATTACCCAATCTGCTGCCCGGGAAAAGGAGGTCCGAGCTGAATAGGATAAGTCATCCTGATTGGGTGAAATTAAGTGTCGAATTAAATTGCGCGCCAAACCAAAATACGAATTTTCCCTCCCACTACTGTGATGGACTGTAAGTATGTGCCTTTAGTTTTCATAATTCTGCACGTGCATTTTTTACGATTTTTGGCGACAATGTGTCGCATTCTAGTAGTTGGTAAAAGAAAGTTGCATGCCTTTTCCCTTTGAGTCTTATGGCGTGGCTCTCTGCTGTCCGTCGTGACCTCCTGTAGTGGAAAGTCTTTTTGGTAGTGGAAGGAATGACCTTTGGTAGTCGAATGCCTTTGTTAATTAAATTCTTCGTTATTTATACTTTTTGGGGTCACTTAAGTGGATAAAAAAATAGGATATTGTTAGGTTTTATTGGGGGTCTTAGGATTCAAGCGCGCAGACATTTCTTGACCAATCAGATTCGTATATTTACTTATTTGTTTTTGAGCCTAAACATTTTCTGTTAATTAGTTTCTGAGCCGGATTTTCTAGAATGTTCTTTTTTTGTGTGTTTTTAGCTGATTGGTTGAAAAATATGAAAATGTAACTTCAATATTTATGCGATTTTGATCCGATATTTCTAGAATGTTGGTTATTTTAAGGCCAAAAAAAAGTGTATTCTGTAGTCTTCTCAACGACCTCACTATAGACAAAAAAAAAAAATTGTTAACTTACAAAAAAGAAACTCAGATTCCCAAACGAATCCCACTCTTGTAAACGTAAAGAGTCTTATAAAATCCATGATGTTCCAGGTAAAAGTATCAGTTGTTCTAGTTTTCTTTCAGGAGCTGAGAAAGACAAAATGTGTGGTTCATATTTGTCATCAGTAAATACGAAGAAGACTTGAAAGAACAAAATTTGATATAAATATATTTTGGATTAGATTTTGCGAGTAAAAAAAAAATACACTCTTATAGCAGACCAGTTGATTGATTTAAACGACAAATCAACTAATTTGGAATTATTTTAGCCCAGAGGTTAGGGAATCGTGTTCATTGTACGTTTATATTCATATTTTTGTTGTTTTTTCTTAAGAGTTTTTTTTGTTCACAGTCATATGATATCAAGTATTCTTATCTAATACAAATAATTTGCACCCACTTATATAGTTTCAAATATTCTTATCCAATATGAATAACTTTGTTTGGGTTTTGTTTGTTTGGGTTTTATGGCATATCAACCTTTGTAGGTTA
Source organism: Sepioteuthis lessoniana (assembly GCA_963585895.1). Classification (NCBI taxonomy): domain Eukaryota; kingdom Metazoa; phylum Mollusca; class Cephalopoda; order Myopsida; family Loliginidae; genus Sepioteuthis; species Sepioteuthis lessoniana. The sequence continues at coordinate 41,540 of CAUZXS010002236.1, forward strand.
TTTAATGCCAAATCCATATTTATACAAAGGAACAGTTCCATTTCAAACAATTCAGTTTAACATAAGTACACAGCTTAATTGTCGAAAACATTTCTATTTCAAGCTATTCGGTTTAATCATATAGTTCTATTTCAAACAATTCAGTTTTGCGTAAGTACAGTTTCAATGTCAAAAACAGTTCTATTTCAAACAATTCAGTTTAGCATAAATATGCAGTTTAATATCAAAGCAGTTCTATTTCAAGCAATTCAGTAGAGGTTAAGTACGCATTTTAGTTCTATTTGACACATAGATAGGATCCTATCAGTTCTTACCACTCCGGGTCTGTGGACCTGCAACCGGTGGCAATGAAGAAGTACCCCGCATTCCCCCAAACTCCTGCATTATTGGAACATCACCATCAGATTGTTTAGTGCCATATCCAGGACACTAGTTGATGGGCTATCTTACCCCGATGCAAAGGAGCAGTCGGTGTATTTTACAGCCCCAGCCGACTGGGCAAGAATAACTTTCGATCACATCTATTTGTCTCATTGAGGGAACCCTATCAGATACAACCACTCCCGGTCAGAGTGAACTTGTTTGTAATGTCAATGAAGGGATATTTCACACCTCCCAGATTTCCAGAACTGGAGCCTCACTACCGGATGCAGTTTAGTATCAAACACAGAACACCTTTTTTGGAGGGAGGGGTAAGATCTCACTTCTTTGAAGAGGATACAGTCAGTGTATTCTAATGCCAGTCGACAGGGCAACTTTTGGGTGGAATCATCTGTTTAATTAACATTTTTCTCACTTAACTGTATGTTAAACTCATTATTTGTGTCTGAGTTAGGGTTAAGGTGAATGAATATCTTTATGGTTCGTTATGTCTATTTTTCATTGTTACACGAAGCGAGAAAGAAAAACCGATTGAATAAATGGACACAGCAATGAAGAAGACGCTGCGTCTGTGTGTGTTGTTGAACAATGTGAATTGGAAACGAGTGATCCTGCTTGAATGAAAAGAATTCTGACGGAACAATGGCGTAGAAAGCCTCTTAGAACAGCCAACCAACCAACCAACCAACCAAGCAACCAAGCAATAGTTTCTACCACTGGATTTTCCTTGAATAATTCTTTTCCAATACATTTAAAGGTGACGGTCATATTTTATCTTTTGCATAGAGAGTAAATGGAATGATTGGTTGAATAATGAGAAATATTATTTCAAAGAAAGTAAATGTTTTAAAGATAAAAGACGTCATATTTGGGCGCCTCGTGTGGTGTAATCGTTTGCATGCTCGACTTGCGAACCGACACGCGTGCGTTAAGTGGCCACTGCTGAATGAAAAAGCGTTTTTTTCTCGTGCCAGTAAGTCTGTTTTTAGGCATATGTGGATTAAGGTTCCTGTCAGTGGCTTTTGGGAACTGCCACTCTTGGATTCGTTTTATTTTCTCACCCCTTCAGATATCAACCAACCAGCAGGGAGCTTTTTGCAACCCCCCCCCCCAAAAAAAACGATGATCACGGACGATGAACATGAACTCCACCCTCTATAATCATAATTCCTCAGCCCTCTCTGTTTTTACAGGTGTTGACCCTCAGTAGTTAAACATCTGTTACCTAATTCATTACTTATCGGCCTGATTGGTCTAGTGGGTAGAGTGTTCGCCAATGGCCCGGGAGACCAGAGTTTAGTTCCAGGTCGCGTCATACCAAAGGCTTAAAAAATGGTACTTGATACTTCCTTGCTTAACACTCAGCATTATAAGTTACACATCAAGGGTAAAGTGGAGGAATCCGGGGGAAGGAGAAGCACCTTTCCCTACACCTCGGTGTAGTAGCCATTGAAAAGGAAGCCTTTGGGTCGCCCTCGACTACGGTCACCAATAACATAACATAGGATTAATGCCCTTAGGGGAGGCATGAATCCATCCCCAGCTATGGTTAAATCCTCAACATCATCATGTCACGCCATCAGCACGGATATCCCTGATCCTCTCTCGCCACTCCTTCCAATCTTCCATTGCTTCCGGCCGGTCTTCACGGCGACATCTCGTATCGGTACAGAACTGGTGTATGTAGGTTCTAGCTGGTTGTCCTACCTTTGTTCGTCCATGTGAAGGGGTCCACAGGAGTACATCACTTAAGAGCTTGTCCCTACTTCTCCAGCAGAGTCTCGCATGTCTGGTTCGTCTAATTTTGATAGTTTTCGCGATGAGTGGTAGGTGGCCGTACAACTGCTGCTTTGTTAGGTTCTACCTCCAGGACTTGTTAATATTGCTCGCAGCATTCTTGTGTAGTTGCCGTCAAGCTTTTTCTCCAGCCGTTTAGTTAACATCCGTGAATTGCATCCATATAGCAGTATCTCCGTCTCCCACTCTAACTGGACTCGAACTCAACTGTCACTGGCTGCGTTATATAATAGTTCAACGCCCTCTCGATCTTTGAAATCGCATGTTTAATCATCAAGCGGAAATAACTGTCATGCAGTTCAGGGGTCACTCTATTCCGGTGCGTCAGTCTATGAGAGTATCATGGGATTTTTTAGCTCGTCCCATTTCATCAGCCAATTTCTGCCCACGCGATTTCCTCTCATAACTGCCATTTAGAATGGGTCACCCCCTCCGGTGCATTACCTTGGAATGACATTTTTGGCCGGGTCAAAAGGTCAAAACACAACATCGGTTGATGAGACACTGCTTCCTAGGTAGGTGAACTTCTGTACCAGTTTCAGAGAGCTACCGTTTAGTGTGGAGATGTCGCCTGTTTGATTAAAGCACATATATTCCGTCTTGTGTGCATTGACATAGAGGCTAATGCCTGCAGCGGCTCGTTCCAGACATTGCAGTAGGGTTTCGGCTTGGGCGGGTGCATTTGCCAGAAGCGCTATGTCATCGGCGTAGTCAGCGTCGGTAATTTTTTTTGTGGGGTACTTTCTGCTTCTTTCCTTTGTTGGCTTGAAACCGTTTTCTTTGATCTTATCAATATATGTACTAAGCACGTAGTCTAGACAAATGATAAAGAGTTATGGGACTAATGTGTCTCTTTGCACTACACAAATAGTAGAACAAATTGTGTTCTTTAGTTTTGGCAAGGCAAATAATCAAGGAAAGGAAAACATCAAATTTCAAAGCAACTGTACTCTACTGAAAAATTGATATTGGATTCCATCCTGCTTGTTGAGGAGGGGTTAGGTAAATGCATTCATAACAACGTAGTAATTCTGAATTTTAAACCAATCGGTTATAGGGTTAGCTGGTCCTCACCGTTAAAATAGTCATCTCATCACCGACATAATGAGGTTGCAATCGTATCTATAAGAATTGTCATGAGGTTTCTTCTCCTTGACTGGTTACTTTTACTGTGTGATTATTTTGCCAAAATTAAAGCGAATATCATTAGGTATTATTTATTACCAAGATCTATAGTACTGAAACTCTGTAATTGAGATTTAAAAACAAAGGTCTTTCTATGTCAGTTCGCTACACCAAATTCGTTTCGTCGCACAAGGTCTCTGCTCTCTCTCAGCTGTCAAAAGCTCGACTGGCTGTTCTCTCCATTTCGGATTTTTATAATCTCCCTTCCCTCTAATATGCAAATTAATGCGATAGGTATAAATAAAATACATAAACTCTCGTTCCTCTTTTCTTCTTATTCCTTTCCCTAACGATCGAAACAGACGCGATGCCGCTTGTGAGAAGTTTTATTCTATTTGTCTTTACATTCTAGACTACATTTTTCTTTCCTTTTCCAACCTGATCCTGTTACCTGACAGGCCAAACAGACGCGCGGTCGTTTGCGTGAGTGATAATTTCTAATACAGTAATAAAAAAAAGGAATATGTAGCAGGCCAAAAATAAGCACATCACAAAATTTTCAGTTAATGAGACGCTGCTTCCGAGGTAGTTAAACTTGTCCACTGACATCAGTATGCAACTAGCGAAGGCAAGGATTGCTATTGATAGTTTATGGATCATATGGAAGTCAGACTTATCTGATAAAATAAAACGCAATTTCTTCCAAGCAGCGGTCGTGTCAATTCTACTATATGGATGCACCATATGGATGCTGACTAAGCGTATTGAGAAAAAGCTTGATGGGAATTTTATAAGAATGCTACGAGCTATACAGAACAAATCTTGAGAAAACATACAACAAAACAGCAGCTCTACGGCCACCCACCTCCCATCTCTAAAACCATCCTAATAAGACGGACTAGACATTCAGGACACTGTTGGAGAAGTAAGGACGAACTCATAAGCGTTGTCCTGAGGATCCCTTCACACGGACATGTAAGTGTTGGACGACCAACAAGAGTATATCTACACCAGCTCTGTACGGACTCAGGATATAGTCTTGAAGACCCACCGGAAGCGATGGATGACAGAGACAAATGGAGAGAGAGAGAGAGAGAGAGAGAGAGAGAGAGAGAGAGAGAGAGAGAGAGAGAGAGAGTCCGGGAAATCCGTTTTAGCAGCATATGATGATGATGATATATATATATATATATATATATATAATTTGAAAGCGATTAGTTTGTGAGTAACTTTATTTTTAAACGAGTTGGAGTTCATTTGTTTAATCACAGTTAAATGATTTCAAGTACTGCTATTTAACATCAATAATTCTATTCAATATTAATCGTTTGTTTGCACAGAGACAAATGCTATAATGTAAAGTAGATGATTAAACACTTCTATTTGACCGTTTGATGGGATCCTAACTGGCATTACCACTCCGGGCCTGAGTAGACCTGAGAGTACTGGTAATGAAGGGGTATTCCACATTCCATTCCAGGCAGCGGTCGCATCGATACTGCTATATGGATGCACTATATGGACTCTAACAAAACGGCTTGAGAAGAAGCTCGACGGCAATTACACAAGAATGCTGCGAGCAATCTTGAACAAGTCCTGGCGGCAACACCCCACAAGACACCAACTGTACGGCCACCTGCCTCCTATCACGAAAACTATTCAAGTTAGACGAACCAGACATGCAGGACACTGCTGGAGAAGCAGGGACGAACTCATAAGCGATGTACTCTTATGGCCGAGCAAAGGCAGGACGACCAGCACGAACATACATTCAGAAACTATGTGAGGAACGGGATGTAGTCCAGAAGACCTGCCAGAGGCGATGAACGATAGGGAAAAGTGGCGAAAGAGGGTCAGGGATATCCGTGCTACCAGCACGACATGATGATGATGCTGATGATAACAGCTCCAGGACTAAAGCCTCACTTATCAGATGGTTTAGTGTCCTATCTAGGAGACATTCAGGCGGGGTCTTACCCCTACAGAGGTGCAGTCAGTGTATTATGCCGACCAAGCTTACTGGACGGAAAATTGTTTGGGGTGTATTCAATTATAGGGATATATATATATATAAAATTTTGTTGTAGGTCCAAAGAGAAAATAAAAATATTTTTAAATAGGTAGGTCCACGAAGAGATTTGTATTTTTTAATTTATTTATTTACAAGTATTTATTTTAGTCTTACATATGTGTATGTTTCCAGCTTGTTGCTTTCGTCAGGGAACATATATGGCACAAGGCCTTATTAATAGGGTACTCAATGACTTTTGAACTCATTCGTGTTTGCAGTTTGAATGATTTTCAGTTTGTTACGGGTTTATATAGAGATCTTCCTCTCTTTTTCGTAAAGTGTGTTTACCTTAGTTTGCTTTACTCCTCTTTGATAGTTAATATATTTTTGTCGTTGTGCGCGTGTGTGTTGGAGTGGTTTTGGATTTCACTAAAGGTTATTTATCCTCTGTGTGTGTACGAGGATCATTAAATAAGTTTCCAGACTTTTTTCGTACGGGCACTTTTATTGATAGTACACATATGAAACTCTAGCCCCCTTCCAAGTAATCTCCTCCGGCGGCAATGCACTTGTTGTACCGTTCCAACAACATCTGGAAGGCCCCATGGAAGTCCTCTTGTGTCAGTGTGTCAAACTCTTTCATCTCCTCAATTGTCCTGGTGGAAATACCACTGACCTGATTTGAAGAGTGCTGGCCTCTTCCTGCACTCCCTTAAAACCTCAACATAGTATTCGTTGTTAACTGTCTGTCCAGTGGGAACCCAGCGCATGTAGATCATGCCAGTGCTGTTAAAAAAAGGGATCATCAAAAGTTTGTGGGTGGATTTGCTCCGTATGACCTTCTTGGGTCTGGGAGAGCCAGCATGCTTCCACTGGGAACTCTGTCTCTTGGTCTCTGGGTCATAGCAGTAGATCCAGCTTTCATCGCATGGCATTTTTTCCAAGTTTTAAACAGAATTTTATTGCATATCGTTCTTCCTCACGTCCAGATTGCATTTTTGAAATTCACCAGCTGTGACTATCAGGGTTTAGTAGGGTGTATTCCAATTGCTGGTGTAGCTGTTCATTTGAACCTGAAATCATAAAAATTAGTTTGTCCTCCCATAAGATGTATAGCAATAACCTACTGAATTTTCAAGAGTCTACGACAATTTCAAATGCCTGTACAAAAAAGTCTGGAAACCTATTGAAGGCCCCGCGTATAAGTGTATCTTGGGGATTTTTTTTCGTGTGAGTATGTGTGGTAGTGCTGTTTATGCACATATAAAAGATCGTGGTATAAATGGTATAATGGTTAGAAAGCTTGTGTCAAAGAGTAGTTATCACTAAACAGATAGTTTGATCCCTACTGTCAACTTAATACTTGTAGCCTTGTATTAATAGTAAAACATTTCATATATCTCAGCAGCAATATCTCACCTACTTAAAACGATGTCAATATACGCATAGAAAAAGCATTGATTGCCAGCGACAGTTTATTGACCACAGGGAAAACTAATCGCTCAGATCAAATAAATCAGCATTTCTTCCAGGATGTCGCCGTGTCAGTATTAATGTCTGGTTGCACCACGAGTACTTTAATAAAATGCGAGGAAAAATCTAGATGGGAACAAACCAAAGAAAAAAATCCTGGTGGTAGCACCAAGCAAAATAGAAGCTGCATGGCCACTTGCCTCCGATCTCAAAACTATCCATCGTGGACGTTGCTGGAGAAGCAGGGACAAATTCACGAGTGAAGTTTTCCTGTCGTATGGAAACAACAGTGTTCGCCGACCAGCAAAACCTATGTCTATTAACTATGTACGGACACTGAGTGCCGTCTGGAGGACCTGCTCAAAGCTATGGACGATAGTGACGGATAGCGAGAGAGAGTCAAGAGAATCCGTGCTATTGAAAAGTGAGCCGTCGGGTTGCCCTTGACTACAATCGGCCAACTTATTTACAATTTATATATATATATATATATGTGTGTGTGTGTGTGTGTGTGTGATTATAATGCATTGATCAAGTCCACATAGTATTATTTTCTACTTTTCATTCTATTTAATCTTGCCCATTTCTTTTCTATATCGATTTTCCAGATCAAAAATCCATTAACTAACAACACACCCGCAGCAGAAAGCATCAATAATAAAAAAGAAGATATTGTTGTTTTCTTTTGGAGTTACTCGCCATTGTATAATGGCTACCGTCGGTGGAAATGGACAGGGCAACCTGGGTTCAAATCCTTGGCGAGGTTGTTTGTATTTCACGTAGCACTAATACACTAGGGAGTTGTATCTAACTATTCTCCCTCCAGTTATGAGTTAATTGTAGGGTATACTGACCCTTTAACCATGGTATGGCAACCAGTCTAAGAGAAGGAAAACTCTGGTTTGGTTTGGTTTGGTTTCTTTGTTTAATGGCATATCAACCTTTGTAGGTTATTTAATGCCAAAGCCATTCTTCAAGTAGAACAGTAGTAGTACTATTTAACCCATGGAAAACTCTGAATTCAAACCTATTAAACGTCGCTTAAATTTTGACCTTGTGTCGTATCCTGCTTGTGCGGAGAGGAAGGTGAATATATATTCTTGTTTATTTTTTCCTCGTAGTTTCTCTTCTGATTATGTTTTCTTTTTCATGCATTCCTCACAAAATTAAAAGGAAATCTTTTCCATTTCCTTAGCTTCTATGGTCGTTCGACATTTTTACATGAGTTAAGTTCTCAACACTTTGAAATGACCCCGACAACAATCAACATTAATCAACCATTTTCTATACAGTCTAGTAATGTATTGATGCATGCATTCTTATATCTTTTGTTTTCTTCATGCATTCCTCACAAAAGTAAAAGAAAAGCTTTTTATATGTATGCGTTCTTATATGTTATTAATTATTTGATTAGTTTTACATTTGGCCACACACATATATACTATACATATACTATATATATATATATATATATACGCTCCCTCATGAGGATTGAGCACTCTAGCGAAGGAATTTACGGCTGCCACTCGCATAATGCAAAGTTCTTCGAACGAATTGAGCACTCTGGTATCCGGTAAGGTATAAAAGGTAAACTAACGAAAGCTACTACTTAATACCTTATAATTCCCTAGCTGACGTGGTACGTTTGTTGGCTGAGCGGTCTGATACTAAGTCTAACGTAAAGTTAGGCTGGTTTCGATCTCAGCTTCAAGCGTCCTACGTGTGTAGCCACATTGAAGAGTTCTGATACAACGAAACAGTCTGTCAGTGGATGAAATATATATATATATATATATATATATACGTGGTGCCTTTAATAAGTTCCCAGACTTTTTTTGTACAGGCATTTACAATTGTCGTAGACTTTTGAGAATTCAATATGTTATAGCTATACATCGTATGAGATGACTGATATTACATGAATCGAGCATCAGTTTTTGAATGGCATAAGAGATTCAAGGAAGGCAGGGAGTTTGTGAGGGATGATGAGAGGTGTGGGAGGAGTAAGGAAGTCAATACACCACAGTTGATTGGCCAAAGGGTTAGGGTTACTATGTTGAGGTTTTAAGGGAGTTCAGCAAAAGATTCCGTCAGAAGAGGCCAGCACTCTTCAAATCAGGTCAGTGGCATTTCCACCAGGACAATGTACCAGTCTACAACACCATCCTTGTCACTGACTATTTGACAAAAATGGGCATCAAGAGAGTTCCTCTCCCTCCCTATAGTCCATACCGTGCTCCCTGTAACTTTTGGTTATTCCCTAAGCCCAGAGGCTGTCGTTATGAGACAATTGAAGAGATGAAAGAGGCTGTGACGAAGGTCATTAACACGCTGACACAAGAGGACTTCCATGGGGCCTTCCAGAAGTTGTTGGAACGGTACAACAAGTGCATTGTAGCCGGAGGAGATTACTTGGAAGGGGACTAGAGTTTCATGTGTATACTATCAATAAAAGTGTCCATACGAAAAAAGCCAGGAAACTTATTTAATGAGCCTCGCATATACTATATTCAAGATATAATAGCTTATATATATATATATATATATATATATATATATATATGTATATATATATATATATATATATATATGTATGTATATATATATATGTGTGTGTGTGTGTGTGTGTGTGTGTGTGTGTAGCCAGTGAGTGAATATTAGAGAAGCTCCTAGATGCGCTTAGTGTAACGGTTATAGTGCTAAGTAGTGGAATCAGCGACCCAAGTTCAAATCCTGAACAAGGCTGTTAGCATTTCACTTAGCGCTTCTGACCTTAGGAAGTGCATAAATCTATCTGTTCTCTCTCAGACAATGAGTAAACTGTAGAGCGGACTGGCTTCTTTATCCTTGGTTAGGCAACCAGTCTAGGAAAAGGAAGACACTGATTTTAAACCAACTGTATTCCACTTAAAATAAAGCCTAGTCGACAGGGTCTGCAGAATACACTGACAGCATCTCTGCAGAGGGGTAAGACCACTCTACCTAATAAATGTCCTGGTATGACACTTAACTATATCTGATGATGCGGCTCCAGTCCTTGAACTTTGATGAATGTGGAGTAAGTACCCCTTCATTGTTACTACTCCCAAATCCATTCTGACTCGAAATGGGAGCACCTGTTAGGATCTTTTATACGGGTAAAATAGAACTGTATAATCATTTTATGTAGAATAGAATTTGTAATATTAAATAACAATTCTTAACACCACTCAACTGTGTGCAAATAAAACTATTTGTGTTAAATAGCAATATTTAAAACTGTGTGCAAATAAAATTATTTGATTGAGATAGCGATCCTTGAAACCTTTTTACTTTTCAAACAAATGAGTCCTGGCTCGTTTAAAAATAATGCTACCTTAAAAACTATTTGTTTACAAATCATATATATTTACTACATATGTATAAACATGATTTGGCATGGAGTAACCAACAAGGGTTGATATGCCTTAAAACACAACCAACTAGAATATAAAACGTGACTTTTCACATCCTGTCCATATATAGAAGTCAAGTTGACGACCTTTGTCGAGGGTGACCCGAAGGCTCCCTTTTCAATAGCTACTACACCGAGGTGTAGGGGAGGGCGCTACTCCATTCCCTGCCCATATATATAATCAATCAAATTTATAAGAACAGACTGTAATAGATAAACACAAACACACACACACACACACGAGGAAAGAGAGAGAGAGAGAGAGAGAGAGAGAGAGAGAGAGAGAGAGAGAGAGAGAGAGAATACCAATCAAAGTATGGTATGGTGACATCGGGTTTTAAAAAAAGCAAATTAATGAAAATAAAAGCATATTTATCGGAAATCAATAAACAGGAAAATTTGTCGATGAATCATGTTTAAACCAAGTCCAGTAATGGTAGCCAAAATATGTCAAGTAACGTTTATTTTTATTTCTCATGAGTACTTCTATGTAGATCTTGAAAACGCATTCTCCAGAGGTCGTTATGAATAAAGACGAGCAGAATGCAATTCAAGGTCAATTTTTAAGCGGAGTAAAGCTGGTTTGAATTCAGAATCTTCCTTTTCTTGGACTGGTTACTTGTCCAAGGCTAAAGAATCTATTTTGCCCTAGCTGAGAGAGAAGAGATACATGTATGCATTTCCCAAAGGCATGAGCGCGAAGTGAAACGCAAACGATCCCGTCCAGGATTTGAACTTGGGTTACCGACTCCATTTCTTACGCCGTGGAGTTGTAGCACTTGCAGAACTTTTAGGGGTCCAATCATCTCTTGGAGGCCCGGTTATATTAAATTCAACCTCGTCCAGAATGGCGTTGTTTCGTTCCGCTATTAGAAGAGATTCAGTTTCTCTAATAAGGTTTCCTTTTCCTCGTCTCGTCCACGTCTTCTCGAGTAAGATTTCGTCAGTTTGTCGCTTGAAAGATCCATACAGTTGTTTTTCTTCCCATTTCTGTTTTTTAGTTATTGTTGCTCTTTGAGAGTTTTTCACATCAGCGTCAGCTGATGGTCTTTCACTGGAATTTGAGAGATAGCAAGCCTTCTTAAGTCTCCAGGACTCTTCTCAGTATTCTGACCGTTTTTGATAATGTAGTATTTTAGATGGTCTCCTCTCGTCCTCCCGTCCCTTTAATAATCCTTTGGTAACTGTACCAAAAGCCCCAATCACGATTGTTATAATTGTCACTTTCATGCTCCTCAGTTTTTTAAATTCCCTATCAAGGTCCCGGTACTTATCTTTCTTTTCACTTTCTTTCAATTTTATTCTGTGGTCAGTCAGGACAGCAAAGTTCACAATTTTGCAAGTTCTCCTTTTTTGTTAATTATTAAATAAGTCTGGTCTTCTGGCCGAGATTAGGTGATCCGTTTGTATGTCAAAATCTCAAAGGAGTTTATGTGTGTCATTCTTCAGGACAGATGCTGGGTTGTGCATATACCATTTGTTCGTATGGTCAAATTTAAATTTCTTGCACAACTCCCAGTAGATCACCTTGCCCACCCAGTCGTGTCTAGTCTTATACTCTTTCTGTGCTAATTTGCTGCATTCGCTAATTACGTGATTAATCGTTTCGTTACTCTTTATTATTATTATTATTATTACTCATTAGAGTTTTTCACATCAACGTTAGCTGATGGTCTTTCACTGGAGATTGAGTGACAGCAAGTCCCCTCAAGTCTCCAGAACTCTTCTCAGTATTCTGGCCGTTTTCAATAATGCTGTTGTTTGGATGGTCTCCACTGGGCCGCCAACTTCCAAATCTTCCAGGCCCTTTAATAATCCTTTAGTTACCGTGCCAAAAGCACCAATCTCAATTGGTATAATTGTCACCTTAATGTTCCATAGTTTTTTCAATTCTGCAGCAAGGTCGAGGTACTTATCTCTCTTTTCACTTTCTTTCAGTTTTATTCTGTGGTCAGCCGGGACAGCAAAGTCGACAATTTTGCAGATTTTCTTTTATTATTATTATTATTATTAGAGTTTTTCACACCAGTGTAAGCTGATAGTTATTTACTGGATTTTGAGTGACTGCAAGTCTCCTCAAGTCTCCAGGACCCTTCACAGTATTCTAGCCGAACTTAATGCTGTAGTTAGGATCGTCTCTACTCGTCTTCTTATTTCCAAGTCCTCCGGTCCCTTTCCCAATCTTTTGGTGACTGTACCGAGCATACAAATTTTAGTTAGAATTACAGCCACCATGATGTTCCATAGTTTTTTCAGTTCTCTAGTAAGGTCTAGGAACTTATCTCTCTTTTCGCTTTCTTTTATTATCATTTACTCCATAGAGTTTTTCACATCAACATTAGCTGATGGTCTTTCACTGGAGTTTGAGTGACAACAAGTCTCCTCAAGTCTCCAGGCCTCTTCTCAGTATTCTGGCCGTTCTCAACAATGCTGTTGTTTGGATGGTCTCCACTTGTCCTCCAACTTCCAAGTCCTCCACCCCTTTAATAGTCCTTTAGTTAATGTACCGAATACATCAATCACGATTGGTATAATTGTCACCTTCAGGTTCCATAGTTTTTTTTAATTCCCTAGCAAAGTCGAGTTCCTTGTCCTTCTTTTCACTTTCTTTCTGTTTTATTCTGTGGTCAGCCGTGAGAGCAAAATCTACAATTTTGCAAGTTCTTTATTATTATTATTATTATTATTATTATTATTATTATTATTATTATTATTATTTAATCTTTTTCGTGTTTTTCACGCTAGCGTTAGCTGATGATTTCTCGATGGAGTTTGTGTGATATTATTATTATTATTATTATTATTATTATATTTTGTACAATCTCTGAGTTTTTCACATCTGTTTTAATTGATAGTTTTTCACTCAGGTCTGAGATTTTCGGGACTTTTAACTGAGTGGAATATTACTCGAGTGAGTCCAAGACACACTTAAGAGAACGCAAGAACACACTCAAATGAGTTAACCATTTTACTTGACTGAGAGCAAAAATACTTTCGAGTGAATATATGAGGAGCTCGAGTGCATTTTATTATTAATGCTGCATATAAGATTGCACACAAGTTAGTGCACTCTTTTACTCAAATGAGTGAACTATGTCACTCAGTTGAGTGCAATATCACACTCAAGAGAAGGCAAGAATACACCCAAATGAGTGAACCATTTCACCCAACTGGGTGACCCATTTCACTCGAGTAAGTGCAAGAATAAATTGCAAGAATACAGTCGAGCAAGAAAAGGGCTCAGTTGAGTAGATTTTGGTAGGGTTGTGACATTCACTAAATTTAAATTCGTATGAGTAAAACTTCTGGCTCGATAGCATGAACAAATACAGTCGAGTAAGTGTTTGAACACAATTGTATGAATGCAAGAATACACACATATGTGTGAACCATTTAACTCAAACAAGAGCAAGAACACACACACCCTTGACACTTAGTGACAGCAAATCTCCTCAGATCTCCAAAATTCTTCTGAGTATTCTTGCCGGTCTTAACCGTCCAGAGGTTTGGATAGTTTCGATTCTTCCTCAGATTTTCAATTCTTCCACTTTTTTTTCAAAGCCTTTGGGAACCGTTCCAAGTGCACCAACAATAAATGGTATCACTGTCACATTCATGTTCCAGTTTTGGGGTAGTTGGGTGTTCTCTGGCAAGATTCGAGTATTCATCTATCTTTTCGCTTTCTTTTATAATTTACTTTGGTTCGCTGCAACGACAAAATCTCCTAGATGGTAAGTTCTTTTCTTAATTGACTCAATGTCTGGTCTTCTGGGTTGGGTTAAATGATTCGTTTGTATCTAAAAATCCCAGGTCGATCTTAATAATGTTGTAGTCTGGATTGTCTCCACTTGTCTACTTATTTCCAAGTCTTCAAGTCCCTTTACCAATTCTTTTGGGTATTGTTCCAAGTGCACTAATTATAATTGGTATCACCGTCACCTTCTATTATTATTATTATTATTATTATTATTATTATTATTATTCAGCTGTACTTTTGTTACAGATTTCGGTGAATGAAAGGAAAACTATTCAAGAGAAGTGACTTGTTCTTTGAAATAAGACCCACAAGTTGTCGATTATAATGATAAAAAAAACTAAAGAATAGGAGAACCTAATTACTACCACTAGAACATTTTCAGACGAACTCGGACTATCGAAAAAGTGAGAAATAACGCAGTGAAGCAGCTGATGGTGATCCCAATAGAGAATTTTGCAGACTCTTTTGAAAAGAATAAAAGACGCTGGGATAAATATGCAAGCTTTCAAGAGAAGAATTTTTAGGAGATTTTCGGGGCATCTACTGTAGGCAGACTAATTTCCCGTTAATATTAAATGACTACTTGATTTTTAAAACAGACTTTTATATAACAAATAACATTTCCAGGTATAATCATATCTATCTATCTATCGATCTATGTCAGCCTATTCATATGTATGTATCTATTATTCACTTTGTTAAATAATAGTTTGTCTAAATATTTTATGAGTCATGAAATGTATCATTTTAAAAAGATTTAATCCGTTAAACTGAGAAACCGTCAATGTCAAGCTGAGATCAACTCAGGGTAATTGTTGGTTGGTTGGTTGGTTGGTTTGGGTTTTTATAGCATATAAACCTTTGTAGGTTATTTAACGCCAAATCCATGTTTATACAAATTATCAGTTCTATTTCAAACAATTCAGTTTATCATGAGTACACAGTTTAATCGTAAAAATCATTTTATTTCAAGATATCCAGTTTAGTCGAACAGTTCTATTTCAAGTAATTCAGTTTAGCATAAGTACGCAATTTAGTTCAATTTGACCCATAGATAGGACCCTATCATGTGCTACCAGTCCAGGCCAGAGTGAACCTGGGAGCGATGGCAATGAAGGAGTACTTCACATTCCCCAAAGCTCCAGCATTACTGGAACCTCACCATCAAATTGTTTAGTGCCATATCCAGGACACTCGTTGAGTCTTACCTCTCAGGAGAGATGCAGTCGGTGTATTCTACAGTCCCAGCTGACTGGACAATCAGGGTAATTGATAGACAATTACCTTTAAGAACAGTTGAAAGCAAGATTCTCAATGGAGGATTGTAAAAGCAGGTGATTTTAAAAGTCAGAAATTAGATTTTAACTTTAAATCATTTTGCTGAAAGCCATTGAAGTGGCTCATTTGATGAATTGTTTCAGCGCAGTGCGATTTCATAGAGTTGTTTGTATTTTGTGGATTCTTAATCCATTTGTGATTTATCGTGTTTGGGTCAGATAATTTTTAAAATGGTTTTTGTGGGTACACGGTCTCTGATGCGTTGCTATTCTTTCCAGGTGGAATTTTGAATAACCTGTCAAAGTTAGGGGAATAGAACTGTAAGGTCAGAGGTCATCATATTTACCCAATCACTCCGCTCGGGCAGGATATGACACAAGGTCAATTTTTTAAGCGGAGTTTAACAGGTTTGAACTGGTGTCACCGTGTCCAATTCCTGCGACGATAACCATTACACCACGAGCACTTCCTAATTTTTTTCCCAACCCCTCCGCTCGGGCAGGATATGACATAAGGTCAGTTTTTAAGCGGAGTTTAACAGGTTTGAATTCAGAGTTTTCCTTCTCCTAGACTAGTTGCCTCACCAAAGCTGAAGAACCTTGTCTGCCCAACTATTTACCCATAGCTGGAAGGAGAATAATTGGATTCATACCTTTCCCAAGGGTATTAGTGCAATATGAAATGCAATCAGTCTCGTCCAGGATTTGAACTCGTGTCGACGTGTCCATTTCCTACGAAGATAACCATTACACCAAGGCCAGAGGTCATAGTAAGTGAAAAGAATCTAAGCGAAAGTTTGTAGCTGAACGGGGGTTAAGTAGTTTTGTGACTTGGATGAGACAAAGATTCTTCTGGTAATTATTTGAATCTTTCCAAAATTATACAGACGGACATGCAACAACTACGCAACCAAATAGAGACAACCATTTTGTATGCTATGCTTAATGTAAGGAGGATTGATGGAAATCCTGAATTGTAAATTCATTAGAAAGATAATTAAGCAAAATAGTAAAAAGAAAACTGTAAAGCTGAGAAGAGATTTTTAGAGAAATACATAACTTGGCAGTTATGAATTTGAAAATAATTTTAGTAAGAATATTAAATAATATATTGGCCGAATCTTTAGTTCGTCATGAAGTGTATTATCTTAAAAAGTTTTTAAGTGTTGTATGAAGAAACCGTCAATATCAAGATAGGTCAACTCAGGGTAATTGACAGGAAGTAGCCTTTAAGGGCAGTTGAAAGCTTCGTCTTCATTGAAGGATTGTAAAGTCAGGTAATTAGAATTCTAAATGTTAGAAATTAGATTTTAACTTTGAATCAGTTTGGCGAAAGTTGCGGAAGTCGACAGATCCTTAGATTTTGCAGTACTCATTTTCTTTTCTGGTTTAATGGTCAATTCTCGGATACGGTACGAACCAGTTATGTTATAGAGAATATATCTAAAATGAATAAGATTATGTGTGCACATAAGAAGGTGTTATCGTCTCAGCTAAGATAGAGCAGCTAGTGCAGAAAAAGGAATAACGTAGGGCTGTGACGAAAATGGAACAGGGAGGACTGACCATCGCCTGAGGAGACAAGACGTCAATTCAACATCTATCTATCTATCTATCTATCTCATCATCATCATGTCACACCGTTAGCGTGGATATCCCTGACACTCTGTCGCCACCCTCCCTATGGTCCATTGCTTCCGGCAGGTCTTCAGGAATACATCAGCACAGAACTGTTGTATGTAGGTTCGAGCTGGTCGTCCTGCCTTTGCTCGTCCATGTAAAGGGGTCTACTTGTGAGCTCGTCCCTACTTCTCCAGCAGTGTTCCGCATGTCTGGTTCGTCTAATTTTTATTGTTTTCGTGATGAGTTGTAGGTGGCCGTACAGCTGCTGCTTTGTGGGGTGCTGCATCTAGGACTTGTTCACTATTGGTCGCAGCATTCTAGTGTAATTTGCTGTCAAGCTTTTTCTCCCTAAGTTTAGTGAGCGTCCATGTAGTGCATCCATACAGTAGTATCGACACGACCGCTATCTATCTATCTATGGTTTCTTTTGTTTAATGGCATATAAACCTTTTTAGGTTATTTAATTCCAAAGCCCTTCTCCTAGAATAACAGTAGTGGTACTATTTAACCCATAGCTGGGAGTATAAGGGGGTTCATACCTTTCCCAAGTGAATGTAATACGAACTCGCTTACTACGATTCCGCAGTCCATCGCTTTAACCATTACACCACGAGGACACCCCCTATCTATCTATCTATCTATCTATCTATCTATCTATAAAACATGGAAATAGCATTTGTGTAACACAAACAACTATTCTCATATAAAAAAAATAATGAGTTTATAGTATAAGATTTAATGAAAACAAGTTAGAGATTGATAGTAGAAACACATTTTAGATTATAATTAATCTTATTAAAGAGGATAAGCAGTGATGATCTCCTCGTTAGTATATTGTCCGTTATCTTTTAGTCGGGAGTAATAACTTGACTCTCGTCTGCCAAAATGGAGTTATAAAGCGGGAAAAGAAACGTCTAACGTAACATCAGATAATTCATTTGACAGATGAAGCTACCATATTTATGTATCAGTCTTGAATGAATTCCACCATTTGTGCAATTTTCTTAAAACGAGAACAACTCAACGTTATTAAACAGATAAGAAGTTTTGAAAATATACATGTATGTGTATGTGCATGTATATGGATAGGCATAAATACGCAATCTATCTATCTATCTATGTTTCTGTCTAGCTTTGTCTCTCTCATTCTCTCTCTCTCTCTTTCTATATATATATATATATATATATATATA
Source organism: Sepioteuthis lessoniana (assembly GCA_963585895.1). Taxonomy (NCBI): domain Eukaryota; kingdom Metazoa; phylum Mollusca; class Cephalopoda; order Myopsida; family Loliginidae; genus Sepioteuthis; species Sepioteuthis lessoniana. The sequence goes on from CAUZXS010002236.1 coordinate 59,610, forward strand.
TATATATATATATATATATACTGGTCTGTTCATCTCTCTCAGAATCTATCTATCTATCTATCTATCTATCTATCTATCTATCTATCTATCTATCTATCTCAGTTTGTTCATATCTATCTATCAATCTATCTATCTATCTGTTTGTTCATATCTATCTATCTATCTATCTATCTATCTATCTATCTATCTCAGTTTGTTCATATCTATCTATCTATCTATGTTTCTGTCTAGCTTTGTCTCTCTCATTCTCTCTCTCTCTTTCTATATATATATATATATATATATATATATATATATATATATATATATATACTGGTCTGTTCATCTCTCTCAGAATCTATCTATCTATCTATCTATCTCAGTTTGTTCATATCTATCTATCAATCTATCTATCTATCTGTTTGTTCATATCTATCTATCTATCTATCTATCTATCTCAGTTTGTTCATATCTATCTATCTATCTATCTCATTCTGTTCATATGTATGTATTTATCTATCTCCGAAACGTAACTTGAACAACAAAAATAATGAGTTTAATTGTACAAAAAACTATTTGAATGCTAATGAGTCACTTCAAAATTATTGACAGTATTGTTTACATAGTTAATAAAAGTATAGCAAAGTAAGGGATATAACTTGTATGACCACCCGAAAACTACAATAACTACAGCAAACAAACAAACAAACTAAAACAAACTAATTGAATGGTCAGTGACCACACCGTCTTCTCCTCCCTTTGGTGCATATAAAAAGAGTGGTAGTCACCAAGTAGGAATTAAAAAAAAAAACACTTATCAAAGAACGGATGAATTTCAAGTGTCAACCACTCGTTAACTAAAGATGATATCTCTAAAAACAAAAAGGAAACCACTCTACTACTTATCCTCTCAAAAATCATCATGTTAAAATGCATGGAAGCTGTGGAGAGCCATGATCACTCACGTCCTGAACACAAAGACAGAGAGAGAGAGAGAGAGAGAGAGAGAGGGAGAGAGAAGGAGAGAGAGAGAGAGCTGAGGCACTGGAGAATGAATCTATCTATCTATCTATCTATCTATCTATCTATCTATCTATCTATTTCAGTCTGATTATATCTATCTGGGTGGCGCGCAAGTTAAAAACAAAGAGGGAGAAAGACAGACTTTGAATTTAGCTTAACACGGCTTCAAATAAGAAAAAATTGGTATACAGAAATTGTTTGGTTACCATTTTCCAACGTAGATGTTCTACCTCCTTTGAAAATCGTCATTTGTCAACACATATATATATATATATATATATATATGTGTGTGTGTGTGTGTGTGTGTGTGTGTGTGTGTGTGTGTATGTATGTATTTTGGTTGTGCTGGTGTGTAATTGTTTTCGTCTTAGGAAACGGACACAGCAACACGAGTTCGAATCATCGACGAGACTTTACGTTTCACATAGCGCTAATATCCTTGGGAAAGGTATGAATCCAATTATCCTCCCTCCAGCTATGGATAATTAGTAGGACATATACGGTTCTTTAGCCTTGGTAAGGCAACCACTCTCGGATAAAGAAAACTCTGAATTCAAACTTGTTAAACTATGCATAAAAATTGATCCTGTGTCACATCCTGGCCTTGAGGAGGGATTGGTATATATATATATATATATATATATATATATATATATATATATATATATATATATATATGTACTACTATGGACCCCCACATATGGCCAAGCAAAAGCAGGACGACCAGCCCGAACTTACATACCGCAGCTATGTGAGAACACAGGATGTAACCCAGAAGACCTGCCGGAGGCGATGAACGATAGGGAAAAGTGGCGAGAGATGGTCAAGGATATCCGTGCTGGCGGCATGACATGATGATGATGATATATATATATATATATATATATATATATATATATATATATATATATATATTCCTGCTCGTGTCCTTATAACAAGCACCATGTAATGTAACCGTAATCAGAATGGTGACAGAAGTACCATTTTTAGTACCTCTCGTCTTCCATCCTTGATGAAAGCGTATAAGATCAAGAAAACTTAACAAGGAGGTCAAAACAGAAAGGAAGAAGTAGAAAAAAAGAGAAGAAACACGTGACTCGAATGAAGAGTTTGCATTGGTTGGGGATGCGATTGCTTTTAGTTTTATGAAAATATAATAAAAAAAGAAGAAAAGAAAAAGAAAAGAAAAGAAAAGAAAAAAGACCAGAACAATAAATAAAGTAAAGTAAAACAAACAAACAATCAAACAAACAAACAAAGACTCATTCAGAAAACAAAAGCGAAGAACGACACACCAGTTAACTGCAATTCATTATTGCAGGCGATCATATCATTTACGGCTTTTAAAAAACAACCAGTTGAAGTGTTCTTTAATTTTCTTCTTTTGTAAACAATGGGACGCGTTGGAATTCTTTGTTTATTGCTGGTTACAGGTCAGTAAAAATTTTATTCGACACTATAAGTAAATGATCTTTTAAGTAGACTCGTTATCTTTTCTTCATGTCTTCTCCTGCCCAAATAGTTTAAAATGCACACTTGTAGCCTTCTACACATACCCAATATATTTCTGTATAAGTCGAGCTTGTATCAATCATTTTGGGATTTATGGTTGCAAAATCATTTATTCATAGAACTGATTTTTAAATCGATGGTTACTGCCATTTTTTCTGCTATTTTTAAATATTAATTTAAAAAATGCTAATTTAAAAAAAGATCATTGGGTCTTCAAAATTCGACCAATGCACGAATATATACGGTCTCTCAGAAGCAGTGGAGTTGTCTTTTCTAACATTACAAGCAATCGATCATCATACAAAAATCAGGATTTCGAATGCTTATTTTGTAAGAAGACAAGATTTTCTCCTTGGCGCTATAATCATCCTTTCATCCCATTATGGACATGTTGAAATTCTTAATTTGTTGTTTGCAGGTTAGTAACATCATATTTTACATGATATGAAAGAGACTAATTAATTAATTAAATATACGAATCTTTTTTTTATCTATTCAACAACCAAAACGTTTGTAGCCTTTGTAAATGCAAACAAGTGCCCTATATACTCGTGTACAAATCGATTTCGTGAAGAGATTGTTGACCTTTGATTTAATGGACACTGAATCATTTATTTACGGAATTATTTTTTTTTAGCCAAGGTTCTTGTGATTATATTTGAATTTCGACCTTACAAAATTATTGCTCTTGTAATTTGACGCCAGTTTTTTTTTTATCTAAAATTTAATCTTCAAAAATCGACCTATACACGAATATATACGTTATACCAGCCACACCGACAATATTTACTCCATCATAAATTTAAACTTGAGAACAAAGATCTTAGTTTCTTTGAGACAAATATTGAAGTGTCTCGTTTAATTCCCAAAACGTTATTGCGTGGAGTGTATTTTAGAAACAACGAAAATATACTGGCTCCCTTGGCACGTAAATTCAAAAATTTATTTTAAAAAGTATTAATACATTTTCATTTAATTTCAACTACATAAAATTATCAGTCATTTAGGATAATTATCAATAAGCACCACTTACCACCCATCACGAAAACTATCCAAGTTAGACGTGACATTCGGGACGAACTCATAAGTGCTGTACTCCTGTGGACCCCTTCACATGAACGAGCAAAGGCAGGACGACCAACTAGAACTTATATACAACAGCTCTGCACAAATACAAGATGTAGCGTTGAAGACCTACCGGGAGCGATGGCCGATAGAAAAGTGTGGCGGGAGAGGGACAGGGAGATCTGCGCTGGCGGCGTGACATGATGATGATGATGGTCAATAAGAAACATTAGCTTGATGTTTCTTTGTGATGTTTTCTACATTCAGATGTACATAAATTGAACAAATGTTCTTTTCATTTCTCAGAACTTTTTCTCTTCTCTTTTTTCTTTTTGCATTTTATGTGTAATCAAAAGAGAAAAAAATCATTGTTCACATCAAGTTAATAAAGGGGAAAATTGAATGAAAATAGTTTTCAAAACAAAAGATACTTTTCCTTAATAGAATTTGGACGAAGCTGGGTAAATAGTAGGACAGACTGAGTTTTTAAGCCTTGGTATGGCAACCAGTCAAGAAGAAGGTTTGTTCTGAATTAAGACCAGCTGTATCCCACTTACAATTGACCTTGTGTCACACCTTAAACTGTGGTGGAGAAAATTGAAAAGTAGTTTTTAAAACAGAAGATACTCTATTTTTTTTAATTTTTTATAGATATTCAAAATGTGCCAATACGTTTGATTTTAAGTCTATCGTCATTGGCTATCATATTGTTTCAAACGAATATCAAATTAAATTTTTTATGAAAGGGTTTCGAGCACATACTTTTCTGTGTTTAATGATTGGAAAATATAAGCTTAATATCTGTTTCAAATTTATCAAATATGTTAACCACAACAAAGTAATTTTGGTATTTGTCCAGAATAACACAACAAAGAAATTTCCCATTATTTCTGCGGTAACGTTCAATATATATATATATATATATATATATGAAATGTTATTGAAATAATAATAATAGTAATAATAATAATAATAATAAATAGAACCTGCCGAATAGTGGCTTTGCCATTCCGGCCGACCACAGGGTAAAACCGAAGGAAGGCGAAAAGAGAGATAAATACCTGGACCTTGTTAGAGAAATGAAAAAAACTATAGAACATGAAAGTGACGGTGATACCATTACTAATTGGCGCGCTCGGTACAGTCACCTAAAAATTGGTAAAGGGACTGGAGGACTTGGAAATAAGAGGAGACTACCCAAACTACAGCGTTGTTGAACTCGGCCAGAATACTAAGAAGAGTCCTGGAGACACGAGGAGACTTACTGTAACTCATACTCCAGTGGAAAACCATCAGCTAACGCTGGGGTGAAAAACTTCCATAAAAACGTAATAGTGCTTTACTTTTAACGAGTGGGTGGACATGTTGATGCCCAGGAAAATATTAGAGACAAAATGGTTTGATAAAATAATTCTTATCTATATTTAACAAGATTTTAAGGATACGGAATTATGAGCCTGGTACAAATATACAACAAAAATGAGGCACACTTAGTGTAATGGTTATCGTTGCTGGAAAAGGAATAGGCGACCCGAGTTCATATCTTGGATGATGCCGCTTGCATTTCATTACATACTAATGCCCTTGAAAAAAGCACGAGTTTCTCTCTTCTCCGTCCAATTATAAATTAATAATAGAGCAGACTGTTCTTTAGTTGTTCAACTCTGAATTAACACCAGCTGTACTCAGTTTGTGTTGCATCCTGGTCGTGGTAGAGAGAACTGGGTTTTCTTTCGTTTCTTTGTTTAATGACATATGAACCTTCGTAGGTTATCTAATGCAAAATCCATCCTTGTAGAAGGATAGCAGTTATACTATCTAACCCATAGCAGGAAGGGATAAGAAGGTTCATACTTTTGCCAAAAGTGAGCGTAATAGCGTGAGTGGAGTTCGAACTCGCTTATTTTGAGGTTACAGTCCAGCACATTAACCATTACGCCACAGGGACTTCCTTCGGGTTGGGTATGGGGTTTAAAAATTTTTGGTGGTTGTTATTCTATTCGTGGTTCGTGATTTGTTGGTAGTTGTCCGTTTCCGTGTTGGTTAATCACTGGATTCTTTTGGATGACTTTGTAGTTTTCGGTATCTGACTCCTTAGTTTCTTTTATTACTCCATTAATTTGTTCTCTTATAGTTAGTTGGCTTGGAGGTTTCAGTGGTGTAAGGAGGTGCCAGTGGTGTAATGGTTATCGTCGTAGGAAATGGACACGGCGACACAAGTTCAAATTGGACGAGACTGATTGCAATTCACATTGCACTAATACCCTTGGGAAAAGTATGAATCCAATTATTCTCCTTTCAGCTATGGGTAAAATAGTAGGGCAGACTAGGTTCTTCAGCCTTGGAGAGGCAACTAGTCTAGGAGAAGGAAAACTCTGAATTCAAACCTGTTAAACTCTGCTTAAAAAATTGACCTTGTGTCATATCCTGCCCGAGCAGAGGGGTTGCTAAATATGTATAGTTGGCTTGAGTCGTAAATGAACTTAAAATGGAAAAATAGGCAAAGACAAGGATACTTCAAAACTTGACTTTTATTCTACAGGTCGACAACTATTTCATGGTGTGGAATTTTCTTCCCAAGATAGGAAAAGTTGTTTGTCCAGTAGGAAGACGTAAAAAGCACTCACCGAGAGTTTCTTTTTTGGTGCCAGGAAGCCTGTCTTTTTCAAGCATGCGCGGATCACGCTTCGTGTTAGAGGTCTCCTTAGAATTTTTTTTTTTTCGTATTTGTTCATTTTTTCTTATCTTATTTATTTTTTTCATTTCTTATCCAATCCCACAAATACACGCAACAAAAACGAGTTTTAAACACAAAGAAAAATGTCCTAACATTCTCTGAGAGCTCTTTTGTAGACAATATTCTTCCATCTTTGCAAATATATAGAGTTTTTTTTTTTCACCACTTAATTCACAAATGTCCATGGAAAAATTAAGAATCAGACCTTATCCATCTTATCATTAATGAGATCAAAAACATTTTGCACTCCATATTGAAGTCTCAATCCCCTTCTATTTTGATGGAGAATGGAATTTCCTTGTCTGATGACCTCCAGTGATTTAAAATAGCCTCTGTTACTTTCTGCTAGCTGTGATTCTTGGACAGACACACAAACAAACGCACTAACGTTGGTATAGTTGTATAGATAAGTACAAAAAGCGAAAGAATTAAGGTTAGAATTGGTTGATTTATTTCAACGGCATGTCAACCAACCAGGGGTAATTTTATACCTCTAGGTTACGGAATCGCTTATATTATTCGTTTATGTTTACAAGTCAGTTTTTTGCAGTTATATGGTTTAAAGTATTTTTATCTAATAGAAATAATTTACACATAGTTGTATGGTTTCAAGTATTCCTATCTAATATTAATTGTTTATGTTTAATTTTATGGTTTTAAGTAAATATTTCTACTTGATAATCATTTGTTTTTACAGTTCTATGATTTAAAGTAATTATTTATATTTAATAATAGATATTTGTTTACGCATAATAATATTATTTCAAGTAACTAATAATAATTCTTAGGAAACAATTATAGCTTCAAGTTACTAGTTTTAATACAATAATTTGGTTAGTTATATTGTATTAAGTAACTAATAATAATTCTTAGTAAACAATTATAGCTTCAAGTAACTATTAACGCAAATAATTTGCTTACAGTTATATAGTATTCATATCCAATACTAATAATTTTTAAACAGATCTATTTAAACAGATCTTTTTGATTTATATATGGAACCTTAACAGGAAATGCCACTTTGGATCAGAGAGGACCAGGAAGTAATTGCAATGAAGGGGTATTTAGTACTCCCTAGAGCTCCTCTGTGTGTGTGTGTTTTTTTTTGTTTTTTTCCCTTAAAAGCTTGATGCAATGATAATTGCTCTCTAAATTATTTCCACCACAAATTCACTACCGAACTCAGGACACCCTTTTGAGGATAACCCTTACACTAAGCGCACCTCCTGTTTGTCTTGGCGTTTATTTGCACATCAAAATTTACACCCAATTTATCAAAGTCTCTGTTTGATTCCATTTGACCAGAAATGAAATATTTTTTCTTCAGTCTTGAATAATCTGTTTCGGAACCTGAAGTCAAGTCAATATCCATGCTAAAAATCATGCCCTTGGCCGTGATCCTCGCCCCTCACACATACGTACATGAATTTCGGTATAGTCGTATGTATTCACCAACCCCTCCGCACAGGCAGAATATGACACTGGGTCAATTTTTAAACCGAGTTTAAGGGGTTTGAATTCAGAGTTTTCTTTCTCGTAGACCGGTTGTCCAACCAAAGCCAAAGAGCCCAGTCAGCCCTACTATTTTACCCATAGCTGAAGGGGGAATAATTGGATTCATACCTTTTCCAAGGGTATTAGTGCAATATGAATCAGCCTCGTCCAGGATTTGAACTCGTGTCGCTGTGTCCATTTTCTACAACGAAAACATTACACCACGGGCACCTTTCGGTATAGTAGTATAAATACAGTGGGGCGGGTTCAAATTAGCGGGTCCAGAAGCAGACCGTCAATCATTTCAAGTAGGTTAAGCTTTCATTTCCTTACAGGAGGGGCCTGACATTTGCTTTAGGATCACGAGTCAAAATTTAACAAGGGCGTACTTTAAGATATAAGACGCACTTAATTTTCTTTTGTGACGCAGACATTTCTCATGACCTAGCCCGATTCATAACCTCATTAATTAGTTCTAGTGTCACGAGATATATATATATATATATATATATATATATATATATATATATATATATATGTTTAGCTTAGTTTAGTTATACTTCAGAGATGCTGCGTGTTAGTTTCCAGGCCACAGCGAGTCATATGATTTTTTTGTCTTCCAGTGCTATAACATTTAGTCTTTAAAAACCATTATAATATTGAATAATGAGGTTAAAATGGTTTGGTTTCTTTTATTTAATGGCATATGAAGCTTTGTAAATTTTTTAATGCCAAAGCCATCCTTATAGAATAATACCACTGATACTATTTAACCAATAGGGAATAAAAGGGTTCATGCCTTCCCAAGAATATCAGTCCGAAAGTGAACGTGATACCATAACAGGAGTTCGAACTCGTTTACTTTGAGGCCGCTGTCCAATACTTTAGCAACTCCGCCACTGGATCGCCTCCAGGTCAAAATGGGTTACATAAGATTTGGTAAGGATGTCGACGTAAAGAATGTTTTTTCAACCCCAGATTAACTAAAATTACGGTATATCTATTTTAAAAAAAAAACATTCCCCGTCCTTGGGGTTTTAAGGCCGCGGACACAACGTGCCCGTTTCATGGACATTTTGATGAAGCTGTGCAAATTTGTTAAAAAATACGATAAACCATACAATGGGCGCATGTTTATGGGTCAGAATTTCACCAAGAATTCATTTATAACCTCTAAGTAACCATATACTGGAAAGAATTTAATATCTATTTGACTTTTAACACACACGTAAAAGATAAAAGAATGAGGAGTGGTATTATAAATAAAACACATCTAAAACTACACTTTTGGGGAATATTAACTGCATGTAACAGTATCAGACTAAATGAAACGAATAAACACTGTTTGACTTGGCATACTAATCTTCGTGGGTTAATTAATGCCAAAGCCATCCTTCTAGAAGAACAGTAGTGATACAATTGAACCCATAGATGGTAGAGATGCAGAGATGAAGTCAGTGTATTCGACTGGGCCGAAATCATATATATATATATATATATATGTGTGTGTGTGTGTGTGTGTGTGTACGTGTGTAAACAGGATTTGGCATTAAATAACCAGGAAAGATTGATATGCCATTAAAATGAATTACCTAATCCAATCTATATTGTATCAGTATAGAAAACGGCCATTATTCTTTTCAAACTTCTGCTTTTATTTCTTGGATAATAAAGTTTAGAAATGAAATTATTTTTCATATAATAACGGGTAAATTTGTTCATTTTTATTTACATAAGATCTGAATAAAACAATATATAAATAAAAGTTTACATATATCTATTTAAAAAATGATAAAAGAAAGCTTAGTACGTTCTGGAAAATTCTTTATCTGCTACTTAGCATTGAACCACGCTATAGGAGATGCTTTTGCGGAGAATTATTGCTGTTACCAACATTTGATTTAATTCATTCATGTGTGTTTTTCCTTAAAAGCTTGATGCAATGATAAGAATTTTGCTTTGATCCTATTGAATGTCTGGAAAAAGGAGAAGCAAAAAGAAAAAGAAGAAAAAGAGACTGGGCAGGAAGAGGGAGGAAGTTTATTTGTTGGAACAGCATGCTTCGCCAGCCCAGTGACAGTTTTTGGCACCTGCTTCTATTCGTGATTCCCATTGGACGACAGGTACTGGAAGTGATGTGTATAATGAAGCTATGAACGCAACGGTGGAGGCGGAGGAGGACGATGGTACTAGGGAATTGGGAGTCGGGGAGAAGAAACAGTGAATAATAATTAACAATTGTCCGAAATCAAATCATTATTTTGGCAACACTTGTACTTTGAAGAATTAGCTTTGTCCAAATCTTGTCGACGCCATTATTGCGACAATCAACGTTTCTTTACAGCAGATCCTTGCCTTATCACAGGCGCCATGTTTGTGAGGCTTGTTTCCGTTTTATTTATAGTTAAGTAAAAGCATGGACTACTATTAACTGGTTAATGACCAAACGGAAATCTGATCTCTCAGATAAGATAAAACAGAAATCCTTAAAAACTGTAGCCGTGTAAATACTATTTATGGTTGGACCAACTGAACGCCAACGAAACGTTTGGAGAAAAAAGTTAGATGAGAACTATACAAGTATGCTACGCGCTGTTTTGAACAAATCCTGGAAGCAGTACTCCAAAAAAAATCAGCACTTGTACGACCTCATATCTTCCACTTCACAAACCACAAGACAAAAAAAAAAGGGGATGTCATCACGGTGTAATGGTTAAAGCGATAGACTACGAAATCGTAGAAAGCAAGTTCGAACTCCAGTTGCGCTATTAGTTTTACTTTAGGACAAATACCATTAGGAAAGGCATGAAACCCCTTATCCTCCCAGCTATGGGTTAAATAGTACCATCACTACCGTTCTTCTAGAAGGGTGGATTCGGCATTAAATGACCTACAAAGGTTCTTAAACAAATACACCAAACCAAAACAAGACATATTAGGTTCTACTAGGGAACTAAAGACGAACTCATAAACGACGTTTTCCTATGGACTTTTACTCGTAAATAAACCAGTTTTAGCCGACCAGCAAAAACTTACATTCTTCAGCTCTGTACGGACACTGGGTGCAGTCTAGTGGACTTACTTAAAGCGATGGCTGATAGGTATGGATAGAGAGTGAGTGTAAAAGGAATCCGTGCAGTCGGCATGCCTTGATGATGATGATTGTTATTATTGTTGTACCAAGGTCAAATATTGAAGAACGACACGAGAGAGATATCAAATCGTGACGTAATATGAACATATATTCATCGAAACATAAATTTACCCTTTATATATATATTCATACAATTTTATTTTTGTTATAGTTTAAATTTTTTAAAGTTTGGTAATAACTGATACCTAATAATGTCCGTCTTGATTATAAAAGGTTCTAAAAGAAATAGTAAATTGTTGGGATATTTGGTTAATAAGAACCATCGACAATACTTCAAGCCTCCGAACCAAACTTATGATCCAACTCACAAAGAATTGATTTGTGAAACGAGTGTGATCAATATTACACAATCACGAGACGCCCTTAATAATTAATAGAGCGTAGATTCAGCACAAAGTCGTAAGAATGGAACATCGGTCTCTTCTTTGCATATAAGTAACTATATTCTTATATTTTGAGATTAACCATTGAATTAACGAAGTAATTCTCCGTGCTATTTCATGTGCAATTTTAGAGAAATCTTAGATGTGTCTTTAAACTCGACCAAGCTGTTATTGCCTTTGTAATCAATCAACCGTAATAAATCGTTTACTAAATTCCGAATTTTGGGGTAGTATTTTTTTGGTTGATTAAATAATTTCCTTTTGCATATATACAGGCATTCGTGGTGTAACTGTTACCGTCGTAGGAAATAGACACAGCGATCCGGGTTCAAATATTGGACGAGGTTATTTGCATTTTACATGGCGTTAATGCTCTTGGGAAAGTTATGAATCCAATTATTCTTCCTCTAGCTTTGGATAAATAGTAGGGCAGCCTGTGCTCATTAACCGATCTTGGGGAAGGAAAACTCTAAATTCAAACCTGTTAAACTCCGCTTAAAAATGACCTTGTGTCATATCCTGATAGTACGAAGGTGTTGGGTATATATATATATATATATATATATATATATATATATATTGTGAATTAAATTATCAACCGTAAAAATCCGGTGAACACCTACGAACGACATACGGAAACACTGGACAGCTGTTTCGGCCTTAGGTCTCATCAGCAGTGTATACCGTGATGTCCACCTCTGGAGATCGAACCAGCGACCACAGATTGCAGAGCCGAAAACGGTGTTCGCCGAATTTTCTGGTCATGGTAATTCAATTCACAATATAATTCCTCTATTAAAAAAAGAAAAATAAGCGCGCGCACGCGCACACACACACACACACATATATATATATATATATATATATATATCAAAACATAATTTCATGTCATGCGGCGATCGTTAGGCAGTTAAAGAAAACGCTAGGCGCTCCCACCGGCTACGTTAATATATGTGGGAGTATACGCACTCTCCTTCCCTAAAATTACACCGAACTTACTCTATCATATATTAGTCTGAAGGCAGGTGACTTCGTAAGAACTTATTTTTATACTTCTACTTGGATACTTACTCCGATTTCTTGTTTAATACTTTACGAGATTCAAGAAATCCTGTTATTCTTAATTTCACTTCTCAGAACATTTCCAAAGATTTTGATCCTTTATTGCAATCATGCACTTTCTTTAATACTTTACACTCGATTCATACTTCCCTGGCTTTTGCTGGGCCGCCTGGCATTCGTGCCGGATGGGGTATCGATCAATGGCAGATTCGAGACCGAAAGGCCCCCAACTTTGGCTGGGCCACCTTCTGGTGGGCGAGCTGCTTTTATGGCTCCCGTGCACCCCTTGTATAGCACTAGACCTCACGGTCTAGTTCAAGCTATATTCTGGCATACATGCCTGAATCTAGATTTAGGTCCGTGATACTGCTTGACTCATTAGACTCACATTGCACTTAGTGGGTCAATGACCAGCAGGGTTCGACTCTCGGCTCGTTCCCGACCTTCCCCTCCCCTTTATCTCCATTTTAATCGGCCTTTGGGCTTTTGACCTTGTGTCAAGTCCTGTCTGGTGGGAGGCAGCGACAAATATCATACTTTACATTCGATTCCAGGTGCCTCATTATTTGCATCGTTACATTCCAACATGTACTCATTCCAATAGTATGACACTAAGTACATATGACGCAGCATCTATTTTCAACAGAGGTTTTATGATTATGGAACCATCATTTTCAAAGTCTGTTAGTGCTTCTAAAATATACACTATGAGACCCACTTTCAGTTTTTACTGTTGCTTGATAGACAAAGTTTTTAGTTAGATGTTTGCCCTTGTGGGGGTTGTATGTTATTTGGTTATTTCAGTAGATGTGCATTCATACTTTACGGGTATTGCTCTCTAAATTATTTCCACCACAAATACAACACAAAACTTTACAATCGCGTGAAAGAAATGGAATAGAACACAACGAACATTAAACAACAAACAATTTAATATGCATATAACAGAATATGAAAACAAATAAAATACATGATGTGTAAATGGTCTTTTGGAAAATAAAGTTTGGCAAGAAGAAAATAAATTTGTTTAAAGATGTGTGTATGTTAACGGAGTCCGTAAATAAGTCGTTCTTACTTACATTAAGTTCATAGCGGGTTTTATGATTGTGGCGACGGCGTGTCACGTTGATGAAAGAAAGTTTGTCGCGTTTTTATTTTGAATGTGATTCTCGGCCATCTGAAGTTAGGTCATGAACTTTAGTTGAGGAAGGAAAGGAATTTGTCGGACACAGTATCGGCTACTGCATTACTGGCTTAGTGGCTTGTGGTGTTGTCTTAGTCTTCGTGTAAGTCTGAGTGAATGGCTCCCTAACTCTGTTATTTATATCTTACAGGTGGATCAAAGAATCGTCCTAAAATTTTGGCGCGTAGACATTTATTGATCAATCAGATTTGTATTTTACTATTTTATTTTCGAGCCTAAATATTTTCTGTTAGTTCACTTCCGATCCTAATTTTCTAGAATGTTCTATTCTATGTTTTTATCTGATTGGTTGAAAAATATAAAAATGTAACTTAAATGCTAATACGGTTTTGAACCTAAATTTCTAGAATGTTCTTAAGTATGTTTTTATTGCTTATTTTAAGACTAGAAAAAAATGTGTATCCTATACCCTCTGAAAACCAGTCGTTCAGACATCTAGAATTTAAAAGGAGTTCTTAATTAGTACCGCAATATTTCATCATTTCATGTTCATGTTTTTGAATAATTTGGCACATATTGTACATACAACTGTAACAAATTTTTATAGTTTTCCTATTTAATATTTTACACAGCTTACTAGCTCTGGGGAAGGATTAATTAATTAAATTCAACAACTACAACAACAACAGAAAGGTTGATGTTTATCAATTTAATTAATTAAGAACATTTAAGTTTTGTAGGATTTAGTTCAGAGCCGATTTTATGATTCTGTTCATGGATTGGTTTGGTTTCTTTGCTTTAATGGTATATCAACATTCTTGGGTTGTTTAATGCTAAAGCCATCCTTGTCGAAGAACAGTAGTGATACAATTTAACCCAAAGCAGGTATTCTGTTTATTTGTATGAACGACTGTTACTTAATACTATCAAAGACCAGTGTAAGATCTGTCCGATCACTGACCTCTGACCAATACTCATATTCTGTTTGCTTGTAAGCATGGCCGTTCGGATTTTCTAAGACTAGAGTGTAGTTTGCCCAGTCGGCTGGGTCTGTAGAATTCATCAACTGCTTTTATGTAAGATCCCTACCAAATGAGTGTCCTGGATATAATACTAAATAATCTGATAGTAAGGTTCCAGTAATGCTGTAGCTTTGGGAAATGCGGAGTACCCCTTCATTGCCATTGCTCCCAGGTCCACTCTGTCCCGGAGTGGTAGCATCTGATAGGGTCTTATCAATGGGTCAGATAGACTTTAACCATGGTTTCTTGAGTTTACTGTTTTTTGACGTTGAAACTGTGTATTTATGCTAAGCTGAATTGTTTGAAATAGAACTGTTTTGATATCTAAACTGCGTACTTGTGCTAAACTGATTTATCTGAAATAAAAATGTATTTACATTTAACTCTGTGTATTGCTCAGTCGGCTGGGGCTGTAGAATATATCGACTGCACCTTTGTGTCCTGGATGTAATACTAAACAATCTGATGGTGAGGTTCCATTGATGCTGGAGCTTTAGGGAATGCAGGGTACCTCTTCATTGCCATCTCTCCCAGATCCAGTCTAGCCGGGAGTGGTAGCACCTGATAGGGTCCTATCTAAGGGTAAAATAGAACTAAACTGTGTACTTATGCTAAACTGAATTGTTTGAATTAGAACTGTTTGACTAAACTGAATAACTTGAAATAGAAATGTTTTTTGACAATTAAACTGTCAGCTTACATTTAAATTGCGTACTTATGTTAAACTGAATTGTTTGAAATGGAACTCTTTTTGACATTGAAACTGTACTTACACATTGAGCCATAATTTCTTCTCTTTACCATAACACGCTGTGTTATCTTCAAGGCTCCATTTAGCACTTTTTCTGCTTCTCGGCCTGGGGCGGGGGGCAACCGTAAGCCCGCCGTGGGACGCTCTGTAGGATGCTGCCTCAAGGAGGAATACCCAATCATTCGCTGGCACTCCCGTGATTGGCCGAATTTCTTCTGTCCGCAAGCTGAGGCTGACTTAGAACTGACTGTATCCCACGTGGACATCTGTATATATAACGCCCGCACATTTTCGTTAAACCACGTGACAGCTTCCGCTTATTTACACAGGCGCATCCTTTGACTGACGGTTCGAACACTTAGTTTCCGTGTCGTACTCAAAAATCTACGTCACATCATCAGTGGTGACTCAACGAAAATCCGGTTCAGTCTAAAGACGTTAGATGATGTCCTGACACACCTGTATGCAGCGCTCCTTCTGACCATTATCCAGAAGTCTTGGTACCATTTTTGCCCAAACTTTCTGCATACTCAAATCTTCGGTGATAATCCTCCAAACACTGTCCTTTTTCATGTCCAACTGACTTGTGATCATTTAAACTGTCAATCGACGATCTCCACACACCACTTGCCTTACCCACTCGACTTTGGTTTCTATCCTTCTTGTTGAACGCCTCCTGCTCCTGGGGTCATCTTTCACCTCTTCGCTATCTTTGAACCTATCGTGCCACTCGAAAATAAGTGTACGCGACATCTCTATACACTTACTGAAGCATTTCAAGTGATTGTGATTAAGTCTTCTACGAGCAGATTAAAAATTCCAAGTTTTTTCGTTGCTCAGTCAACATCGTTCGTTTCTCAGTGCTTATAGCTGAACGACGACAAAAAATATTTGTTTTGTTTTGTTTTACGACATATCAACTTCATCGGTCATTTAACGTCGAATCGAGTTAAGGAAAATCAGTCTGAAAAGAAATTCAAAGGAGAGGTCTTAGTAATTAATGATAAATTTTAGATAATTAATAGGCTATTTGTTTTTTATTAGAAGATTATTTGTAGGGAATCATAATCATAAAGAAAAGAAAAAAAACCCTAAAAAACTGTGAAACAGGTTGGAGAAGGGATCAGTTTGTTAGAATATATCTAGTGAAGAAAGGGTTTATAGAAGTAATTTGGTCTTATTGTAAATTTCTTTAGATTTTTGTGTTTAACTTCTTGTTTTTAGAAATTATATCACATTATTTATTTCAGTGTTTTGGAATATTTCCTTCATATTGTTTGCACAATAGAAGGTTTTTCTTTATGGGCTAGGTCGGTACATTCGATGAGAATGTGCTTCACGGTGTATTTAGTCTGACATGAATAACACATTGGTTGTTGTTTTCCTTTGAGTAAATAAGAGTGTGTTATCTTTGTATGACCTATCCGGAGTTTGGACAATGTAATTTGTGGGGATTTAGGAATTAACAATAAAACTCCCAACCGGATGTTGACTCGTTGGCTGCCACATACAAAATGTATAAACGCGTCGCCACGCATAAGGCTCCACGCATCCATCCGGTTAAAAATCAGAAAAAAAGAATAATAAAAAGTAAAGTAGCCAATGGGAAGCGGTCGCGCCAAAATTAGAAAGATTTTGGAGTGGCAAATTTGGAGCCGGTGGAGAGAGATAAATACTCAGGTTTTCTGTGAACCGAGTCTTGTCAGGGAGTGTCCGTCGAACCAACAACATCCTTTTGCTGTCTGGTGTTTTGGGCACCACGCTACGTCTTGGGACGTAGCGTTGGTTAGTCCATTCACCAAGTAAATAAAGGAAAGTATGGAAGAAATGTTTTCGTCTCTTATCTGTTTCTATCATTTCTTTTTGTATATTTCTTTTGGACTTTCTTTGGACTAGGCATTGCGCCGGCCAATCAACGTGGGGTAAAATAATATAACCAAAATATGGAGTCAGATATCTTACGGCAACACAGCCTTGCCCTTAGCCCCTGACCTTCAAAACCCTTTTACAAACCCACAAATTTCCTCTTTTTGTTTTTTTTTAAGCTTTGCTTCCATTCCCCCAGTGTGGGTTTAATTTCTAATAATTTATTATTTTTCATTATTTTTCCAGCGTTATTGTCTTTGCTGTAGTATGTATTTATTTATTTTCATTTTAAAGTCTGTATGTGGTATTTTAAATTTCTTTTCAGTGGTTAGGTTTATGGTAGACCTGGCTGCTTTATCTGCTTAGTCATTTCCACTGATGCCAGTATGACTTGGGACCCAACATATCTGCATATCATTGTCATTTGATAAATTATTCAATTTACAAAGTATTCTTATCATTAATGGGTGATCAAACCTTCTGTTTTTTAGTGATTCCAACACTGATAGTGAATCTGAAAAGATGATGAATTTGTTATTTCTTGATTCTGAGATGAGCTCAAGAGCCATATTGATTGCACAAGCTTCTGCACTGAATATAGAGGTATCATTTGGGAGATGTTTTTTAAAAGATCTTTCCTTTGTGTATTGTAGCACATCCTGTCATTTTATCTACTTTAGATCCATCCGTGAAGATGTGCAAGTGTTCAGGATATTTCTCCTTAACTTTTCCAAGATCCTCTAGGAAAATTAGTGGATGGGTTTTATTTTTGTGGAATTTATGAAGTGTTAAGATTATGTTTAAGGCCCTTATAGTCCAAGGTGGAATATGTGGTATGATTGTTTTATGGATTTCAGTCAGGTCTACTTCTGCTTCTCCAATGATTGTTTCCAATCCGAGGCCATAGGGTTTTATGGCCAAAAAAAAAAAAAAAAAGAGATGAAAACAAAAGAATGTAAAAAAAATATAATGGTCACAAAAAGTTGAATTACAGTTATATATTCCCAAGATATCATGTTAGATGATGACACAATCCGCTTATCCCTCTTTCGCCTATAACTCACACGGCACCAGAGTCCCGTTACTTTTTTTTTTAGATAGATCTTGTATACGTTACAAAATGTATCTTTATAACCATTTTAAAGAATTAAAATTTTCTGGTTCATAGATTGGACCCTAAAAGATTCAACCAACCCAGATCAGCAATGGCAATTTATCAACTTTATTTACTTGACCTTTAGTCAGACGTTGTTCATGGGTTATTCTTTAAATGAGAGTACTTTGAGCTCGGTTTTATCAATCAAAAGTTGCCGAAATCACCAGATTCCATCGGCTATCTAAGTGGTCGCAGGATTGGACGAGAGATGGGGTTAGATATTATGAGAACCTCAATAAAAAAATGCTGAACATCTTTAATACCTAATAATTGATGCCTGTTAATTAGAAATAATTAATACCTAATGATTAATCCTTGATAATAAGAAATAATTAATGCCTAAAAATTAATACCTGATAATTAGAAATGATTAATACCAAATATTTAATTCCCAATAATTAGAAATGATTAATTCATGATAATTAATATCTGATTATTAGAAATAATTGATGCCTAATAATTAATATCAAATAATTCGAAATGATCAATACCTAATAATTATTACCTAATAATGAAAAATAATTAATGCCAAATTTCTTTTGATTCTATAACGTTTCACAAGAAATAAACTCTTGGTATTTTTGTTAAGAAGAAAATTAACATTTATAAGAGATACTGTAATTGAATTTATGGGTTGTTCTTCAAGCTGGGAACTATAAAGTTTTGCATCACATTATGTCTTTGGAGTTTAAACTCCGAAACACAATAAACAAGAATGTTTTAATCGATAAATCTCTTACGTGTCGCTTACGTACAATTTTAAGAATCATTTTGTTCTTTTAATAACCAGCTGCAATCTAAGTATTGACATCTGATTCATAGTAGACGGGTACTATATATTTTTCTTTCTTTATCTTTTACTATTGTTGGGAGACAATAAATAGTTGTCTCCTGAGCCGGAAGGGCATATCTGTTGAAGGTTATTTGTCAATCCCATAATCCATATCAGCCCCTTTGATCCTCGTTCTTTGAACATTTAAGATATGCATTTTATTTTGTTTGTTGAACGGTATAGATATATGTCCTACCTGGAAAATATACTGTAAAATCAGCATTTTACTCTTTTTGCACTCCTTTCATATACTGCTTGTTCATAGAACAATATGTATACATTTTATTTGTTAGAACATGTTTGTGTATTCTTAATACTTCTTGTATGTATATTATGTATATATCAAATGTTTCTATATGTGTAAATGAGCTTATCTTGTCTTTCCTTCCGTTTATTCAGTGTCAGGGAATCATTGGATATACTCATACTAATATTAGACCTTAGATGAGACGCGACTAAACATCTTCTCTCGTACCAACCAACCTAATACTATTATTATTTGACATGTTCATTTGTATTCAGTTTTTTAGTATTTTTTTACTAATTTTTAGATTTTGAATAATTTGCATTTAGTATAACATTCTATATTTTTTCTTTTTTGACAGCACAATTTGGAAGTATCATGACTGCTCCTACTTGTCAGATGCCTTTGGTTATGGCTTGCATTGATAGCTTTTTCTCCCAGTATCATTCAGTCGATTCAGTGGAGGCCATGTGCAGGTAAATAACTTGGTCAGAAATTTATCTTAAAATTTTTACCTGTCTGTTTACGTGTTATCTTTACAGCAACCAAAGAAATAGTCTGATTCAGTGATATCCTTTCTCAACGTACGTCCCTCCCACATTTTGCCCTATATAGTTTATATATAGTTATATCGTAAATTGTGGCGTACAACTCGACTTTTTAAGCTTGAAAAAAATCTCTGCGAAACTAAGGGGTCGACTTATACGACAGGGATAAAATTCAAACCTTAACCGAAGAGTGGTCAACCAGAATCAATGTAACTCCAGCAGACTGTCATAAATATTTACAACTCAATCTTGTGTTTGGTGAACACTGAAATTGATTTAAAATAATTAAAAAAAAAACATTGATAAGTTAAGAATAATATTAAAGCTATATCACACGCGGTTTCTAACAGCTGATGCACTGATTATAAACGCAAGCCAGAACGTCAGTGTAGCTTATTGTATGTTTGAGGGTTGACGATGCTGCGGATTTATACTGAATAAGATTAGAATTTATAGAGCTTTACATGATGTCTTAAAATACAAAATTTGTACAGACTTTAGAACAAACACACAAATATATTCACACAAAAATACTAAAAGCTTCCAGCGAAAATTAGCTTCCCTCGAGAAACGAAATTATAAAAAAACACACATCGCGGTGGATATTTCTCTGTAATGGCGTAAAATATTATTCTGGACGAGTAGAAGTAAAGTTGGCGACTGGAGTCGAGGGCGACCAGAAGGCTCCCTTTTCAATAGCTACTACAATGAGGTGTAGAGGAAGGCGCTACTTCTTTCCATGGATTTCTCCATTTTACCCTTAATACGTACCTTATATTGCTGAGTGTTAAGCAAGGAGGTTTCAAGTACCATTTAAAAAGTTTTTGCTATGACACAACCTGGGATTGAACCTAGGTCTCCTGGACCATTGGCGAACACTCTAACTACGAGACAAATGAACCGAACTTACTTTCGGTCATTCCGTCCCAAATATAGTAAGGCATGTAACCGAAAAAAAAGAAGCTAATTATATAGTTCACCTATATATTACGCACCTCTATATTTGAGGGTAAACATTAGGAAAAATAGTACATCATATACAGAAATAATTACGATGAATATTTAACAAAAAGTGAATAAAACTTTTTAGAAATACATGAAGAATGTGTTATTTTAAGGATATTTTAAGCAAAGAAATATAATGAAGGGATTGGAGAAGAGGTTAAGTTTTTTTTTACAATGGCCGCTTGCCAGCTTTATTTATTTCATTTTTTAGGAAGTACCTCTTTATAACTTTAAAATATAAGAATGTTAACAAATATAATATAATATATTGTGAATTGAATTACCATGACTAGAAAATCCGGCGAACACTTGCGCGCCACATACGGAAACACTGGACGGCTGTTTCAACCTTCATTTCATTTTTTAGGAAGTACCTCTTTATAACTTTAAAATATAAGAATGTTCACAAATAGATGTATATTTTTCTTTAGAGGAAATATATTGTGAATTGAATTACATACGGAAACACTGGACAGCTGTTTCAACCTTCATTTCATTTTTTAAGAAGTACCTCTTCATAACTTTAAAATATAAGAATGTTAAGAAATAGATGTATATTTTTCTTTTGAGGAAATATATTGTGAATTGAATTACCATGACTAGAAAATCCGGCGAACACTTGCGCGCGACATACAGAAACACTGGACAGCTGTTTCAACCTTATTAGGTCTCATCAGTAGTGTATACCCTGATCTCCACCACTGGAGATCGAACCAGCGACCACAGAGCCGAAATTCTACGACTGAGCCACCACGTCCATATCGCACACAAATGAGGCCAAATTACTTAGTCATGGTAATCACACGGCCAATTAACTTGAACGTGTCTTGTAAGTTACATCTGTACTCTTTACAGAGGACACGGTCACCTCCAGGGCCATGTCTTCCCAAGAGGATTAGAAGTATTATTAAGACATCAAGGGCAAGGATATAGATGTATATTTTTCTTCTTTTTTTTAGTGGAGGAATTATATTGTGAATTGAATTACCATGACTAGAAAATCCGGCGAACTCTTACGCACGACAAACGGAAACACTGGACAGCTGTTTCGACATTATTATTATTATTATTATTATTATTATTATTATTATTATTATTACCACCAACCCCCTCCGCTCGGGCAGGATAGGACACAAGGTCAATTTTGTAAGCGGAGTTTGACAGGTTTGAATTCAGAGTTTTCATTCTCCTAGACTAGTTGCCTCTCCAAGGCTGAAGAACCTACTATTTACCCATAGCTGGAGGGAGAATAATTGGATTCATACCTTTCCCAAGGGTATTAGTGCTATGTGAAATGTAATGAATCTCGTCCAGGATTTGAACTCGTGTTGCCGTGTCCACTTCCTGCGACGATAACCATTACACCACGGGCACCTCCGAAACTGCTGTCCATTATTATTATTATTATTATTATTATCGGTGGTCGCTGGTTTGATCTCCAGTGGTGAAGATCACGGTATACACTGCTGATGAGACCTAATAAGGTCGAAACAGCTGTCCAGTGTTTCTGTAAGTCATGAGTAAGAGTTCACCGGATTTTCTGTTAACAAATAATCATCATCATCCTCATCATGGATATCCCTAATCCTCTCTCGCCACTTCTCCCTATCGTTCATCGCCTCTGGTAGGTCTTCAGGGCTACATCCGGTATCCTCACATAGCTGCTGTATGTATGTTTGAGTTGGTCGTCCTGCTTTTGCCTGGCCATTTGTGGGGGTCCATAGGAGTACATCGCTTATGAACTCGTCCCTGCTTCTCCGGCAGTGTTCTGCATGTCTGGTTCGTCTAACTTGGATAGTTTTCGTGATGGGAGGCAGGTAGCCGTATAGTTGGTGTCTTGTGGGGTGTTGCCGCCCGGACTTGTTCAATATTGCTCGCAGCATTCTTGTGTAATTGCCGTCTAGCTTCTTCTCCAGCCGTTTAGTTAGCGTCCAAATTGTGCATCCATACAGCAGTATCGATACAACTGCTGCTTGGAAGAAACGGCGTTTTATTTTATCGGACAGGTCTGATTCCCATATGATCGATAGTCTATCGATAGCTGTCCATGCCTTCGTTAGCCGCGTGTCGATATCCTTTTCGGTTGATGAGACGTTGCTTCCTAGGTAGGTGAATTTGTCTACTAGTTTCAGAGAGGTTCCGTCTACTGTGGAGATGTCGCCTGTTTGATTATAGCACATATATTCCGTCTTGTGTACATTAACATGGCGGCCAATGCCAGCGGCGACTCGTTTAATAATAATTATAATATAAGGGGACTAACTAGTCTGACCCAGTGTGTTATGATGTTATCATAGTTATAAATCAACAAGTTTTTGAGATTCAAATTTAATGAATAAATTATATAATGCTATTTCCTGTGATCTTTTTCTTTGAACATTTCATGACTTTTGTTATATACATATATATATATATATATATATAATATTGTCATCCACATAGACTGTTTCATTCTATCAGAACTCATCAGTGTGGCTAGACAGGCTAGATTCTCGAAGCTGGGTTCGAAACCTGGCTGACTTCATGCCAATCCAAGATTCTACCACTCAGTCACGAGGAAACCAGCGCAAGCGAAGGAAATTTAAACGCTTATGTATCACATTTGTTTTTGTTTACATATATCCGCTTAACGGTTACCAAGAGCTCAATTCATTTGAAGAGCCTTGCTTTACACTAGTGGCATGCATTACTTCCCTCGATATATATATATAATTCCAAAGAGTGTTAAGTTACCTTTTCATTACAATTATTATCAGGTTCATTTAGACTTGAGGCGGTAGTGACTGTTACGGTCCCATCCGTGGGTCAAAATTATAAGTATTCGATCGGAATACTTGAAACTATATAAATGTATGCAAAGATATTATTGTTTTGTTTATCCAAAGCAGGAAATGTGGATTCATGCCTTTGTCAAAGGTACTATTTACCAACCCCTCCGCTCGGGCAGGATATGACACAAGGTCAAATTTTAAGCGGAGTTTAACAGGTTTGAATTCAGAGTTTTCCTTCTCCTAGACTAGTTGCCTCACCAAGGCTGAAGAACCTAGTCCGTCCTACTATTTACCCATAGCTGGAGGGAGAATAAGGAGGTTCATACCTTTCCCAAGGGTATTTGCCCGAAAGTGAACGTAATAGCGCGACTGGAATACGAACTCGCGTACTACGATTCCGCAGCTCATCGCTTTAACCATTACACCACGAGAACACCACCTTTGTCAAAGGTATTAGTGCAAAGTGAATGCAAACAGCTTCAGCTAGAGTTAGACTTCAACTTGCCAATACCATTTTCTATACTGTTATGTTAAAAATATAAGAAAATAAAACTGTTTCAGAAAAATAACACACTCGTCGAGTATTGAGAATAAACTAGGGAATTCATTTTTGTGGAAAATAGGTAGAGTTAATGGTTGTTAAAATTAGATAAAGACATAGTCATTGAGAGCCAAGAAACGTCCTACGTGTTGTGTTCCTGGTGTCCTGGCAGAGGTCTACTTTTCTGTCTCCCAGCATGTACCTATTAGTAGGGGTGAATTGTCTCTTGAATGGTCAAGGAGAGACAACTTTGACCCCTTTTTATGGTGGTCCTAATATATACCAACAATAATTACATCACTCTAATCTCTTTCTCTCTCTCTCTCTATATATATATATGTATATATATCTTTGTGAATATATATATATATATATGTGTGTGTGTGTGTGTGTGTGTGTGTGTTTGTATAAATACGTTTATATATATACATATATATATATGTATGTAGAAAAACGTAAAACGGAAGAAAGATATGTTTGATGGTTAATTTATTTGGCAACGCGTTTCGACTTCAATTTTTTGTCTGAATACAAAAATGCTTTATCAAAATTATTTTATATGAGAAATAATAATGATAGATAAAATTTTGATTCAATTGGAAATCGTCATCAGGGTTTGTAGATGTTGTTATGTGAAAAAAACGGATTAATACAGATTGATATGTTTAAATTACATTATGTCATGCGATGAAATATTTTTGAAAAGTAAATAGCATTTTATGGTGTGAGAAACGGATTTGTGACATTTTATAGCTTTAAATGTTTAGATGAAGGTGGGGGCTAATCTTCAGTGTGAATTTTGAATTCTTTTAGCATTATTTTTCCTATAGATAGCAGTATTTTGAAAAAAAACCTTGTCGTTGTGGTATTGTGTTGTGGTATGCTATGGAATATGCTTCAATTTTTCTTTGTTTATTTTTGTCATGGACGAAAGCAAATATGGCAGAGTTCTGAAAATCGAAAGTGTGGTTGGTTAAAATATTATGAAAAACTGAAGAGAAGGTTGTTATCAGTTTTAAAGTCTTTTTTATGTTCATAGATTCTTTTGTTTAAGATTCCACTCGTTTCTCCTATGTAAAATTTATTGCAATTTAGCCAGCGGATTTTGTAAATACCTGCGTTGGATAGGGAATCTGTGTTTGTGGACATGTTCTTAACTATTTGTTTTATTGTTTTTGTTGTGCGGGTAGTGGTTTTTATGCCTAAGTAATTTAATTTTTTTTCAATGAGAGTAGTAATGGGTTTTTGGAGTAATATTATGTCTTTTTATAGGGTTGGTATTTGAGCTAGGTTTATTTTTATTCATATTGTGGGATGTATGTTTGCGGATGTTTATGGCTTTTGATTTGTCATGGTGAATGAAAGATTCGGGATATTGTTTGAAAAAGATTTTTTTTCTGAAAGCACCTAGAATTTGCTTCCCCAAATTTCTAAACGACGAATTTGAACACATCAAAAACTCTTTTTCTAAACTACAATATCCCGAGTCTTTCATTCATCGTGCCAAATCAAAAACCATAAACATCTGCAAACAATGGTAGGAAATGAACTCGGCAACATGAGTTCAAATCCTGGACGAAGCAAATAACATTTCACATAGCACTAATATTGGCATGATGGTTACAGTGTTAGCCAATGGCCCGGGAGACCAGGGTTCAATCTCAGGTTGAGTCATACCAAAGACTCAAAAATGGTATTTGATGTTGCCTTGCTTAACACTCAGCATTATTAGGTACGGATCAATGGTATAGTGGAGCAATTCTGGGAATGGATTAGCGTTCTCTTGTACACCTTGGTGTTGTAGCTATCGAAAAGGGAGCCTTTGGTTCACCCTCGACTACGGTCGCCAACTTTACTATGGATCAAATTCTTCTTACTCCAGCTATGGGTAAATAGCAGGGTACACTGTGTTCTTTAGCAACCAATCTAGGAGAAAGAAAACTCTGAACTTAAACCCTTTAAACTCCGCTTAAAAATTGATCTAGCGTCATATTCTTCCCTTGCAGAGGGGTTGTTAAATATAAATACACACACACACACACACACACACACACACACACACACACACACACACACACACACACACACACACACGCATATATATGTGTGTGTCTGTGCGTGTGTTTGCATATATATATGTATGCTTGTATATATATATATATATATATATGCTTGTAAATATATATGCATGTATGTTCATGTATGTATATGTGTATGTGTGTTGCATATATATTCATATATATTATAAATAATGACGGATCAAGGAAAGCCCTAAGAGAAGGGTCAGAGGACAGGCATTTAGACAGAAGAGAAGTGTCTAATGCAAAACAATTTCATATCGTTAGTTACAAGTGCAGCAAAGTCACTAATGATTGCTATGTCAGTGATGGCTAATCGTTTAATGGGGAAGGAAACAGAAAAAGTACAACTCGCCTCTAGTGTTATGACTTCTTTTTTATTCCTACCGTTTAGTCTTCTGAAGCCGTGGAAGTATGTGGAAACGGATAACGGACACAATGTGTAGAGTATATTCTTTGTTCAAGTTAGAACCAGCTCTTCTTGTATCTTTGTAGAGTTCATTCGCTCTCTGTCCACGCGACCGATTGTTCCTTTGTGCCTACAACCATGAAAATGAGAGAATCGAGAAATCCATCTTTTATTGGGGTTCACAGAACACTGAACATCTACTTCCGCCTTGCATGGGTCGCATCGTCCGACTTGTCTTTGATACCACTAAGATGGCCGATCTAGGGACCCCGGAAACCCCTGGTTGATTGGTGGTTTTAGTCCGGGTCACTTGACCAAACATATCATGTTACATCTAACCTACCGGATGAGATTTTGAGCTTTGTCAAATCATTCTGTTCCAAGTGTCGGCTTAAAAAACCCTTTTGGTTCGCATCTCAGAACCATTTGCTTACAATATCTTCGCAGGGAGGCGTGCTTAGTGTAACGGTTATCGTCGTAGGAAATGGAATCAGTGATCTGAGTTCAAATCCAAGAAAGGCTCTTTGCGTTTCGCTTGACTCTAATACTTTTGGGAAATTCATGAATGCATATATTCTCTCTTCAGGTAAGTAGTTGGGCAAAGTGTTTTTTAGCTTGCCCAGTCGGCTGGGGCTGTAGAATACACTGACTGCACCTTTGCAGAGGGGTAATACCCCCGCAAACGAGTGTCCTGATATGACACTAAACAATCTGATCGTGAGCTTTAGAGAATGCGGAGTACCCCTTTATTGCCATTGCTCCCAGGTCCACTCTGGCCAGGAGTGGTAGCACCTGATAGGGCCCTATCTATGGGTTAAATAGAACTAACAGCATACAAATGCTAAACTGAATTGTTTGAATAAACTGAATAGCTTGAAATAAAAATGTTTTTGACAATTAAACCGTATTTACATTTAAACTACGTGCTTATGCTTAACTGAATTTTTTCAAATAGAACTGTTTTTCGACATTAAAACTGTATTTACACTTAACTGAATTGTTACATATAACTGCTTGAATAGTTTGAAATAAAAATGTTTTTGACCATTAAACTGTGTACTTATGCTAAACTGAATTGTTTTAAAAAGAACAGATTATTTACATAAAAATGGATTTGGCGTTAAATAACCTACATTGGTAAATGCATACAATGTTACAACAAGTGATCGGTAATTTCTGAATTTCACCTTTCCAAAAATGTCTAAGAAAATAAATAACAAAGGTCCAGTGTTTAAGAAAGTTGTTACTACTGTTTATTTACTTCTCCCGGCCGCCAGACCCCCGCTATTATAATCAGACATACAACGCATAGCATCCTGCATATCATTAATCTTCGTTAGATGCGTCAGGAAGGAGATCCAGCAATAAGAACAAGTTTATTTTCCCCTGTTTTTATGTTTTGTTCTCCATCCTTTTATATTCTGTTTTATATTCATTTTATTGTCATATTTTCTTTCTTACTTTATTTTTGCAGAATCAGTCGTGAATTCATCAACTGCGCAGTCCCAGTGGCTAATGGGTGTGGAGATCAGACACAGTTGCTTTTTCAGCAAACCTCAGAAGCAATGCAGAGAGCCAGTTGCAACTTATGAACTACTCTCTAATTCCGGCAATTTTTCGAAAAACTATGCATTAGAGGCTTCCATATTTTACCTATTTTAAACAACGTCCTTTAAACAATTGTATTCTATCTTCTCTTTCCCTTCGATATTTTTTCCTCAACTATACACATTCGCAACAATAGTATGCATATTTTATCATAAGTTATTTACTAGTTTAGTTTTGTGGCAAGGCTACAAGTATGGAACACCCACTGAATATCAAACTCTTTCTTTAGTAAAAACTATTACACTATATAGAGGAGCCCTACACAGCGTATCTTTATATGTAAAGTCCCATTGTTAGAGCACCTGATAAGAATTACGTATTTACGAGGTTTCCCTTTAGCTCGCTTTGTGTTGCAGTGACCGCTGTAAAAAATGGAAAAGGTAACTCGAGTTCAAAGGGTAAATATATCCCTCATTTTGACACAAAGACAGAGGTATGAACCAGTGAGAAACAAATTTATTGACAATATTCTGCTTGCCTAGTTCGTTAACCATAACTCTTAGTAAGGAGCCTCAACAACTCAGCGAGGTTTGAATTAAACTAAGTATGAGGCACCCAGTAAGGATCACACTCACTTAGTCGTTATTGATCTGCGAGACTAGTTTATTAACCATTGCCCGACATATATAATATATTCGTCTATCGGTATGAACAAAACCGGAGTTTATCAAGTGATTTATTTATTATTATTATTATTATTATTATTATTATTATTTATTATTATTATTATTATTTATTATTATTATTATTATTTATTATTATTATTATAGATTTGAATGGAACTGGCAAAACTTTTTGGATGAGCTGATAGTAGAATGGTACATCAGTGTACTACAGATTCTCCAAACAACACTCCTCAGTTTTTTAATTCAATCTTTCCTTCTCCTTAATTGGTTGCTATATCAAGACGAGTCTACTCTACTATTTTACCTATAGCAGATGGAAGGTTGGTTGTTTGGGTTCTATGGCATATCAACCTTTGTTAGTTATTTAACGCCAAATTTTATACAAATAGTTCTATTTTAAACAATTCAGTTTAGCATAAGTATGCAGTTCAAATGTGAAAAACATTTCTATTTCAAGCCATTCAGTTTAGTCGAGCAGTTCTACAGTTAAATGTCAAAACAGTTCTATTAAACAATTCAGTTTAGTGAAAGTATAATTTCAATGTCAAAAAACAGTTCCATTTCAAATAATTCAGTTTAGTATAAACACACAGTTTAAATGTAAGTACAGTTTAATTGACAAAAACATTTCTATTTCAAGCTATTCAGTTTAGTCAAACAATTCAGTTTAGCATAAGTATGCCTTTAGTTCTATTTAACCCATAGAAAAGGCCGTATCAGGTGCTACCACGCTGGGCCAGAGTGGACCTGGGAGCAATGGCAATGAAGGGGTACTCCGCATTCCCCAAAGCCCCAGCATTACTGGAACCTCACCATCATATCCAGGACACTCATTTTGTGGGAGGGTCTTACTCCTCTGCAGAATTTGAATTACAAGCAAGATGAAAACATCAATCAAAGTACATTCAATTGGAACTCTTAAGGGATTCTTTATAGAGCAGACAAGAGATATTTGAAAAGTGGAGCAAAAATACATTATATATAGTAAATCGGCCAACTTACAACTACACCGAAGTGTAGGGTATGGTGCATTGGCTAGAGTGTACGCTAATGGTCCGGGAGACCGGGGTTCGATCCCAGGTCGAGTCATACTAAAAACTCAAAAAATTGTACTTGATGCCTCCTTGCTCAACACTCATCATTATAAGGTAAGGATCAAGAGTAAGTGGAGTTATCCAGGGAAAGGTGTAGCGCCTACACCTGTGTATAGTAGCTATTGAAAAGGGAGCCTTTGGGTCACCCTCGACTATGGTCGGCCAAATTAACTAACATTATATATATATAATATAACTAAAGTATTGATGAAGAGTTAGCATTTACAAGGCTTAGCTTACGATGGTAAACGATTGGAAGTCTGCGGCATCTAGTGAGAATCAAATTCACTGATGATAAATTATTACATTAACTAATTTATTTCTTAACAGACCTCATTGCTTAGATGAATATTTTCAATACTTTTAAAAACTAATTATTAAACTTTTATACAAAAAGAAGAAAGTTGGATTGAGATTTCTCAAATTTAGTTAAGTTTGCCACAAGGACACGAGTCAGAAGAATTCTAACTAAACTAAATATATATATATATATACTGGATATTGGCAGGATGGTTAGAGAGTTCACCAATGACCAGGGAGACCTGGGTTCAATCCCAGGTTGAGTCATACCAAAGACTCAAAAATGGTACTTGATGCCTCTTTGATTAACACTCAGCAATATAAGGTAGGGATCAAGGGTAATGTGAAGCCATCCAGGGAAAGGAGTAGCGCTCTCCCGTACACTTTGATGTAGTAGCTATCGAAAAGGAAGCCTTCTGGTCACCCTCGACTAAGGTCACCAACACTATATATATATATATATATATATATATATATATATATAAATGTTCGTCCATCCGCAAGAGCAAAAACAAAAAATACTATGAGACTATATACATATATATATATATATGTAAAGTAAAGTAAAGTTGACGACCGTAGTCGAGGGCGACCCGAAGTCTCCTTTTTCATTAGCTACTACACCGAGGTTTAGGGGAGGGCGCTACTCCTTTCCCTGAATTCCTTTACTTTACCCTTGATAGTACTATTTAATACTGAGTGTTAAGCAAGGCGGCATCAAGTACCATTTTTGATTTTTTTGGTATGACTCGACCGGGGTTTGAACCCTGGTCTCTGCCCACTTTATATATATAATGTTTACAATGTAAAGAACTGTTTAAATTCGAATACAATAGGCTGCATGATCATCAGGTGGAAATATACTGTGTGTAGTTATTTGCCTTTATACTCATTTTTAACACAGTGTGAGTGCGGATACTAAGTGGGTGCTGAAAAGGAAAAAAATAAAAAAAGGAAAAATAACAATATGTCTTCTGTATCTCTTCTTCGTTATACTCCCTCTTCACTCTTTCTATCATTATCTATTTAGTTATTATTTTAATTGTATATCTTTTAACCTTTTGCAGTGAAAATTATTCTGTCTAGGTGTCGACACAAGTTTTGCCTTTTGATTTAACAATTTAATGGCATCCTGATATTCTAAAATGCATATTTCTTTGAGATAATTTTTGACTTTATTGAAAAAAAAAAAAAAACTTCGAAAAACCTTTTGAATTATTCAAGCAATATTGATGTATCAGTTATGAATTTTATTCAGAGAGTTCGAGAATCGACTTGAAAAATGTATCAACAATGATGGCAGTCATTTTGGAGAATGATAATCAAAAAGTACAGCAAGAACACTGGTTCCAAACCGATTTTGGGCCATTCCCCACTTTGGTATTTCTAAAATTTTGATGTCTCCCCCCCTGTAATATTTAATTCTTACATATTCAAAATTTTACATCAGTTCACGTGAAGGAAGCTTAAAAAGCCATTAACTTGGTCTCTAAACCAGCCCCACCAAAATATTACATGCTCCACAAAAATATTACCTTGCCCCACCGATGGGGGGTGCGCTCCAAGTTGAGAATTACTGATCTGGAATAAAACTTCAAGAGTTGAACTTTCGAATAATTTTAACTAAATTATTCTCTCATTTGTCCAACGTAAGTTATCAAATTTCGGAATAGTTGCAGTATCTTATAAATATACAGTATTCTTAAGTGGAGTCTCTTTATTCATTGCTGTTTTTTCTTATAGCACTTAAACATAATTTGGATTTCATTGTTTGAGCTTATAAACTAACCTTTCTAGTATCTAGTAGTTCATTATAAATAACAAATGATAGCGAATTAAAAACCCATTGCTCACCTACTCACCGAAAAATACGCGATTGAGTACATACTTAACTTACCCAGGGTTTGAGCCGAGTCGTAGAGAAATAATTACAGCTTCGTTCCAGGGAGGCTTCTCCCCAGGCAGTACTTGCTCCATAGTCTAAAAGGGTTTATTGCCCGGTGTCTGAAGTGACTTTCAGGGAAAATGCCGACGAAGTCCAAGCATTTTTCCAGACCGCCTCGCTGGAGGTTCGCTTCCTGCGTGGCACCTCACATTATGGTCTTGTTGGGGTCAAAAAAAAAAAAATAACTGGCACAGGAGTTAATCGATGATCAGCTAGGCCGTTCTCCCTGAACTGGGCCCTTTCATTGCACTCCAGTTGGGTTGAGGTTTGCGATCGTCACAAATGTAGGTAACTCGGGTAGGCTATTTCCAATTAACTTTTGAAATACAGCCGTGCTCCGTGGAAAACAGTAAAAGAGACAACGGCAATTGGAAAATTAATTGTAGTATTATGATTAAAGTAACGCCATAATGAAGCTGGCTTGTGGCCAGGAGATGAGGCAGGAGGGGGCCTGTCCCCAACTTTAAAAATCACTGCCCCTCCCTCTGTGGTAAGAACTAATTTTTGTGTTACAATATAAGTCATTTTTACTCGCCTTCCCCCGTATATACACGCAACCCTCTGGATTTAACTGAAGCTCTCCATAATATTCTTGTGACGTCCTCGTAATTAAGTAATAGCATGCCGAATTTGATATCTTTTTAAAATGATTATTATAAATATAATGTTTCTTTGCAATATCCAAATATTGTTCTTAAAACAGCAAGCCAGAAAATATGTATCTCGATTTTCATGCTGAATATAAATCCTTCATAAAACACAGGATTTGTTATTTTTTGTCATCATTTTTGAGATGAGGAATTATTATAAAGTAATACCACGGTTTTAATATTGCACGTTTCCATCGCTAAACCCAAGTCCCATTCTTGAATAAAATCACCAAGAATCGAAAATATTTCAACATGCAATATTACTCTCCACGAGAGCCATTCAATATACGAGGATGATTAAATAAGTTTCCAGACTTTTTTTGTATGGACACTTTTATTGATAGTACACACATGAAACTCTAGTCCCCTTCGAAGTAATCTCCTCCGGCTGTAATACACTTGTACCGTTCCAACAACTTCTGGAAGGCCCCATGGAAGTCCTCTTGTGTAAGCGTGTCAATGAACTTCGTCACAGCCTCTTTCATCTCCTCAATTGTCTCATAACGACAGCCTCTGAGCTTAGGGAATAACCAAAAGTCACAGGGAGCAAAGTCTGGACTATAGGGACAGTGAGGAACTGTCTTGATGCCCATCTTGGTCAAATAGTCTGTGACAAGGATGAAATTGTAGACTGGTGCATTGTCCTGGTGGAAATGCCACTGACCCGATTTGAAGAGTGCTCGCCTCTTCCGACGGAATCTCTCCCTGAACTCCCTTAAAACCCCAACATAGTAACCCTAACCCTAACCCTTTGGCCAATCAACTCTGGTGTATTGACTTCCTTACTCCTCTCACACCTCTCATCATCCCTCACAGACTTCCTGCCTTCCTTGAATCTCTTATGCCACTCAAAAACTGATGCTCGATTCATGCAAGATGGTCGAAAAGCAGCCTGCGTTTCTGTGGCAGCATTTTTTCTAAGTTTAAAACAGGGCTTTATTGCATATCGTTCTTCTAAAGTGTTCTCACGTCCAGATTGCATTTTTTAAATTCACCAGCTGTGACAATCAGGCTTTAGTAGGGTGTATTCCAATTGCTGCTGTAGCTGTTCATTTGAACCTGAAATCATAAAAATTGGTCAGTCATCTCATAAGATGTATTGCAATGACATACTGAATTTTCAAGAGTCTATGACAATTTTAATTGCCTGTACAAAAAGTCTGGAAACTTATTGAATGCAACACATATATAGTTATCCACAGACAGACTGTTTCGTTGTATCACAACTCTTTAGTGTGGCTAGACACAATAGATTCCGAAGCTGGGATCGAAACCCAACTGACTGAAATGCCAATCTAAGAGTTTACCATTCAGCCACGAGGAAACTAGTGTAAGGAAAGGAAATTTAAACGCTTATATATCACATTTGTTTTGTTTACATATTTCCGCTTAACGGCTACCGAGAGCTCAATTCATTTGAAGAGCCTTGCTTTACGCTAGTGGCAACCATTACTTCATTCGCTAGAGAGCTCCACCCTACTAGAGTCGGGGAGCATATATATATATATATATATATATATATATATATATATATATATATCCAGTCGGCGTCCGAAGACTGTGGGTGTGGATTATTCGTGTATAGAATATATGAGGCATTTCATATAAATCTATAGGAGTGCTTGATGTATGCCTATTTTTGTATATTCCTTTTTGGGTTTATATAAGAAAACTCACAATAAAGAGCGTATACAATGTAACTGGAAAAAAACTCAACAAGGCAAATTTTTTATGGTTGTTTGGTTGTGTTTTACGGGATGTCAACCTTTATAGGTTATTTAATGCCAAATCCTATTTATACTCATAGATCAAATATGTACGATTTTTAAACGAATAGTTTGTGGGTAAAAATTTTTAAACGAGCCAGAACTCATTGTTTGTATTCAAATATTGCAATCTAACACTAATAGTTTTATTTGCACACAGTTAAATTGTTTCAAGCATTGCTATCGAACACTAATCCTTTAATTTGATATAAATCATTTGTTTGCTTACCATGAGAATGTTTAGCGCCATATTCAGAACACTTGTTGGGGGAAGGGGTTTTACCTCTTTGTAGAGACGCAGTCGGTGCATTCTACTGCCCAAGCCGTCTTTTCTAATTTTTTCTAAACAAAAAAGCAAAAGAAATATGTTCTCTGAATTTTCTTCTCAAATGTAATGTTCAGTTCTGGAGCTTTGGGGAATGTGGAGTGTCCTTTCATTGCCATTACTCCCAGGTCAACTCTTGCTCATAGTGGTAGTACCTGTTAAGATCTCATCAATGGGTCAAATAGAAATAATTAATCATTTTCTCTACTTGAAGCCATTTAACTGTAAGCAAACAAATGACCGCTAAATTGAATTATTTGTATAACATAATAATACTTGAAACCACGTAACTGTGTGCCAATAAATGAGTTCTGGCTCGTTTAGAAATTGTTACTTATAAAGTATTGTTCCTTGTAAGTAGTACCTAAAAGGGATAGAAATGGTGAAAAGTCTTACTTGTTTTCGATGCTTTTGGTTTCAATGGACGGAGCTGGAAACAACGTCTCTCTTCTCTTCAATGAACAGAGGTGAATAGTGTAAAAGAGAAATGGACTTACCCCCGGAAAAACGTGCTCGTGTGTGCCTAACGTGCAAAAGCGAAAATGGCCGCTCTAACATGTTTTAAGAACTCAAGATCTCGGATTCTCACGAGAGCGAGGAGACGTGTGCAAAGCTCTAAGCCTATAAAAAAGACAGACAGCCGCAGTGTTCGATGCGAACCCAAGCGTTGTGGTTGGCGAGAGACGATATATCCAGCTGATTGGAAGACATTTCTAAGCTAGAGACGTTTGTGCTGGACGGTGATACGCGAAAAGTGTCCAGGATCAAGCTTTCTGACTGTTAAGTGACCCCTGATTACTACGAATAGCATTTCCCCTTCGCTTCAAGAGTGAGACTCAGGAGAGGTCTTGAAAAACGTGAACCGAAAGAGAAAGAATTCTGAATTCTCCCGTGACTAATGGATACGTTATGTCCAAAGACACGCCCATAAATCCCGGTGAATAAAAGTGTTTATAGTCTCTCTACATCTTCTGCTTGATTTTTTTTTTTTTTCGTTTAGTTTGGTTTAATTTAGTTTTATGGCATATCAACCCTTAAAGGTTATTTAATGCCAAATCCTGTTTATACATATATATTAGATATATATGATTTGTAAACGCCTTTTATAGATAACATTCTTTAACGAGCCCGAGCTCTTTTATGCACACAATTAAATGACTTTATGTATTGCTATAAAATAGTCACAAGGTGGTGCCCGTGGTGTAATGGTTATCGCCGTAGGAAATGAACACGGCGATACGAGTTCAAATCCTGGACGAGACTGATTGCATTTCACATAGCACTAATACCCTTGGGAAAGGTATGAATCCAAATATTCTCTCTCCAGCTATGGGTAAATAGTAGGGCAGACTGGGTTCTTCAACCTTGGTGAGGCAACTAGTCTAGGAGAAGGAAAGCTCTGAATTGAAACCTGTTAAACCCCGCTTAAAAATTGACCTTGT
This sequence comes from Sepioteuthis lessoniana, assembly GCA_963585895.1. Classification (NCBI taxonomy): domain Eukaryota; kingdom Metazoa; phylum Mollusca; class Cephalopoda; order Myopsida; family Loliginidae; genus Sepioteuthis; species Sepioteuthis lessoniana. Next base: position 96,142 of record CAUZXS010002236.1, read on the forward strand.
GTCATATCCTGCCCGAGCGGAGGGGTTGGTAAATATGATAAAATAGTCACAATTTAACATCCGCCATTTGTTTACGCCCCTAGTTTGTTCTATTTGACCCATAGATAGGACCCTATCTGGTGCTACTGCTCCGGGTCAGAGTGGAGTTGGGAGCAATGGCAATGAAGGAGTAATCCACATTTCCCAAATCTCCAAGCTGGAGTCTCTCGCATCAAATGGTTTAATGTCATATCTTGGACACTCGTTGGTGTGCGTGTGGAGGGCCTTACCCCTCAGTTGAGATGCAGTCGGAGTATTCTATAGCCCCGGGGCTGCTTTTTTCCTGACTTCCCTGACGAAGATAAAAACATGTCAGTGAATTTCCATAAAATTATTATTTTGAAAGTGGTGAATGTGTTTAAAATATTCCTTATATTGTGAACATTATTTTTTTTTCATAAAATGAAATTAGATTAAATCAATTTTTTCCGAAGAATTATCGGGTTTAGTTGAAGCTGTTTTGAAAAATTAACCTAATGTATAAGTGCGTTAGTTAACTATACGTCTTGCAACCAGGATTCAATCTTTGAATTGGTTAGTGCTTAAGAAAATAATATACTCTTGTCCAGTAGGGTTCAGTTCGAAATTTCCTGTTTACCGATTAGGAAAACACCTTAAGAAGGCTAGAGAGTACAGCGGTGGAAAAGTTGTGATTGCAACAACAACCAAGGTAAAGAAGCTGGTGTGGGTATATCAATTGTTGTTTTTGTATTTTAAAAGGTTTGATTTTTTTTAAACATAAGTATATCTAATTATAATACAAAAAGTAAAACGTGACTAGGTCGATTTGTTTTTAGCATGAAGATTGGTGTAGTTTCTTTGTTTAATGACATATCAACCTCCGTGTGTTATATAATGATTTTGTAGCAGAAAGAAACTAGTATTTTTGTTTGGCGCGTAATTTAATTTGACCGTTAGAGTCGCCGAACATTTTCACCCAGTCAGGATGACCTGTCCTATTCATCCCGAACCATATTTCCTAGCAGCACCAAAAATTGAAGAAAGCCCGCGAAACGCTCTCTCCCTCAGAAATCCTCAATGGGAACGGACGTTTTATCGTCTGCTCCTGAATAGCAGTAGCAGCATCATACACTATGAGGAGAGGCATCTAGTTTATGGACCCCTTGGGTCTATTCTTCTAGACCAAGGGATCCTAGTTAAAAACAAATTAGATGATACACTCTAACAACTTCCTACCTTTTTTCCTTCCTACGAGACCTTGCAGCATACCAGCGTAAACCCATTTACTTCATGCTGCCATTAAAATCTTGATACAAAAACCTAACGACGTCTTCATTCTTTTTCACCTCCTTTATTTTCCATCAACATTTAGCGAGGGGATAACAACCAACAAAATACCAACGCTACCAACGAAATACCCACGCTACCAACGAAATACCAACGCAACCAATGTAATACCAACAAAACCAACTTAAACCTTAAACCCCAAAACCTAATAATAACAATAATAATAATAATATCCCCATCGCTAAACTTTAAGGCATCCTGTGAGGATCACAATACTGGTACTATTTAAGCATAGCTAAGGGATTAATGGGTTTTATACCTTTCCTGAGGGTATTAATCTGAAAGTGAATATAATACCGCGATTACAGTTCGGACTTGCTTACTATGATATCACAGTTCAAGCACGTTATACGTTACGCTATGGAGACTCTACTCAAGTATGAAGAACGTTCATGTAATATGGAACATGTCATTCGTAAGTCTCATAAGAGAATGGATTGGCACTTGAATCTACATATAATAATGGGTAAGGTTGTAAGGAAGATCAGCAGCAAGTGTCCTTTTTCCACGCTTCCGATATTATATGAAGGAAAGGGGATACTACTTGGCACCTGTGATGGTATAGAAAAGAAAAAAAGCAAGAAAAAGAAAATATAGAAAGAAAAAAAAAATGAAAAAGTAGAAAGAAAAAGAAGAAAAAGAACGAAAAAGTAGAAAGAAAAAGAAAGAAAAATACATAAAAAGTAAAAAGAAAGAAAAAGAAGAAAACGAAAGAAAGAAAAGAGAAGAAAGAAAAGAAAAAGAGAATAAAAGCCAGAAATAGAAGAAAAAAGAAGAAAGAAAAAAGAGAATAAAAGCAAGAAATAGAAGGAAAAAGAAGAAAGAAAAAAAAATAATAAAAGAATAAAGAAAGAAAAAGAAGAAAGAAAGAAAACACAAAGAAAATTGTGGCATGCGGGTCGCAGTTGAATAAGTATATACTTTTTGTTTTGCATTATATTACATCTTTAATTTTGTTGTATTTATTCTGTTGCTGCGAGCAATATTGAACAAGTCCTGGAGGCAACACCCCACAAAGCACCAGCTATACGGCCACCTACCTCCCATCACGAAAACTATCCAAGTTAGACAAACCAGACATGCAGGACACTGCTGGAGGAGCAGGGACGAGCTCATAAGTGATGTACTCCAATGGACCCCCACATATGGCCGAGCAAAAGCAGGACAACTAACTAGAACATACATACAGCAGCTCTATGAGGATACGGGATGTAGCCCTGAAGACCTGCCAGAGGCAATGAACAATAGGGAGAAGTGGCAAGAGAGGGTCAGGGATATCCGTGCTGGCGGCACGACATGATGATGATGATTGGTATGATAACGGTTGGTTGATGCTTCGGAGAATACTTAGTCACGTCCCTACTCACCAAGGTTCAATATTAGCGTAGTATATCTATGAGGCGTAGATATTTTGGTTATTCGTTCGTTCATGGTCGTGATCGTGGTCGCTGGTTTTCGAGGTCTATGGTGACAATTATGAGTTTCGTATCTGACTCCTTTTTCTTTTTCATACCCCATTAAATTATCGTCCTCTTTGTCTGAGGAAGGCTGCAAGAGAATTAAGGACGGAAATAAAGAGACGAGGATACCTTTTAACTCAAACTTTATTTTGGGGTTCACGACTATTCTGTGGTAAAAACGTATTCCTAAACCAGTAGATGTAGTCGTGGTTCCCAGACAAGGTGTTAAAATATTAGACACATTTTCAGTGCTTAAAAGTTTTAAGTTCGTCGTTTATTCAGTGGATGTTTTCAATGACGTGCTTTTTGCACAGGCGGCTTACTAGAAGGAGACATAGCAGTCTACCAGGCCCCGAGACTCAATCAACACGTGCGCATACTGCTAGCAGCCGAGAGAAAGAGGTCCGTCCAGTCTAAGTGGTCAATGCTTACAGAAAGAAATTCTCTTCTGGAGCCAGAAAGTCCATCTCTTCAGACATGCTCGTATATCGCTTCCTGTCAGAGGCCTTCTGTGAACTGCCACTTTTGAATATATTTTATTTTTGAAACTTTTTTTATCATTAATCCCCACGTATACTATGATATACTAACACTAAATAAACGGAAAGAAGGACAAGCTCATTTAAACATATAGGAACGTTTAATAGCTATACGTAGAATATTACAAGAATATCAAAATGATAAAAGCCTTACTTGATCTCTTTAGTGGGCAAAGCCATGTTGCTTTATGTTTTAATGCCGAGGCGAAAGATGTCTTTCATCGGGTGGTGAGACAAAGTCTGTTCCATGAATGAAAAGGCTCATCTTAATAATTAAAAAAGAAATAAAGACAAGAAAAACAGCGTATTTACCATTTGAAGAATGAATAATGAAAGAGGATTGGAAAAGATTCTGAATTCTGACATGACCAATAGACATCCAAGGGAGATAACTGTTTATTGCCTTCCTACATTTATTGTAATATTTGAATTTGAATTTCATTCGTCAAAAGTAATTTATTTTTTTCATTTTTCAAAAATAAAACAATATTTTTGCTTTTTATCTTTTAATTAAAAAAATGAAGCCTCATAAGAGGTTTCTCTCTATTTCCAGATCAAAATAGGGTTCTTTTCATTTTTTTTCTCTCTTTCATTAATAATCATTTTTCTATTTTTTCCTGTCAATCTATATGTAATGGAACTCAGGACCTCTAGTGATACATTCAACACAACAACTATCCCAACAGAATATTAATTTAATTTCCTGACAATAATATTGGTTGTTAAAAGGTCACAACTAATTAAGAGAATCACAAGCTTGTGGGGGTATGTTGTTAGCTGAATATTTTGATCCCACAATTTATGTTGGCTCATTATTGAAAAGCAAACGAAACAAACGAAGTAAAACGACGCGGACAAAAGAACATTCAAAACAAAGCAGTAAAAACAAAAATGAATTTATATATCAACAAATACATAAAAAGGGAACATTACAAAACATTAAGAATATTCTAATATAGTCTGTTAAATATTCCTCTGTGTGTGTGCGTATGTGTATGTAACTAACACGAATATAATGGTGAAAGACTAAATATTAAAAGTGTCCTGTAGACTATAAAATTTCATGCGAGGTATCAATATACAGAAATATAACAATGTATTCTAGGAGGAACGTGTCTTCCCCCACGTTGGTTGTTTGTCGCTTTCGGAATTTGACGAAATTTCTGAGGCTGTGTTTGGGACTGGAAAAAGTCCAACCGAAAAGGCAGAACAGGAAAGAAAAAGGTCATAGAATGTATACGCACCAATGTTACGCATATTGAGTTGTGTCTGGCAAGGTCAATTTGTTTCTGGAAGTCGAAATGAATAGAGAGAGAGAGAGAGAGAGAGAGAGAGAGAGAGAGAGAGAGAGAGAGTGCTGTCTCTGAAAGTCAAAATGTGAGAGTGAGTTCTTGGAAGACGAGAGTATATATAGGCAATCCTTGTCAAGAGGTCGGCTCCAAATGTGCAGGATAAAATCAAAGGTGCGGACGTAGTTGTGAACACAGATCACGTGACTTTCCTGACCCATAGGTTCTCGAGACTGATTAGTTTACCGATGTTCACCATCTTTGTTTCAAGAACAAGTGGTATCACGGTCATTTTAAAAATATAGGAGTGTAAATCCTATAAGCTTTAAAATGAATAAGATTTACATAAAATCATCCACAAAAACATGTGTGGGGTCGATTTACTCGGATTAAAGCACAGCCAAAGCAAAATTGAAAGCTGCAAGCCAACAAGAAAGAGTAAAAATGTGGGAACAGCATTTCAAAAATCTACTAGGAAACCCACCGGAAATAACGGATGAACCGATCACCAGAATTATTAGTAAGCAATTAGACGTTAAACTAGGTCCTTTCACTAAAGAAGAACTCGACTCAGTTCTCAGAAGAATTAAAAATAGGAAGTCTGCAGGGCTAGACGAGATCCCCTCAGAAGTGTGGAAGACTAGACAATTCGACGATATACTGCTCCGGCAATGCAACGCAGTCTATAGTCAAAATAGGATAGAAAGATGGACGAAAGGATGCATCCTTCCTTTCCCTAAAAAAGGCGACCTCGGACTAGCCAATAACTACCAAGGGATAACACTTACATCCATAGCAGCCAAAATTTACAATGCCCTACTACGAAAGCGCATAGAACCCAAAATAGACAACATCCTTAGGAAAAACCAAAATGGCTTCCGGAGAAATAGATCCACAACCTCACAAATACTGACCATCCGTAGAATCCTGGAAGGCGTTCGGGCAAAAAACCTTCAGGCGACATTACTATTTGTCGACTTTACCAAGGCCTTCGATTCCATACACAGAGGGAAGATGGAGCAAATCCTACTAGCATACGGCCTACCAAAAGAAACCGTAGCAGCGATAATGATTCTCTACAGAAACACCAAAGTGAAAGTACGTTCACCAGATGGAGATACGGAATACTTCGACATTGTTGCAGGAGTACTACAAGGAGACACACTAGCCCCGTACCTCTTTATCATCTGTCTAGACTATGTGCTTAGGACTTCGATCGACAAAATCAGAGAAAATGGCTTCGAGCTGACTAAGAGAAGAAGCAAAAGGCACCCCGCAAAAACAATCACGGACGCCGACTACGCTGATGACTTGGCGTTACTAGCGAACACGCCAAATCAAGCAGAGACACTACTGCATAGTCTGGAACGAGCCGCAGCTGGCATTGGCCTCCATGTCAATGCAAACAAAACTGAATATATGTGTTACAACCAAACGGGCAACATTGCCACACTAGACGGAGCCTCTCTGAAACTAGTTGACAAATTCACCTACCTAGGAAGTAGCGTCTCATCAACCGAAAAGGACATCGACACACGACTGACGAAGGCATGGACAGCTATCGATAGGCTCTCGATCATATGGGAGTCGGACCTAACCGATAAAATGAAACACAGTTTCTTCCATGCAGTGGTTTTGTCGATACTGCTATATGGATGCACCACATGGACGCTAACTAAGCGGCTGGAGAGGAAACTAGACGGAAATTACACAAGAACGTTGAGAGCAGTATTGAACAAGTCCTGGCGACAACACCCCACGAGACACCAACTATACGGACACTCGCCCCCCATCACGAAAACTATACAAGTTCGACGAACCAGACACGCGGGACACTGCTAGAGAAGCAAGGACGAGCTCATAAACGATGTACTCCTGTGGACCCCCACATATGGATGTGCAAAAGCAGGACGACTAGCACGAACTTACATACAGCAACTATGTGAGGACATGGGATGTAACCCTGAAGACCTGCCGGAGGCGATGAATGATAGGGAGAAGTGGCGAGAGAGGGTCAGGGATATCCGTGCTGGCGGCGCAACATGATGATGATGATGATATATATATATATATATACGAGTGTCTTTTCCACAAATACAACACATATTTATAAAATCAACGCGAAGAAATGTTTTTAGTAGACAAGAGGAAACCCAGATTGAAATAATTTACATTCATATACATATGAAATTTGTAATTTACAAAGAAATTTTTGGCTTTGTTGGGTTGTAGTCTTAGGATACTATAAGTTCAAGTTTAAAAATTCCTCAATATTCTCGTTAAGAAGTACTATTAGCCAGTATAATGTGTGTATATTATGGGGTACAGGAAAATTTGGTTATTATTTTGTTTCGTAATTGTGAGTCGTCGGTGTCGGTTGTTGATTGTCGATTCTTTTGGGATTATGAGTTTTGTATCTGACTTCTTTTTCTTCGTATCCCATTAACTTGTCGTCTTCTTTGTCTGTGGAAGGCTGCAAGAGAATTAAAGACAGAAGGAAAGTGACGAAGATACCTTCTAACTCAAACGACGATTCTGTAGTGTGGAACGTTTTCTGTACTAGCAGAAATAGTTGCATCTTCAGGACAAGGAGTTGAAATACATTAGATTCATTTTCGGTGGGTTTGTAGCAGAAGGAATTTTCGTATTTTGGTTTGGCGCGTAATTTAATTCGACGCATAATTTCACCCAATCAGGATGACTTATTCTATTCATCCCGAATCATCTTTCTGGGCAGCAGTAATTGGGAAAAGCCGTCAAACACTCTCTTTGGCAGAACAACTCCGTTCTGTACAGACGTCTACCGTTTGCTCTCCAATAGCAGCAGCAGCAGCAGCAGCAGCAGCAGCAGCAGCAGCAGCAGGGCACCATGAGGGAAGCAGCCTAATTCATGGACTCCTTGGTTATTTTTCTTAGACCAAGGATTCCCAGTTGAATATGGATTAGATACATTCAATACGCCACACACAGGAACAACTTTACGTCACCCCCAAAATTGACTATGTCGACTGCGATGTCTAATTTCGCTCCGGCACCTAGCGACTACTTCACTTCTGGGCAACATTTTCTGGAAACATTCACGCTTCTCCACGAATAACCAGAACCACAAACTAACGGTGACTTCAACGTCTATTTCCTCAAACAGCAAACACGACTTTTGCTAAACTACGGCGAACATAATCCCTCGCACGTCCAACGACACACGCTGCTATCTCAACTCTTTCATAACTCCATTTCGTCTCTTTACTTCTTTCCTTTCCCACGATGCTTGCAGCACAAATGCAAACTCTATATTCCATTAAAAACCTTCATGTAAAAGCTAACGGCATCTTCGTCTTCTTACTTAATCATCTCTCTCATTTATCTACCTTTCACCCTTAGCGAGGAAGTAACGTAACACCAACATATACTAAACAAACAAACAAACATTTTCTCTCGCTAAAGGTTTATGAATTTGAAGTCTAAGGTATGTTCAGTAGGTGTTTTCCGAAGAGGTCTTTGCTAAGAGAAGACACAACTTTTTGCCAATCCCAAGACTTAGCGAACACGTTTGCTAGCTTCCAGCGGCTGAGAGAAAGAGGTCCGGCTAGTACCAGTGATGAACGCTTTGTGAATGAATTTTTCTTTTGGCACCAGGAAGTTCATTCCTTCATACACACATGAATTTCGCTTCTTGTTAGAGAACTTCTAGGAAAACATTACTTTTTAAATTAAAAAAAAAATTCTTTTTTATTAATCCCCACAATATGTAGCGGAGGGTATGTTTGTGAAGTCTTTTAACTGCTCGCCACCGGTCCTGTTTCGCTGTCTCTTTCTCTCACTCTTACTTGCAACGTCAATACACTGCAGCAATGTAACCAACAATGCCCCTCCCCACAATGCTTCTTTTATATCGGTTCTTGGTTGACCGAAATTTGCCGATGAGACGAGACGTGGGGCCAACAAATTGCACTCCCAACGACGCTCACGCTTCCGTTTTTTCTGTACTTCCGGTACTCTACACCCAAGATACATTCGCGCCATTTTTTAACTTCAAGTTAGGCCATTTAGCTCGTCACTCACTGTTTCTTTCTTTCGGTGTTGCTATGAAAGGAATTTAATTCACACAGCTTCGTTGTCACATTTCATCTCTCGTTCACCCCCTGTTTTACTTTATCCAGCCGTGTACGATTGCTGAATTCGCGCAAACGACAGCACGCCACTCGTGGTCTCTTCTACACGAGTGAGTTCGAGTCTTACACGAGTGAGTTCGAGTCTCATTGGGTGCCCCTTTCATATGGCCTTGTGCCACATCTAAGCAAAAAGCTTAGTAAATTTCCACTCGTGGTCTCTTTGAACGATGAATCCCGGTTGGCTCATCGGAGACAGCAGTCTGCGGGTTCTGCCTTTCAGTTTCACTACAGTTTGGCGGCTGACTGAATGTGGGTGAGTACGAGTGGAGATATGTTTAATCTGACTGAGGTGGTTTCAAATGAGAGTGGACTGACAAAAAGATGGTAAGAGTTACTTTCGCCACGTCTATTCCATGGTTTATGTTTGCGAATGTCCGATTGGAGTTAATTATCCGTGAAAACCTCTGGACTCTGCAGATGTTTATATATATATATATATATATAGGTACTTGCACAATATAGGATACACATTTTTTCTAGTCTTAAAATAAGCAATAAAAACATACTTAAGAACATTCTAGAAATTTAGGATCAAAACCGTATTAGGATTTAAGTTACATTTTTATATTTTTCAACCAATCAGATAAAAACATAGAATAGAACATTCTAGAAAATTAGGATCGGAAGTGAACTCACAGAAAATATTTAGGCTCGAAAATGAAATAGTAAAATACAAATCTGATTGGTCAATAAATGTCTACGCGCCAAAATTTTAGGACGATTCTTTGATCCACCTGTAGGATATAAATAACACAGAGTTAGGGAGCCACACACAGCTTACACACAGACGAAGACAAGCCACTAAAGCAGTAGCCGATACCATGTCCGGCAAATTCCTTTCTTTCCTCAACTAAAGTTCATGACCTCTCTTCAGATGGCCGAGAATCACATTCAAAAGAAAAACCCGACAAACTCTCTTTCATCAACCCGACACGCTGTCGCCATAATCATAAAACTCGCTATGAACTTAATGTAAGTAAGAACGACTTATTTACGGACTCCGTTAACATGAACATACACACATATTTAAACAAATTTATTTTCTTCTTGTCAAAATTTATTTTCCAAAAGGCCATTTACACATCATGTATTTTGTTTGTTTTCATATTCTGTTATATGCATATTAAATTGTTTGTTGTTTAATGTTCGTTGTGTTCTATTCCATTTCTTTCACGCGATTGTAAAGTTTTGTGTTGTATTGGTGGTGGGAATAATTCAGAGAGCAATAACCGTAAATTACGGACGCACATCTACTGAAATAACCAAAATAACATACAACCCCCACAACAGTTGTTCTAGATAAATATCTGTTTATATCTCGATTTGCTCATTATCTATCTATGTTTTCATCAATTTCAGGCAGTCCTTAAGTATCTATTTTCATTCGTCTACTTTTGACTATATGTTTGTATTCATCTCAACTTGTCTATCAATTAATTTCTTCATGTCCATCTATTTCAAGAATTTTTCTCATAACGTTGCCTCTCTTCATCTATTTTAAGAACCCTTCAACATAACTTCAATTAAGCAACAATATGCCTATAGCAGTTACAGATCTATTTCCTTTCGCGAACCAATGCCCTCGCCAAGCGATTCGGCCATACACTGACCAATCAGGGGCAGAGTGTAATATAATAGCCGAGGGATTTCGGTTCATGCCTTTGGGTTTAGTTAGGCTGAGAACCTTTCGACTCAGCACATGGGTGAGTTAGGTGCAACCTTGATGCAGGTGGTAACGCGTGAGCGTGCACAGAGCGGACATGTCATTCAGAGATGTCACAATAGTCCGAGACGAAACGGGGTGACAGGGTGCGGGTGACGTCACGCACCGGAAGCGTGCGAAGGTTTGTGTGAGATTTGAAGAAAGTTAGAGAGTTGAGTACTAGACGCCAAACGAAGAGGTTCGACTTTTGGAGCTCGCAGACGCGAGGAGAACTTGCGCCCTATGGGGGCCGCTCGAGATGGGGGCCAAATGAATAAGACAGCATAGAAGATTGTGTCTCTCCTCTTTATGTCGAAATCTTTAACTCAAAGTTAATAAAAAGGTTTCGTACCTGAACGAGAAGTCGTTACGTGTTTTCGAATTTCGAGATTCCTATGTTCTTTATATATTCTATCGTTATCAACGTTAGATGTCCATTTCACCCATTTCATGGCCATATTCGTGTATATGTCTATGTAACAAGAGTGCGTTGATTCTCTTTCCCTCTCCAGAACTATTTTTTCTAGCCCTTTTTGGAAGTCACGACAAGTCAGAGAGCACCTAGTTAGCAGCCAAGACAGACCTCTCTCGCGTCCTCTCTACGAACATTCCACATATAAGGCCTTCACTAAAGCGCACGCTACTACTAGCTACCCACACAGAAGAACTAGCCTTGCATTCAGTCACACGAGCTACTTGCTACAGTGGCACACACTTCCTACAAACTCAAGGACCAACATACTACCCGGCGACACCAAAAAGAACCTTTTCTCACTCTTACTTGTTTACTTTTGCTACTATAATAAACCTTTCGTTAGTTTCGTTAGTTATTTGTATTGTCAATTAATTTATAGTGTTATGGAAACTAACAATTTAAAAACACTAAATGCCTCCCTTGCAGGAAAAGAGTGACTATTTTGGAATACCTAGTTCAGCTAGTAAAGATTTGTCACTACTTTCAAACAGACTATCAAAAGTGGAGATTGCACATCAGCTTCTTAAGAAGTGTTCACTATCTTTAGATAATCAATGGTCTTCGCTAAGCGCATCAGTTTCTGATAAGATCTCAAACTGAGGACGGTTTTGTGTCTATGTATAGATGGGTAAAGTTGGAAAAGAAATAAAATCAGTTGTTGGATTTTTTTTTCAAATTTTATCCATAAATGCATCGGCACAAGATCGGTATCCTAACAGGTTAAACCCTGGCGGCTGGGGTTGTAGAATACACCGACTGCGTCGCTGCGGAGGGGTAAGAGACGAGTGTCCTGGATATGACATTAAACAATCTGATGGTGAGGCTCCAGCTTTGGAGATTTGGGGAATGTGGAGCATTCTTTTATTGCTATTGCTCCCAGGTCTGGAGTGGTAGCACCTGATAGGGTCCAATCTATGGGTCAATAAAACTGTTTAATATTAAAACTGAGTGTAAACAAATGACTTATGTTAAACTGAATTGTTTGAAATAAAACTGTTTGATCATTCAACTGTGTGCAAACAAATGACTGATATTTAATTGAATAGTTAATGATACATAACAATACTTAAAATTATTTAACTGTGTGCGAACAAATGAGTAATGTTGGATAGAACTATTACTGTTAAATGGCAACCCTGGGAACTTTTCAACTCCGGCGGGAGCTCGGCTAATACTCGGCGGATGGCGGCGATCAGGCTGGCTTTGGTGTTGTGGGAGGTCATGTTGGTGATGTTCTCGACGTATGACCAAACGAAGTAGTCCAGCGGGTTCAGGTCGGTGCAGGAGGGGGGTCAGTGAGAGAAGGGTACAAAGTCGTAGCACTCTTTCTGAAGCCAAGCTTGGGTCTCTTTGGACTTGTGGGCCGGCTTCGAGTCCTGCTGCCACACCCAGGGTCTGCCACCGGCCACCTGATTGCCCCAGGGGATCACTACACTCTTCAGCACATCCAGGTACACTTTGGTGTTGACTTTCAAGCCGACTTCGAAGATGTGAGGTGGTATGATATGGCCCGCACTTGAAACCTCACCAAAGACCATAACCGTAGCCGGAAATTTTGTTTTCATCACCCTAGGCACGTCCCTGTTATTCGTGGCAATCCAGATTTGCATTTTGAGGGTGCTGGCAATGGTCCGATCTCGCTCGTTGAACATTGTATCACTTTCAAACATGATAGAAGACTCCTGTCGCTCTTGGGATTTGTACACATCTGGCCAACGAGTAGATGGTCTGCAAAAAAAAAAAAAAAAAAAGAAAACCGGTTTTCATTAAACGGAAATGGAATCATGTCTTTTCTAGGGCGACAGTTTTATCGTTCCACCCTGTACTTGGAAACATTTGACTGTGTGCAAATGAATGGATAGCATTGAATAGAATAATTAGTGTTAAATAGCAATACTTGTAATCGTCTCACTATGTGCAAACAAATGATTGATATTGAATAGGATTTGTAGAATAACAATACAATTGAGCAAACAAATTAGTTCTGACTCGTTTGAAAATAAAATTCCCTTGAAACTATGTGTGCAAACAAATGGAAATTTACTAAGCTTTTTGCTTAGATGTGGCACAAGGCCATATGAAAGGGGCACCCAATGAGACTCGAACTCACTCGTGTAGGTTTGCTAGTCGAGCTTGCTAACCATTACACCACCAGAGGCGCCTTAACACCACCAGAGGCGAAACCATTTTGCTGTGTGCAAAAAAAAAAAAAAAAAGAGCCCAGGCTTGTTTAAAAATGTTAACAACAAAATGTGTTTACCAATCATATATATTTAATAATTTAGTGATCATAGGATATAAATTCCTATATTCTACGACTCATAAGGAACCTGATTGGGCAGAATTAGTCACGTGCCGATGTTTTCAACTCTGTCGGCACAGTTGAACTCCAAATGAACTTATCCCGCACAAAAATAAATCTTTCATTTGGAGCCGATCACGTGATTAGGAGACCTATTTATTTCACGCTTTCGACAGCTACGAAAGCTCGACAGCTACGAACAGTTCTCAGACAGCCCGACACAGCCTTGCACGTCCACAGATTGCCAACTGACAGCAACACACAACCGAACAATGCGAGAACTCCTTACACAACAACATACAGCCAGTAAACGACACATATTCGGCAAAACAAATACGTAGTAATGACGACATACTGGTAGCTATATCAATATTCTAATACAGACTAAAATTCTACTGCATTACAATGACAATTGCCAGTCCATACATCCAAAAAACAATATTCATAGTCGTGGCGAAAGTAAGTTTATTATTTTTCTGTCTGCTATTTCTTGTAAGATCGCTCAAGTCAGATTTCATGTCTCCACACACACACACACACACACACATTCAGTCAGCAGTCAAACATATACTCCGATTATATGTGCTTCACTCTCACGCCCACAAGCACACACACACACACATGATATTAACTTCACAGGTGGTGTAATGGTTAGCAAGGTAGACTAGCAAACCTGCATGACTGAGTTCGATTCTCAGTGGGTGCCCATTCATGAAGCCTTGCGCTACATCTCAGCAAAAAAAAAAAAGAAGCTTAGTGAATTCAGTCTGGTTTTCTTGTTAGTGTTTCTTTGCGTTGTTCTATGAATTTGTGTAGCATTTGTGTTGTAAATTTTACTTTTTAATCCGAGTAAACTAGCCCCTACGTGTTTCTTGTGTTGTGGCCGTAAGAAACCAAAAGTTCAAAGGTTCACAAATGTTCTTGATAACAAGTTAATATAAGTAAAAGTAAAGTTGGCGACCATCGTCGAGGGTGACTCAAAGGCTCCATTTTCGATAGCTACAACACCAAGGTCTAGGGGAGGGCGCTACTCCTTTCCTTTGATTGCTCCACTTTACCTTTGATCCTTACCTTATAATGCTGAGTGTTAAGCAAGGTGGCATCAAGTACCATTTTTGAGTCTTTGGTATGACTCAACCTGGGATTGAACCCAGGTCTCCCAGGCCATTGGCAAACCCTCTAACCATTTTACCAATGTCCGGTAACAAGTTAATATAATGTGTGGGTATTTTGTGTGGGTATTTTTCTGTTTCCCCACCAAGAAAGAGTGTGGCACAAGGCCTTTTTTACAGTGGAAGTCGAACCCAAGCAGTAGCTAAAATGCATAGTGTGTACAAGAATACTTTGACTCATCGGCATTCTCCCAAAAATGTGCGCCTCCTGTGCCTCCTGCACCAGGCAATAAACCTAACTCTGCTGAAGCAAGAGATGCTCCCCGGGGGCCAAGGGAGTGTCGGTCTCAACCACCAAACAAAAATGCAAGGCGTCCATAGCACGCATGTCAGGTGACCTTGAGTGAAGCACATATTAGTGGAGTGTATGTTTGACGGCTGACTGAATGTGTGTGCGTGCGTGCGTGTGTGTGTGGAAGCACATGAAGTCTGACTTAGGCGGTTCCATAAGAAAATAAGCAGATAGAAAGATGGTAAACTTACTTTCGTTACGACAATGAATTTTTTTTTTTTTAAATGTGTGGACTTACAATTGCCATAGTAACGAAATGGAATTTTGGTTGGTGTTAGCATGTCGATGAAGCTGCGAGTGTGCGTCGTTGATACTATGGAGGAGTCTTGTCGGGTTCTTGCATGTCCAGTTCACTGGCTGTGTGTTGTAGGTATCTATCTCCCCACCAAGACAGAGTGTGTGACAAGGCCTTTTTTATAGTGGGAGCCAGACACGAGCTAAAGCTCAAATGCGCGGTGGGTACATACCCGTCGGTATTTCCCAGAAAAAGGGCACCTAAGCTACCAGTTAGTAAACCTAATCTTGCCAAAGCAGGTGAAAGTCTAGCGGGACGACCCCCGGAGGCCAAGGCAGTGTCGGTCTTAGATACCAGATACGAATGCTAGGCTTCCTCAGCACGCATGTCAGGCGCCCCTGACCTACGTGACCAGACCAAACCGTGTCATCACAAACACAGCGGCCAAGAGGCCGTGTGTTGCAGTGTTTGTAGTTGTCAAAGCGTGAATAAATAGGTCTCCTGATCATATGACTGGCTCCAAATTAATGTTCAATTGCGCGAACGTAAGCGAAAACAACAACACGTGATTATCCGGTCCAATTAGATTCTAGAAACCTGTAGTAGGAATCGTATTGAGTTTGTGGGGTCAGGCGGAAGGTTAGGGCAAGCTGTGTTACCGTTTTTATATCTGACTCCATTCTGAGGTCGTTCAATTTTACCCCACGTTGCCTTGCTGATGTAGCTCCTTGAACAAGAAAGCCCCAAAAGAATTATACGAAATATAATTGCAGTAGATAGGAGACGAAGACGTTTTTTAATTTTTTCCTTTATTTCCTGGGTTCAACGACCATTCAATGGGTGAGGGAATTTTCCCTGAATACAATTGAAATGGTTGAATCCCCTAGTCAAGGTGTTTGAAAATACGTTAATCGTTTCTGGGTATATGTGTGTCCTCATTTGGTATTTTAAAGCTTTAGCAATGTGTTAGTCGCTTTTGGGAGTTTGTCCAAGTCCAATGTTTTAATTCGTAGTTCGATTGGTCCATTTCGTAGCTTTTGTATTTTGGCATACTGTTAACCAAGACGAGTGCTACTAGTGAAAGGTTAGCCCAACGTGGCGCCTTAGAGCGGCCACGTTGGTTTCCACTAGCAGTCGGAAGTTTGAGATGTTGTCAATTCGCCGGTCACTGCCGAAAGAGAATGAGCTTCCTCCTTTTGTCGGCAGGTCTCTTTTTCTTTACGCATGCGTCGTCCCTTTTTCCTGTCAGAGGCCTCGAGGAGTTTCTGCGCATTTTAATAATTTTCTTTTTTTAATTCAATTTAATTTTTATTTATTTATTTATTCCCTACAAATTTGTCACCGTGTAAGCTTTCGAGTTCGTATAAGAAGGAAGCGAACAGAAACTTTTAAGTCAAACAAAAAGTCAACAAAAGTAAACGACTTGCAAAAGTAACAAACAAGAAGTTCAAGTGCCACAAAATTGTCTTTCATATATGTGGAGGAATAAGTTTTTCTCCTAGATGTAAATCTGAGTGCTAGTTCCACAATATACAACACAATTTACACAAATAACCGTAAACGAAAGAAAATTGACAAAAACAAGAATGTTAAAAAACAAACAATTTTACTTTATCTCATCTGGATAACTAACAAATAAAAAGGTAATAGTGTTCACAAATTTTTGCTATGTATAGAGATGTGTGTTTGTATGTCAAAGCAAGAATATTTTTGTCAAGAATAAAAGAAAGAGGTCAACTCGTACTTACATACATGTCTATGTGTGCGGGTATGTATGCTTTCTGGTATGTCTGAGTCACTTAATCTATTGGTCATTCAAGCCCACTGTTGGCGTGTTGGTGTATTTGAGTGCTTTTGACATTTTTCTTTCACGTGCATCGTATTCGTGTCGTCGGTGTGTCACCTCGGTGTAAAGCCTTTCCTTTGAACTAAAAAAAATTCTAGGTTCTTATACTCTTTGAGTGGATCAAAATAAGATATAAGATTACGCGGGTAGATTTTATTTCGGGTCAACTAAAATTCAAATGTATGGACGTATGAGTAAACACAGCTTGTGACCTGATCTAACCTATCAGAATCGAAGAAATTACTTATTTTTGAGGCGCCTATTTTTTGGTTCTATGAAAAATAATTGATCCGTTTTTCCGAGAATGTTCTAATCTCTATGTGTTTGTTGATTGGCTTAGAATATTCTAAGTAAGTGAGGTTTTTCTAGAATATTCTGGTTTACGTTTTCTTAGCTAATTTAACAAAAAAATCCAAAAAAGTGTGGATCCTATATATATATATATATTGTACAATTTATAACTGGTTACAAAGATGTGATAAGCTAATTAGAACTGAATACCTTTCGTCCATGATCTAACGCCTGCGTCTCTGTTACTGCCCAACTTTCTCGTCTTGATGCTTTGCCTATTGGTTATAAAATATAGGATTTTTTATCCGATAAGACAATGGACAAAAAGCTCCGAAGATATTATCATAGCATTATATGGTCCAGGGTAAATTTAAAAAATTACTTTATGCACAGAGCTGACTACTCTCAGAAAAGAACCAGAAGAAAATTTAACGGATTTCGTTTTGATACGCCCAAAAAGCAGCAGCAGCTTTTAGAAAATCAGACGAAGTTATATCAGATTTTCTAGTGATCGCGATGCTTCTGAAAGGTTTCACTGAGAACTTTAACTCTATAAAAGTGTAATGACACAGAAAAAATACAGCAAACTCTGAAAGAATTTAAAGTATCACGAGATTTCGACGAGAGTTATTGAAAATTGTAAATTCAGCAATTAATGTCTGCTCGAATCTGATTGATTGTTTTGATGTTCTGCCGTTAGCCCCCGCCATTACTGTTATGTAAGTGAGTATGCAGTTAGTTCTATTTAACCCATAGATAGGGCCCTATCAGGTGCTACCACTCCGGGTCAGAGTGGACCTGGGAGCGATGGCAATGAAGGGGTGTTCGGCATTCCCCAAAGCTCCTGCATCAATGGAACCCCACCATCAGATTGTTTAGTGTCATATCCAGTACACTCATTGGGAGGGTTTTACCTCTCTGCAGAGGAGCAGAGTATATTCTACAGCCCCAGCCGCCTAGGCAAATTGTAGCTTGGAAGGCTAGGTTAGTGTTGTGAACTAACAAAAGGTTACTAAATGAGAAATAACCAAAACGGAGGTTGGAAATGAAATGGAAATCTTTTTAACATTAACAAAATACAATACTTGCCAGCGGCGTGAAGAAGGTAAATGTTGTAATCTAACAAAAGGTTACTAAATGAGAAATAACCAAAACGGAGGTTGGAAATGAAATGGAAATCTTTATAACGTTAACAAAATACAATACTTGCCAGCGGCGTGAAGAAGGTAAACCGCTGCTTGTGGTGTACTACTAAATCAGCATATCAACCCCCCTCACAATAGTGTCCAACGTATTTATGGGAAATGGGACATACCCATTAATGTTCATAGGTAGGGTATATAACAGTTAGATAGCCTGAGTTGCCGGACATGTCTGTTCTGCTTCTGGAGAGGATGTTACTGTTTGTCTGGAAACGTCAGAAATCCGAGATGCAGGAACTGAGCTGCAACATATCAAGAGACGTCAGCGTGCCAAAATGCAGAAATCGGTTTGCTGCAGATCAGGGGACGTCAGCATGCTGAGATGCAGGGACCGGGCTACAGAAAATGTGGAGATGTCAGTGTACTGAAATGCAGGAATCGGGCTGCTGCAGATCTAAAGGCGTCAGTATACTAAGATGCAGGAACCAGCCTGCTGTTTCATCGTGCCTAGTGGTGCTGGTAAGACCTACTATTCTAAAAAGGGCTGTAAGTTAGAGGACCACAGGTAGTCCTAGGAGACTTTTAAGAATAACCCGAAAAGAACTGATAACAGACGTTCGTGGTTAAACCTGAAAAGTACTGGTGCAAAATCCTGGAAAAAATGGTAAAAGAAAGGAAGCTGGAGCAAGACTGTAACACTGGTAGCTTGAACAGGGCATCCGTTGCTATGTCCACCGGATGGTGTGGCAAAAGATCATCCAGTAGGTGTGACACTATTTAGGTGGTCCGCCAAGCAGACGATCCCTTTATCTGTTTTCGCGCGAAACCAGACAAAGGGTTTGTACTCGAGATTTCGACGCGACCGGAAGTAGGAAGAGAACGCCAGTCAGGAGTTGGAGGAAGAAACCCAGAGAAGTCAGTTGGCGACGGGCCACGGAGGGTGGCAGTTGGGCAGTCGACACCGGACAGCAGAAGAGACCAGTCGCATGAGATAGTCCAGCAGCAGTGAGGGAAGACCAGTCAAGATGAGTTGGCATTCCTAGTAAATTTCGCTAGAAATCCATGCTCGCCTTAGTCTACATATGCATAGAGAATGCAGTGTTACATAACTCCTCTTCTTGCACTTGGAGCTGACCCAAACCATATTGTTCGTTTGTTCTTTGTGATGATTCGCCGGCCAAGATTGAAATGGTTTAAAGAAGTTGACGTATTTGGGGGGCCGAGGGGGTATGGTCACATAGGACTCCGTTGATTCGGACCGGACAGCGGCGTCGGCTGCTGGAGTAAGGTGTTTGGTGGTGGGGGTAAAGACCAGAGAAAGGTGACGAATTCCTTTTGCCTTAAGTCCATCAACGGCCTGTGGCACAATAATGGATATTCATGTGTGTGTGTGTGTATATATATATATGTATGTGTGTATGTGGGTTTCTGTGAGTGTTCGTGGATGGGTGACCAATTAAAGGGTCTTATTTTCAGTATCTTTGACCAGCATCAGAATGTGTGGGAGATCTCCTTTGTTTGTCTATCTTGGCGCGAAGACCACACAGAGAGCTGTCCCTGAAACTGTGAGACCGGAAGAAAGAACGAAGGACGTTGGGAGTTAGGAGTGAGATTCCGGAGCAGAGAGTCGGATATTTCAATCCTAGGACGCGGACTAGTCAGTCGGCTCTTATACATAAGTCGAGGGCAATCGGTGGGAGTTATGGAGTCAAGAACGAAGGTACGGAGCAGTGAAGACGATGACCAGATGAGTCAGCATCTTTGGTAGCTGTATAGGATTTTCGCCAAATTCTCGCGATAGGCACACATAACACAAAGAGGAATGCTTAAAAGTGTCAAACTTTCCCTTCCTGCGTTTTGCACTTTTGAATCCGTGTTTTGTCTTTGTTTCTTTCTTCGATCCTCAGTTGTTTTTATTATTCTTTTTTGTTTAATCTATAGAATATTCACATGGCCGGGTGTGAAAAGAATTAACGGTGTCCACACCATTAGACGAACGGCCGAACTAACAAACTGGCCATGTGGGTTGTTTCATAGGCCGTTCTGACTCATTGCTGTCAATAACTGCAAATTTTCAAAGCACAGAGAAGCTGCATACGTATTGCCGCTGCCGAAGATATCTCACAGAAAAATACCCACCGACCTTAAACTCACCACCCACCGAAAATGCCTCTAATATATTTTAACAACTTGTCGGGGAGACGTGACTATATCTACTGCCTTTAGGAAGAATTTCCCGCCAATAGAATAATTTTAAACCCTGAAATAAAGTTTTGAGTCAAAATGTATCCTTGTCTCTTTCCTTCCTTCCTTCCTAAA
The DNA here is from genome assembly GCA_963585895.1 of Sepioteuthis lessoniana. NCBI lineage: Eukaryota > Metazoa > Mollusca > Cephalopoda > Myopsida > Loliginidae > Sepioteuthis > Sepioteuthis lessoniana. Next base: position 116,725 of record CAUZXS010002236.1, read on the forward strand.
ATTCTTTAGCAGCCTCCCGCAGACAAAGAAGCAAACAAGTTAAAAGGGTAAGAGGAAGAACAAAGGAGTCAGATACCAAAAACTACAAAGTCATCTCCATAGATCCCAGAAACTAACCAAAACTGACGTGGACGACTACCAAACAACCACCAAACCTTCTTACGCCCCATAACTTACCCATATAGAATAGTGTAAAATTTAAATAAACAGAAAAATTCAACATGTTGGTAAAAGTTGGTGACCTTAGTCGAGGGTAAACCGAAGGCTCCCTTTTCAACAGCTACTACACCGAGGTGTAGGGGAGGGCAGTACTCCTTTCCCTGGATTGCTCCACTTTACCCTTGATCCTTACCTAATAATGCTGAGTGAGGCGGCGTCAAGTACCATTTTTGGGTCTTTGGTATGACTCGACCTGGGATTGAACCTCGGTCTCCCGGACCATTGGCGAACACTCTACTCATTAAGCCAATGGCCCAGTTAAGATGAAAGACTTTGTCGAAATATCACGTTTTCTTTGAATAGATGTTATAGTCCAACTAAATGAAATCAAACGAATCAACGTGCATATTTTAAACGAATATTGATAAAATTTGGCTTGACAGATTGCAGACCTAGAATATCACTTTGTGAGCAAAAACTAAATTTTACAAAAGATGTACAACCTTTTGACCCAAAGAAATGTAGGGAGGCTATAGTAAGCTTAATCTATTTGATGACGTGTACAAAACCAAATATAACCTGGATTTACAGTACAATCAAAACCCTATTCCAGAGAACTGGACTGCCATAAAATATGTGCTAAAATACCGCAAAGGAACTATGGATTGCAAACTACGTTTCTAGAAATGTAAAACCTATTTACAGCTCACAAGATTTTCTAAAGAAGACTAGGGGAGCATCGAGGATAGAAAAAGCACATTCCCTACGTAAATAAAGACCAGTTAGTTATATCCTGGAAAAGTAAAAAAAAAAAAAAAAAAGAAAAAGAAAAAAAAAAGAAAAAGAAAACAACAACCGACTCTCGTCTTATCGACGTGTGAAATAGAATGTTGCATCAGTAAGCAATTACTGATAATAAGGATCGAGGGTTAGGCTCTTTATTTTTGTTTTGTTTTGTTATAATCCCTCGCGGTGGCGTTATTGGAACAGTTGAAAATAAAGTTGTTAAACAATCATCATGTGTTTGTCGTCGCTCCCTTATCCAGACATAACAGCTCTAGTTAAATAGCTTTGCCCAGATAAAAAAATACGCTCGTAAATTACACACAGAACATATTCAGGGTGGAACGATAAAATTATCGCCCTAAAAAAGACGACATGATTCCATTTCCGTTTAATAAAAACCAGTTTTCTTTTTTTTTTTTCTTTTTTGCAGACGATCTACTTGTTGGCCTGTTGTATACAAATCCCAAGAGCGATTGGAGTCTTATATCATATGTGAAAGTGACACAATGTTCAACGAGCGAGATCAGAGATGCGCCACTGTACAACTCATGCTCTCTACCGATCCAAGTTATGACAACAGGACCATTGCCAGTACCCTCAAAATGCAAGTCCGGACGGTTCAACGTGCCCAGGGTAATGAAAACAAAGTTTCCGGCTACGGTTATGGTCTTTGGTGTGGTTTTAAGTGAGGGCCATATCATGCCACCTCACATCTTCGAAGTTGGCTTGAAAGTCAACACCAAAGTGTACCTGGATGTGCTGAAGAGTGTAGTGATCCCCTGGGGCAATCAGGTGGCCGGTGGCAGACCCTGAGTGTGGCAGTTGGACTCGGCGCCGGCCCACAAGCCCAAAGAGACCCAGGCATGGCTTCAGAAGGAGTGCTACGACTTTGTACTCTTCTCTCACTGGAAAATGCATGCTCCCAGTTCCGGACCCGTATCGAGGTGGTGATTGAGGCTGAAGGCGGCTACATTGAATATATATCAGCTGTACTACATAATCAAGAAACGCTGACGCCCGACCAATCAAGCCCCACATTTCCAACACTAGACCAAGACCGCTTATAGCTTAACGACCAACGTCACACCACCTCACCACAAATAAACAAACCAGCCACCTAAGAACAACTTGCACCCACTCACCACCTGGCCCATATTTGGTGGAAGAAGAGAGCTAGTCAAGAACAACTTACACCCACTTAACTCCTGACCCGGATCTTATGAAAGTGGAGAGCCTGTATTTCTTCTGACATAACAACTTTTATTCATTTAAAAATAAATGAAATTAAATCTATTTCTCTCATCTGTTGTGTCTGGCAAACATACGCTTGTTTATAACAGTATCATGCTTAGATGTAAGTCTTTACACAACACCTTCCAGTCTATTGATGCTTCTCCGTACAAATCCCATATACTTCAGTAAATTTCATATGGATTGCACTTCTCTGCTACCAAAGATTTGATGACAGACTACTGTTCAAGCCTGGAGCACTCTTTTTGGTTTGTAGCCATTTTGAATGGTCTCAAAACGAAATTTTTTTGCGAGATTAGAATAATTTTTGCAAGGATCCAATTCCAAACAATGCAAAGTTTACATTTATGGAAAAAAATTAGAAGAAAAAATTATTTAGCTTTTTTAAAAAATCCCCTTTATCTTTTGAATGACCCTCGTATATATATATATATATATATATATATATATATATATATGTGTGTGTGTGTGTGTGTGTGTATGTGTGTGTGTGTGCGCGCGCGTGTGTTTCATTTGATAATAAAGACAAATTTTGTCTGTATAATTTATTTAAGATCCTTTTAAGTTTTCTGATAAGTATCTTAATTTCAGGTTGGAATTGGTAGATGAATTTCCCAAAATTGTCCCGAGCGCTTTTTATCCCGTATTCCGCTTGTATTCTATATCTGTTGATAGCGTTCCCTTTTTAAATAGTGTTCCTTTTTTTTTTTTTTTTAAATACATCAGTTACCCTGTTTTATCCAATTCTGCGTTCTCATATTTTTGTTATGGTATAAACTTTCAAAAACTTTCAAAACTCTTTTAATAAAACAAACACACCTTACACAAGCAAGCAACCCCTGATGATGCGTCCGGGACAATTTTGGGAAATTCATCTACCAATGCTAACCTGAAACTAAGACACTTACCTGAAAACTTAAAAGGATCTTTAATGAATTATACAGACAAAATTTGTCTTTATTATTTAATGAAACATGCTTAAATGAACGACTGCTGCCTAACCACACACACACACACACACACACACACACACATATATATATATATATATATATATATATATATATATATATATATATATATAATCTGAACAGAAAACACAATTTCTCTGATCATTGGACTGTGATTAAATTGTAAGATTTGTTAATTTCTGTCGGTTGTCTTCAGGGAATATATACGAGGATCATTAAATAAGTTTCCAGACTTTTTTCATATTGGCACTTTTATTGATAGTACATACATGAAACTCTACTCCCCTCCGAAGTAATCTCCTCTGGCTGCAATGCACTTGTTGTACCGTTCCAACAACTTCTGGAAGGTCTCATGGCAGTCCTCTTGTATGAGCATGTCAATGACCTTCGTCACTGCCTCTTTCATCTCCTCAATTGTCTCATAACAACAGCCTCTGAGCTTAGGGAATAAGCAAAAGTCACAGGGAGCAAGGTCTGGACTATAGGGAGGGTAAGCAACTGTCTTGATGCCTATCTTGGTCAAATAGTCTCATGGAGTTTTTTTGAAAAACAACAATCATCAGGCATGGGTCAGAGTCTAAATTCCATGAATTAAATAAATATATCTAATATATATTTATTTGTTATTATTTATAATAGGTCTATCCTAGATATTGAACACTCTCCATATTATATTGCACTAAATTCGACTCAGACCCACAAAGTGATTTAGTGACAACAAACACTGTTATAATATATATATATATATATATATATATATATATATATATATATATATATATATATATACTGAATTTGTATTTATTTAGACAAAGTTTTTCATGTCAGTAAGTAAGATGTCATATGTATGGATCAATGCAGAATAAAAACTCTCCAAAGATTTTTTAGTAGTTAGTGTTCTTTCAGCTATCATTTGTCATTTTCAAGTTGTTGGAGTTTTGTGTTTGAAATACAGAAACTTCTTTTGCTGTTAAAGAAATCTGTAAATTTTAATGAGCGTTTTCATCGCACGCTGACAATGGTTGAAAATACAACTATAAAAACTACTGCTAAAAATATCTTTGAAACATTTTTCTATTATCTTGATCCAGATTTACCTCATCTAAATTACCTGCAGGAAAAAATTAATAAAAACAACTAAATAACCAACCATTATGCATATATTTACCGACCACACAACACAAGCAGTGTTATATAATAGCCGAGGGATTTCGGTTCATGCCTTTGAGTTTAGTTAGGCTGAGAACCTTTCTGCTCAGCACATGGGTTAGTTGGGTGCAACATTGAGGCAGGTGTTAACACGGGTGCACACGGGCGGATGGAGGTGTCACTCAGATGTCACAATACTCCGAGACAAATTACTGATAACCCAAGTTTTCTTAAAATTTCTACTCATTTTGACAATTTCTGTTTACCAATTAGACAAAAGAAGACAAAAAAATAATGATTATCTGAGATAACTAATTAACATAACAATATAGAATTTGTTTCTTTTTGGGGGAGGGTCTCATTCTAAATTTTAGTCCTTCAGATAAAATTTTAATAACAATTATTTAAACCTCCACTTAAAAAACATTTAAGAAATATGAGATAAAAAAAGTGAGGATTTGAATTTGATTGTTTGTTTGTTTAGGTTCTATGGCATATCAACCCTTGTTGGTTATTTAATGCCAGATCAACTTTTATACAAAGAAACAGTTCTATTTCAAACAATTCAGTTTAGTATAAGTACACATTTTGTCAAAAACATTTCTATTTCAAGATATTCAGTTAAATCAAAGATAATATTAAAAAATGATAATTAGATTCCATCTCTTCTCCAAGGGACTATTAGAAAATAACTACAAAGTTTCTTCCTTTTCTTAAAGTAATCATTAGAAAATAACAATTAAGCTTCTTCCTTTTCTTAAAGTGACCGTTAGAAAATATTAATGAAGCTCCTTTCTTTTCTCAAAAGTAATATTAAAAATAATAATTAGGTCCCAGCTCTCCTCAAAATGGCTATTAAGAAATAATCATGAAGCCCTTTTCATTTCATTTCTCAAAGTGGCTATTAGAAAATAATAATGAAGATCATTCCTTTTCTTAAAGTGGCTCCTTGAAAAAACAGTAAAGAGCCTTTCTTTTTGCAAAGTGGCTATAGAATTAATAATAAATCTCCTTATTCTTCCCAAACTGGCTATTAAAAAATAATAATGAGGTCCTAGTTCTTCTCAAACTAGCTATTAAAATAGCCACTTTGAAAAATAAAGTAACTTAATTATTAATTTCTAATAGCCACTTTGAGAAAAGGAATGAGCTACATTATTATTTTCCAATCACTACTGACAAAGCTCCTTACTCTTCTCAAAGTAGCAATTAGAAAATAATGATGAGGTTCCTGCTCTTCTCAAAGTGTGTATTAGAAAATAACAATGATACTCCTCGGTCCTCACTGAGTTGCTATTAGAAAATAATAAAGCTCTTTACTTTTTTCATAAGAAAAAAAATGAGATAGTGGCTTTTGAAAGGAGTTACTATAAAATTTTCTAAAGAAAGTTTACAACAATGATGGTAAATTCTTTTCTTAAAAACATATTTGTAATTCCTGTGCTTTCAAATAATTCTAAAGAGAAGTTTTGGTGCTACAAGGTAGACTCGTATTATATTTCAAGATAAGCCATAACATTACCAGATTCCATAGATTCTTTGCCAAAGAATTTCTTTTTCAAAATGTAACTATTAAACGCCTCCAATACTCAAGTTCCATTTCTTGGTTGTTATTCTAATTTGGTGTGACTATTCAAGCATTAAGTAATTTTTTTTTTTTACTTTTTTATTCACAGTTTGATTTTTTGTTGTTATTTTCTTTAGAAACAGATGAGCTCAATACCTTTCCATGTCTAAGTAAAAAAGAAAACCCAAAAAACATCTATTGTGCATATAAGTCCAAGTTTCAGCATTTAAAGTCCTAATGCCAACAATTATTTCTTTATCAATGTACATATGATGAATAAATCAATAACTTCTTAATATTATCATTAAGGTTTTTCGGACTATTGTCTTCATCTTTATTGTTATTTCCACAACGTTTCGGCCGGTATGTCCTCCGGTCTTCTTCAGGTGTTTGTCGAACTCGGGAACCTTCACAGAACTTCGAACTACGTCCTTTATTGAAACCACAGGGGTCGCCTGTTCTGATTCCGTTAGCCATAACCAGGTACAAGTGTTAAGTATTCCTGTATTGTTACTCGCCTTTAGTGAGGATTGAACCTGCAGATGATTGTCTCCTTAGAAGCTCAGGGAACCAACGCCTATAACCGTTATGCCATGTATCCTGCTGGACAATTCAGTGTGAATTTTTGGGTATTATAAACTTAATGTTCTTAATATTACATCAACCCTCCTCTTTTCAAGATTTGTAGTGGATTATCTCATAACATATCATTGACCAAATTAGGATCAGTACAGGGAGAGGTCAAGCCATGCCTTTTCCATTAACATATATAATGATCTAATTGTTGTATACTCACATAATAAAAATGCTTATATACACATATACATATATATATATGCTGGATACATACTGATGCAATGAATAACGACGACACAATAATTAAACAGACGAGGGAAAGACTTCTTTAGATAAATATATGTACCTCTCAATTTATTTGCAAGGTTTGTTAAGGGTTATTCAAGGTTTTACTGTGAGAGGGAGTTGGAGACCGAACAGAAACTGCAATATTTTGACCCCACTCTTATGGCCATCAGCGTTGTGTCTTTCTCGTTCTCCTGATGCTCAACCGGAGGCCCGGAGGCTCACTCTGCTGGCTTTCTCTACTACATCTTATCAGTAACTTCTCTGCACCCTAACTCATCAGGGCCCCAAGGGCCCCCCCCCGCTGGGCTTCTCTACCACATCTTGTCTTCTAACTCGTCTTATCTCCAACTGTCTGACTTTTTGTCTTGACCGAGTTATATAATAGTTCAACGCCCACTCAATCCCCTACTCGATCTTTGGAATGGCATGTTTGATCGTCATCAAGTGGAAATAACTGTCATGCAGTTCACAGGTCACTCTCTTCCGGTGCATCAGTCTATGAGTGTACCATGGGAATTTTAGCTTGTCCCATTTTGTTAGCCAATTTCCGCCCACGCGATTTCCTCTCATAACTGCCATTGGAATGTGTCACTTCCTTCTGGTGCATCACTTTGAATGGCATTTTTGGCCGGGTCGAAGATCAAAATACAACATAATTTTCTGTATGTAAAATAGCACATCATAGCAAACTTTTTGTTAATATAAAATATCATTTAATCTTATGTAAATCATAAATGCATCAAATATCAATTTTATCATTAACTACCATAAATAGATGTACAGTACATGTATTGTATCACATACAGTATATGTACTATATAATCTTTCTCTCTCTCTCTCTCTCTCTCTCTTTCTCTTGGCTTAATCGGCTGGGGCAGCAGAATACACCACTGCAGAGGGGTAAGACTCCTCCCAATAAGTGTCCTTGATATGATACTAAACAATCTAATCGTAAAGCTCCAGTAATGCTGAGGTTTTGGGGAATGTGGAGTACCCCCTTCATTGCCATTGCTTTCCTGTCCACTCTGACCCAAAGTAGTAACACCTGATAGGGTCCTATCAATCGGTTAAATAGAACTAAACAGTGTACTTATGCTAAACTGAATTGTTTGAAATAGAACTGTTTTTACATTTGACTGTGTGTAAACAAAAAACTGTACTTAAGCTAAACTGAGTTGTTTGAAATAGAACTGTTTATATGTATAAAAATGGATTGGCATTAAATAATCTATAATGGTTGATATGCCATAAAACCAAACCAAACCAAAACTTTCTCTGTCATAAATAGATATAGTAAGTAAAGTTACTGACTGTAGTTGAGGGTGACCAGAAGGCTCCCTTTTCAATAGCTGCGACACCGAGGTGTAGGGGAGGGCATGTCTCCTTTCCCTGGATTGCTCCACTTTACCCTTGATACGCACCTGATAATGCTGTGTGTTAAGCAAGGAGGTGTCAAGTATTCATTTTTTTATAGTCTTTGGTATAACTCAACCAGGGATTGAACCCCGATCTCCCGGACCATTGGCGAACACTCTACCCACCTGGCCAATGAGCCGGTTATAAATAGATACACTACATATGTATTGCTTTACATACTATATGTGTACTTTATTTCTTCTTAGTCTCTCTGTGACTCTCTCTACCATAATTGCCCAGTCGGCTGGGGCTGTAGAATACACTGACTGCACCTCTGCAGAGGGGTAAGACCCCCCCCCCACTAACGAGTGTCCTGAATATGATGCTAAACAATCTGATGGTGAGGTTTCAGCAGTGCTGGAGCTTTGGGGAATGCGAAGAACCCCTTTATTGCCATTGCTCCCAGGTCCACTCTGGCCCAGAGTGGTAGCACCTGATAGGGCCCTATCTATGGGTTAAATAGAACTAACTGCATACTTATGCTAAAATGAATTGTTTGAGTAAACTGAATAGCTTGAAATAGAAATGTTTTTGACAATTAAACCATACTTACATTTAAACTGCGTGCTTTTGCTTAACTGAATTATTTCAAATAGAACTGTTTTTCGACATTAAAACTGTATTTACACTTAACTGAATTTTTACATATAACTGCTTGAATAGTTTGAAATGGAAATGTTTTTAACAGTTAAACTGTACTTATGCTAAACCGAATTGTTTTAAATAGAACAGATTATTTACATAAAAATGGATTTGGTGTTAAATAACCTACAAAGGTTGATATGCCATAAAAACCCAACAAACCCAACTCTACCATAAATCATCATCATCATCATCATCAAGTCAGATTCTCTCTCTTTATTCATCCCTATGACCCATCATGCCTGGCAGTTCTCCCAAATTACATCCTGTGTCTGCAAAGGGCTTATATGAATAAGTTCTTGCTGGTCAGCCAACACTTGCACGTCTTTGTGAAAGGGTCCATTGAAGAACATCGCTGATGAGTTTGTCTTTGGTCCTCTATTAGTGTCCCTCATGTCTTGTTCATCTTACTTAGATTGTTTTTGAGATTGGAGGAAAGTGGCTATACAGCTATTGTTTTGTGTGGTGTTGCTTCCAGGATTTGTTCAAGATAGCTCATAGCATTTTTGTGTAGTTCCCATCTAGCTTTTTCTCAATGAATTTTGTTAGTGTCTTTGTAGTGCATCCATACAGTAGTATTGACACAGCCATAGCTTGGAAGAAATCCCATTTTATTTCTTTAGACAGATTAGACTTCCATATGATTGATAACCTATCGATAGCAGTTCATGCCTTCCCTAAGTGTATATCGACATCACTTTCAGTAGATGAGACACTGCTGCCAAGGTATGTGAACCTGTCTACTAATTTCAGATGCTCACTACACTGTTTTATTTACATTCACATGGAGATTAATGCCTCCTGCTGCCTGCTCCAGGCTATGCAGCAGGGATTAGGCTTAGGCAGGTGTATTTGCAAAAAGTGCTAAATCATTGGCATAGTTTGCATCTGTTATATTTTCAGAGAATATCGTCTGCTTCTTGCTATTTTCTTTTATTAGATCTGTCAATGTTCAAATTGGTTTCTTTGGTTTCTTTGTTTAATGGCATATCAACTCTTTTTAGGTTATTTAATGCCAAATCCATTCTCCTAGAAGAACAGTAGTGGTACTATTTAACCCATAGCTGGGAGGATAAGGGGGTTCACCTTTCCCAAGGGTATTTGCCCAAAAGTGAACGTAATAGCGCGACTGGAGTACGAACTCACGTACTACGATTCCGCTGTCCAACGCTTTAACCATTACACCACGAGGACACCCCTCAATGTTCAAAGTACATAGTCTAAGTTGATAATAAACAAATATAGTGCTAATGTATCTCCTTATAAAACTCGAATGACAATGTCAAAGAAATCTGTGTCTCTATCAGTGAGTGAACCTTTTCTTCCATGTTTTTATAAAACATCACTATAGCAGTGAAAATTTCTTTGGGCAGACCATATAAGTATTTGCTATGTCTTCCTTCCATGGAATCAAATGCTTTGGAGAAATCTACCAATATAAATAGATGTACTGTCTATGTATTGCATCACATACTTGATGTGAACTGAATTACTTCACCAGTCTCTGTCTCTGTCTCTCTCTGTCTTTGCCATAAATAAATGTATTTTATATGTATTGTATCATATATTATGTGTTCTGTATTAGCTCTCTCCCTCTCTCTCTCTTTTTCTCTCTGCCAGAAATAGAGTTACTATATATCTATTTTATCACATATGTGTTCTGTATTTGCTCTCTCTCTCTCTCTCTCTCTCTCTCTCTCTCTCTCTCCCTCTCTCTCTCTTTTTCTCTCTGCCAGAAATAGAGGTACTATATATCTATTTCATCACATATGTGTTCTGTATTTGCTCTCTCTCTCTCTCTCTCTCTCTCTCTCTTTTTCTCTCTGCCAGAAATAGAGGTACTATATATCTTTTTTATCACATATGTGTTCTGTATTTGCTCTCTCTCTCTCTCTCTCTCTCCCTTTTTCTCTCTGCCAGAAAAAGAGGTACTATATATCTATTTCATCTCATATGTAATGTCTGCTTTTAGTTGATCTGGCGTATATATAGATATATATTTCTTTTAAATACCCTGTCCGGTGGCAAAAGCTGCTTGGTAGCACCAGGAGTGGCAGTACCGCCTTGAGCCACTGAAACTGTGTTATCACCCTGGTTGGTGGCTGATGTGGACAGAGTATCACATCTGGTTTCACATGTTGTATGATGAAAATATATATATATATATATATATATATATATATATATATCATAGATGTTGCAAAGTTTGTGATATCTCTGTGGAAATGGATCTTCCAAATTTAGCAGTCTACAAAATTGTCCACAAGAAATTGGTATATCAGAATGTTATTTTGTTGGATTCCAAAGCAAGGGACTGAAGAACAATTGACTTGACATCATGTTCTTTGAGAAGTTTGGTTTTGTTTGGTTTTATAGCATAATAACCATTGTAGGTTATTTAATGCCCTATCCTTTTTATATATATATATATTAAATATATGGTTTCTAAATACATTTAGTGGATAATATCTTTTAAAAGAGCTTCAGTTCCTTTTTTCATACAGTTAAATGGTTTCACTTATTTCTATCTCACACAAATAATTCTCTTTACTATTAAACATTTATTTGTACACAGTTTGATGTCTTTAAGTATTGCTATATATCTCAGACAATTCAATTGAATATCAGTCATTTCTTTATACATGGTTGAATGATCAAACAGTTTTATTTCAAACGATTCAGTTTAGCATGTCAACAAAGTTAAACAGTTTCAAGTTGTGTTGTGTATCACTAACAATTCAATTAAACATCAGTCATTTATTTATATACATTTAAATGATCAAACAGTTCTATTTCAAACGATTCAGTTTAGCATGAATACACAGTTTTTTGTTTACACACACCTAAATGTAAAAACAGTCCTATTTCAAAAATTCAGTTTAGCATAAGTACACAGTTCCTTGTGTACATACAGTTTAAATATCAAACAGTTTTATTTGACCCATAGATAGGACCCTATCAGGTGCTACCACTCTGGGCTGGAGTAGAACTGGTAGTGATGACGATGAAAGGGTATGCCGCATTCCCCAAAGTTCCTGCATTGACAGAGCCTCATCATCGGATTGTTTAGTGTCACATCCAGGACACTCATTGGATGGGAGTTGTTTTATCTCTCTGCAGAAGTACAGTCAGTGTATTCTACAGCCTTGGCCGACTGGGCCATCTTTGAGAAGAATATACATGTTCTGGTGTATGAATAGGATAAGTGATTCTATCTTGATGGGAATTATACGGAGAATTAGCTTTGTATTGGTGGTACGAGGATCATTAAATAAGTTTCTAGACTTTTTTGTATGAGCACTTTTATTGATAGTACAAACATGAAACTCTATTCCCCTTCCAAGTAATCTCCTCTGGCTGCAATGCACTTGTTGTACCGTTCCAACAACTTCTGGAAGGCCCCATGGAAGTCCTCTTGTGTGAGCGTGTCAATGACCTTCGTCACAGACTCTTTCATCTCCTCAATTGTCCCATAACAACAGCCTCTGAGCTTAGGGAATAAGCAAAAGTCACAGGGAGCAAGGTCTGGACTATAGGGATGGTGACGAACTATCTTGATGCCCATCTTGGTCAAATAGTCTGTGACAAGGATGGTGTAGTGGACTGGTGCATTATCCTGCTGGAAATGCCACTGACCCGATTTGAAGAGTGCTGGCCTCTTCAGACAGAATCTCTTCCTGAACTCCATTAAAACCTCAACATAATAACCCTAAGCCTAACCCTTTGGCCAATCAACTCTGGTGTATTGACTTCCTTACTCCTCCCACACCTCTTATCATCCCTGCCTTCCTTGAATCTCTTATGCCGCTCAAAAACTGATGCTTGATTCATGCAAGATGCTCCAAAAGCAGTCTGATATGTTTCTGTGGCAGCATTTTTCCAAGTTTAATACAGAATTTTATTGTATATCGTTCTTCTAAAGTGTCCCCCTGCCCAGATTGCATTTTTGAAATTCACCCTCTGTGACAATCAGGCTTTAGTAGGGTGTATTCCAATTGCTGGTGTAGCTGTTCATTTGAATCTTTAATCATAAAAATTGGTCAGTCATCTCATAAGATGTATAGCAATAACATAGTGAATTTTCAAGAGTCTATGACAATTTTAAATGCCAGTACAAAAAAAGTCTGGAAACTTATTGAAGGCACCACATACATCACTTCAAAAACAGTTCCCTTTAACAAATACTTGTACCATGTCAGTGCAAAAGAGATTTTTCGGTCCTGTTGTGACTCTACAGTGGTAACAAGTTGACAAATGTGAAAACTCTGTTAAACTACTCAAAGGTTTGTTTACTACAAAGTAGCAAGCAGTCACCAGGAGAAAGAAAAACAGTATAGAAATTAAGACGATGGCATCAACTAGACAATTATAAGCAACATATCAAAGTGAGAAAGAGAGACCAGACACAGACATTGACTTTTTTTTGTGGTTCTAGCATGCTTGTCTTCTGGGTCATGTAGTTAACACCCACTTTGAAACGCACCCCGAAAATTGGGGTTTGTGAATTTTCGTCTCCTTACATCTTCATGGCTAGTGTTCTATTGATGTCTTTACCATATAACTTCTCGCTGTCAACTGCCGAAAGGATGCTAGTTATCCTCTCACTTCTGCCTGGTGCCAGAAGGAGGAACATCCACTTCCACTTGCTTCTGCACATGCTTTCAAGAATTTCAAACCTCCAGTTTTCCCTAGTCCTTTTTGATTACCATGAATGCCTTGGCCTGGCTATTCGGAGACTGTCTGCTTTATTTATTCATTTTTCTATTTTTTATTCAGTTTTCTATGAGCTGTTCAATTACGTTACTGACTACTAAATTATGATGACTAATAGATAATAGTCAATTTTGGTTGTTATTTATCAAGTTTAGCTAAGTTTAGTTTAGCATAAGGCCAGAAGTATGGTGCACCCAGTGAAAAAACCTGCTCATTATACCATACTAAGTTACCAAACTATTATTACTGTTTTTATCATTTAGTTTATGATATTGGTATATTTCATAAACTTGAGTTGATGATATTAACATATTTGATATATTTTATTTTGTGGTATTGGTATATTTTGTAAATCTTAGTTTGTGATGTTGGTATTTTTGTTAAATTTATTCATTGATTTTAATATGTTTGATAAATTTTAGTCGGTGATATTGGTAGATTAGATAAATCTTAGTCTGTGATATTGGTATGTTTGATAAATTCTATTTTAAGAAATTGGTACATTTGAAAAATTTTAGTTTGTGAGATTGGCATGTTTGACAAATTTTAGTTTGTGATATTGGTATATTTGATAAATTTTAGTTTGTGATATTGGCATGTTTGATGAATCTTCGTCTGTGATATTGGAATGTTTGATAAATTCTAGTTTATTAAATTGGTACATTTGAGAAATTTTAGTTTATGATATTGGCATGTTCGATAAATTTTACTTTATGATATTGGCATGTTTGATAAATTCCTTTTGCAACCAAGATTGGTCTACACTAACATAGGTCTACTTATAACCTTTTATGGACAATGCATATTATTCATTTCCTGATAAACAGATTTTGGTAAACAAACTGAAATAATAAAAGTACTTTTGTAATAATACATAGTTCCTTAAAAAAGGAAAAAGGTGTTTAATTTTTAGAGGAGTCATTATTCTCATATACAAAGTAAAATATCATTACAATGCTCGCCCAGTTTGGTGGGGCAGTAGAATACACCGATTGCATCTCTGCAGAGAGGTAAGACCTCACCCCAAAAATGTCCTGTGGCCCAGATGGCTGGGGCTGTAGAATACACCGACTGTATCTCTGCAGAGTAAGACCCCCATTCTTCAACAAGTGTCCAGGATATTACACTAAACACTCTGAAAGCAAGGATCCAGTAATGCTGGAGCTTTGGGGAATGCAGAGTACCCCTTCATTGCCATCACTTCCAGGTCCACTCTGGCCTGGATCGGTAGCACCTGAGAGGGTCCTGTCTATGGGTCAAATAGAATTGTTTGACATTTAAACTGTGCACTTATATTAAATTGAATTGTTTCAAATTGAATTATTTGTTCATTTAACCATGTATAAACAAATGTTTGAGGTTTAATTGAATTGTTAGTGATACATAACAATACTTGAAACCATTTAACTGTGTGCCAAAAAATGAGCTCAGGCTCGTTTAAAAATCTTATCTACAAAATGTGTTTTGAAATCATATATATCTAATATATATATATATATATATATATATATATATATATATATAAAAACAGTATTTGGCATTAAATAACCTAAAATGGTTGATATACCATAAAACAAAACAAAACCAATCATTACAATGCATAAACACTTTATTGAGGTTAAAAAAATAGAATGGCCAGTTGTTTGTTTGAGGTCACTTACTGACTGGTGGACATCAATCAGAAGGCACCATAGACTAAAGTTGTGGATGCTTTCTTGATTCAATTTAGCATATTAATGCCATTCTGAATTCCACAAAGGAAAGTTCCCATTATATCAGCACTCGCGGGACTTTGACAGACAGCAGCTCCTACACTCACTTCTACCTTCAGGTACAGACAGAACATATCCTTTGGGGACCAACTCACCTTACCTCACATGCACACCAAAGAATAGTCCAAATAAATCATCTATGAAATTACCAAGAACTCAACACTACAGACATTCAACAATTTAGCTTCTTTGTAAACCTGAAGAACTAATATACAAAGAGGAAACTTCTACATTTCTGTACATATATATATTTACCAACCTCTCTGCAGGCTATTCCATTGGATACCAGGTCATTTTTAAAGCAGAGTTTCAGAGTTTTCTTTCTCTGAGACTAGTTGCCTAACCAAAGCTAAAGAACTCAGTCTACCCTACTATCTACTCATAGCTAGAGGGAGAATGATTGGATTCACACCTTTCCCAAGGGTTTTAGTTCTAAGGAAAATGCTATTGGCTTCATCCAGCATTTGAAGTTGTGTTGCCTTGTCCATTTCCAAACACAATGACCTGTAGAAGTCACTACTCTAATGTGCAGAATAAACAACAAGAACAACACTTACTGGTTCAGCAGCCCCAGCTAGTGTCCAGCTGGCAGAAAAAAAATAAAATGGGTGGTAACTCAATACTGAGCAAGCCAGTGTATACACACACTAATACACCCATTCACTGGGCCAGCAACCAATACTGTCTAGAGAATGGACTAAGCCTCTTGAGAACAATGGAATGCCCCAATGTCCATATAATCTCGCCTCAAGTCGTAGCTCATTGCTTTCTTACGCAAATGAGTATTTACTCACAGCTAACAAGCTTTATGAACGAATTCCAACATGACCATTATAACCATGGGCATTTCTCTATATAAATTCCATCGCACTGTTGATTCTATTGTTGTTTTCTGACCATTTCTTCCACCTCTGCTATTCTAGCAAACTGTACAACTTCTAAGTCAGCAAGTTACCCTTCTTACACTGATACTTCTTATTTCCTTCCCTGCATTACCATACATGAATACAACATTATCATTCCAAGATTTGCTTGTCGTATTATTTTATTCCAGTTGTTGTTAACACAATGTTTCAGCCAGCTAGTCATTGAAATTTACTAATGAGTTATGATGATTCCAATAGTTATTTGCTTGTTTGGGTTTTATGGCATATCAACCATTGTAGGTTATTTAATGCCAAATCCATTTTTATGAAAATAGTTCTATTTCAAATAATTCAGTTTAGCATAAGTATGCAGTTTAAATGTAAGTACAGTTTAATTGTGAAAAACATTTCTATTTCAAGCCATTCAGTTTAGTCAAACAATTCAGTTTAGCATAAGTAAGCCGTTAATTATATTTAACTCATAGATAGGGCCCTATCAGGTGCTACCATGCTGAGCCAGAGTGGACCTGGGAGCAATGGCAATAAAGGGGTACTCCGTATTCCCCAAAGCTCCAGCATTACTGGAACCTCACCATCAGATTGTTTACTGTCATATCTGTAGAATAACAATAGCACATACCTCTGTAAAGTGTCCAGCATTTGAAGGCTCTCGATTGTCAGCTTCTCGTCTGCAAACTTTGTTGCATGAGTTGTGGCAGAGTCAGTGGATATGCCTGCTTCAATGAAGAAGCCTTCCCAATCATCTAGTGTCATAGGTCCTGCTTGCAGCGCCATGTAGGATTTGTCAGGTTGCGTAGGGCAATTAGTTGTGGTAGCCGAGAGTAATTAATCACGTTAGCTAAGAGCAATCAGTCATGAAGACAGGAAACTCAATTCCCGATTGAGGAACAGGAGCTATTTATGGTGCCTTAGGACATCCCATTGTGCACAAGTGGACTATTCCATTGGATAGATCGTCATTGGCTGCTTGTAAGTAAGTGAAAGTATTTTATTATATAAACCAGCTTCAGTTTAGCATTGTAAGGAGGACAGCACTGAGTTATGACCTGCTTTATTTTTGTCTGCCAGCTGGACGCTTTACAGAGGTGTTATTGTTATTCTACAATATCCTGGACATTGCAAAAAAAAAAACTCTTAAGAAAAAGCTACTCAAAAAAAGTAAATATGTGGAAGTCCTCAAGGTATAGTGGTTAATGAGCAGGATTGTGACTTTGTAGAAAGTGAGTTTGAACTCCAGTTGTGCTATCATATTCACTTTCAGAACAATATCTTTGGGAAAAGTATGAACCTCCTTACCCACCAAGCTATGGGTTGAACAATACCACTGCTGTTCTTCTCTGAGGATGGGTTTGGCATTAAATAACCTACAAAGGTTGATATGCCATTAAACAAAGAAACCAAACTAATCCAAAGCAAAAATGTAAAATGAACATACAATAAAAATAATTCATAATGTGATTTTTTAATGAGTCATTGTCATTCAATGAGTTGTTAATCACATTCTTTATGCTTTTCTTTTCGTGACACTTAATGTAATAGTCCATGTCCCAGCTGGTATATTTGTCACCATTCTTTTTCAGCTTGAGCTACCAAAAAAAAAAAAGATGCCTCTTCCATCTCACTTCTTCCCATAGAGATTGTACACCTGAAGAAGGCAGTAAAATGGATTATCGGAAATGGGATAAAAACAAAATAAAGGAGATCAATAGTCTGAACAACTGTTTGATTGAAAAAGGTGCCATTGTTTTTTTCTGGTCTGTAACCTATTTTAGTTTTGTATTAATTGTGACTTGGCAAGAGATATTTAGCTAATCAATGTCATGTATCAGAAGGTGCTACAAAAGAAAGGAGTGATAGCTGATAGCCATCAAGTTGGAGAAGCAAGATAGGAAGGGTTCTGTAGTGGGACTCAATCAAAGAGGTGGCAAGATCAAACATATATTATATATAAAGAGAGATGAATTATCTCATCTGACAATTACTTAAATTAATCATTTGAAGTAAACTTTTTTTGTTACTCTTTTATTAAAGCCTACTAAATAACAGAAGAATGGAAGCATTAATAGATAGATAGATAGATAGATAGAAAAAGAAGAAAAGCAATAAAGAGAAAAGAAAAAGAAATATTGAGGTAATAAATAAAAAAAAAGAAAAAGAAAGAAATTAAAGAGGATATATATATATATATATATATAGTGTAATCAGAGGGAAATTCAAACTTGGTTAAGTCGTCATTATAAGTTTATTTCGGCGGAGAGTATTATTATACTCTCCGTCTCGTCAGATGACTTTTTACATGCTTTTCTTGCAGTTCTATACATTGAGCAATCACATAAATTTATATGATATTCCTCATATATTCTATAAAAAAATAATCCACACCCACTGTCTTTGGATGCTGACTGGATAATATATATATATATATATATATATATATATATATATAGATTGATTGATTGATTGAGAGACAAAGAGACAGAAGCCGACTGAAGTATACTGATACAGACATATCAGCCGGCTGAAATGGAGAGATAGGTAGACACATAAGGATAAATACAGAAATAGGCTGAAATGAATAAAAATAGTAATAGAAAATATGAGTGGATGAAGAGATTGATATAACCTGCTTAGGGGTGCACGTGATGTAATGGTTATTGTCGCAGGAAATGGACATGGTGACACGAGTTCAAATCCTGGACGAGACTGATTGCATTTCACGTAGCACTAATACCCTTGGGAAAGGTATGAATCCAATTATTCTCACTCCAGCTATGAGTAAATAGTAGGGCAAACTGAGTTCTTTTGCCCTGGTTAGGCAACGAGTCTAGGAGAAGGAAAATTCTGAATTCAAACCTGTTGAACTCTACTTAAAAATTGACCTTGTGTCATATCCTGCCTGAGTGGAGAGGTTGGTAAATATGGATATAACCTGCCTGAAATATATATATATATATATGTATATATATTGAGAGAGAGAGAGAGAGAGAGAGAGAGAGAGAGAGAGAGAGAGAGAGAGAATAAGTGATTGAGATAGATAGATAGATAAAAAGTAATGGAAATATAGACAAAGTTACATTGATAATGATAAGCAGAAATATTCAAACATGTTCAATTGATTAGCTGTCAGAGTTGAGATTGTTCACAGTACTCAGTAAATGATATGGTTTGGTTAAAGTAATGGTACTTGCATCTCCATAACATACTCTGACATTATGACAATTACTGTAAAGAATAGTCATTTATGTGTCCTTCTCTTATCATTATTTGGATATATATATATATATATATATATATATATATCAATATAAATATGTATATTGAGATATATATATATATATATATATATACGAAGAGATTGTAATATATATATATATATGTGTATTCATATATACATATATACGTATATTTATATATACATATATATGTATATTTATATATACACATATGTATACAGACTGATAGATAGATAGATAGATAGATAATTAAAAATTCATCAATGAATAAATGTCAACATTTTATAAACTTTGAAAAAGAAAGAGTTTTAGAATGTCAGTCTAACAGTCTAACACTCTATCATCAGAACTAAAAACCACGAATTGAAACATTATAATCACAATTCAAAGTTTTAAGTATTGTAAATAAACTCCAATTCTGAAATATAAATATCATCAACACAACCTGGGTATTATTTATTCTTATACTTCTACAATAAATGACCAACTCAATGTTTTATTGCAAGATCAAATATCTCAAATATTTTTAAAGATGTTAGTAGTAAAGTGAGTATTTTATGTCTTTTTTAGTTATTTCCTACTGTTACCTACTTTTTCTTGAACATATACAATTTACTAATAATATATTTGTTTTATTGGTTTGCTTGATGGTTAGAAAAATATTTAGTCAAGTCTCCACTCACCAAGGACCAAAATTAGCATTAATATATCCATGAAATACTAAAAGTAAAAACAATGGAAGGAAAGACAAGATGAATGCATTTGTACATTCATGAACTTGTCTTTAATTGGAATCATTTTGAGATGAGGCTTCTTAATCTGAGAATTATTTTTTTTATTTATTGCGGACTTTTTGTCCTCATCTTGGTAGTTTTTTTTTTTGTGTTGTTTCTTCTTTCACTACGTTTCGGCCAAATTTCACCTCTGGCCTTCTTCAGGTGATTTACCGCGACCTCGGATAGGAATGCTGAGTCTTGTAACCGTATCCCCAGTAATTACTGCCTTCCATAGTTGTTGTCTATCGCACCACGTTTTTGACCAAGTAAACTTCTGGCCGGCTTGGGTAGGATTTGAAACCGCTATCTTCTGACAATGCTCACCTGGAACCATAGAGACTCAAAAAAAAAACAAACTACCAAGATGAGGACAAAAAGTCCGCAAAAAATAAAAGTTAATTCTTACATACATGAACTTTTAACTTTTATATACGTAATATGTATACCAATGGTATTAAAAAGAAAGAATGTATAAACACTATAAATGTACACATATTGTCCTGTGGACAATCGGTAAATAGAAGGGGTTATTAAAGTAAAGTTGGCAACTGTAGTCGAGGGCAAACCAAAGGGTCCCTTTTCAACAGTTACTACATTAGGTGTAGAAGCGGGCGCAATTACTTTCCCTGGATTGCTCCATTTTACCCTTAATCCATACCTTATAATACTCAATGTTAAGCAAGGAGGTATGAAGTACCATATTTTGAGTCTTTGGTATGACTTGACCTGGGATTGAATCCCGGTCTCTCGAGCCATTGGCAAACACTCTACCCATTAGACCAATAGGGTGGTAATAAAAAGCTTACTTGATTAGGAAAAGTAAAATAGCCACATAGCTTTAACTTGCTAAGGCAGAGACCTGAGCCATGTCTCTTCCGTTCAAATAACAGAGGCAAAAAAGGTTGAGAATAGGTTTCTGTGACTGTCATGTGATACCCATCCAGGCATTTTACAGACACATCCATGATAATCATTTATTGTCTCCCTATAGTTTTAACCATGTCATGATGGATTAGAGTGATGAATCCACCACAAACAATTGACATGTGTTTTTTACAATATATCTCCTTTGGAAGGACTCTTCAAATAAACACACTTAAATAGTGGAATGATAAAAGAAATAATGTCCAGGGTGTCTCCAAATAAATGTTGCTCATTAATATGATAATGATTTATTTCTAAGACAAGCACAATGGTGGTCATTTGGAACATGTCCTGTAAAAAATGCATCCTTTGAGTTAGAGACATCAAATCAATATTTTTTTAATTGTTATTATATCAACTTCCAGGACATGCATTTTTTGAGTTTCTTAGAAATAAATCATTATCAAATTAATGGATTGCATTTATTTTGAGAGAGTTTTGAATGATTTTGTCACCAAATAAGTTGTGACACCAAATATTTTTCTTCTCTTGTCCAAGGCATTGAAATTGAGGATTAATAGTTGTTATAGTATACTATTTTCAAATCTGAAACAAAAAAGAACACAACATTATTTTTGTAGAGTTATTAGAAGTCACATGGGTTCCATGTATATTGAGACATGTTATATTAATGGATTTTATCTATTTGGAGACAATTTTGAATGATTTTGTTTCTAAATAAGTAGTGAGGCAAAATATTTTTCCTTTCTTGTCCAAGGCATTTTGATCAAGGATTAATAGTTGTTATAGAGTACTATTTTCAAATCTGAAACAAAAAGAACACAACATTATTAGTAGTAGAGTTATTAGCAGTTATATGGGTTTCAAGTATATTGGGGCACCCTATATAACCATGTATATTGAGAAATCCTATAGATCCATTTTAATGTAAATCCATTTTTAGCCATAAATTCATTTCCATTCTGTTGATGTTAAATTTTGTCTGAAACATTAATTTGATTTTTAAATTTTCTTTTTGTTTTCTTCCCCACCTACTTGCTTTTTTGTTCATCACCATCCCATGCTTACTTCCTCTTGTATAAACTTGACTGTCACTGACATAATTCTCTGAAGAGAAGAGACCAAAATAAAGGGGGCCCCTTTTTTTTGGATTGTAAATTGTTTTCAGGATTTTAAATCATTCTTAATACTATGCTCACACTTTTGAAAGCAATATTTAGATTCTGTACCAACCAGATCTTCATATCAGGGGCGGAGATGGGACTAGCGCTACTCGTGCCCGGCACGACCAATAACTCGGTCAATGTTATTCAAAATGGATTAAAAATCATCCATTAATTTCAAGCAAACATACTTAGTCTGATCTCAATTAAATTACGTATCTATTCAAGTTTCGATAACTAAGTAGCCAAAAGTTCATAAATATATCTGGGAATAATACAACGATGCTGTTTTGAACGGATGGTCTTTGTCCGGCCACCGTCAGATTCATTGAACATCCCATAAAATCGGCTATAATGTTGAATGCCCAATCCGTGCCAGGCACTAGATCCTTATAATAACAGTAATGTTCGAGAAATACGCTTTTAGCTGTAGCCAATAGCAAGAGCAACCCTAACACTGTGCTGAAAAATCTTAGCATGTGTGACTGCTGATAGATGTATTGGGAAGAGGGAGAGGGACCAAGAGAGAAAGAGAGAGAGAGAGAGAGGAGGGATAGCAGATTATAGCCGTCCCGATGTCATCATCATCGTTATGGTAAATGTTGGTTAAGCGGCATGTTTTAATTCGTTTTTTCACTAACAGATGTTCATTTCTTTAATGAATGTTGCATATATTACATTCTGTAACTAAAATTTGTTTATTTGAATACATTTTCAACAAATAATCTTTATTTTAAGCGAAATTGAAACTACTAGCTGTCTGTGTATATTGTCATCAGTTTCTTTATTCTAATAAACATATTTTTCTTGTCATAGTAATGAACATCTTCTCTTTTCTTCTATACTTTTGAAAGGAAAAAAAATTATCTTATCTACTGTATTAACAAGACTACAAATTATATAGTATCTTGATTGTTTACAAAAAAAAACCATGCAAGGTACGTTTGTCAATCTGTGCTATACAATGGAGAATCACGCAATAGCAACTATGATGACTTACTTTGGGTCCACAGACCATGGGTTGGGAACTGAAGTTGACAGAGAGCGGTGGGGGGCACAAGTAGCAAAAATAGGCTAGAGTCGCCACTGCTTCATATATATTATAATTCCCGAACTGATGTGGTTCGCTTGCTGGCTGAGCAGTATGATACTAAGTCTAACATAAAGTTGGGCGGTTTCAATACCAGCTTCCAGCATCCTACATGACTAACCACGCTGAAGAGTTGTGATACAACCAAACAGTCTGTCTGTGGATGACAATATATATATATATATATATAGTCATCCACAGACAGATCTGTTTCGTTCTATCAGAACTCATCAGTGTGGCTAGACATGCAAGCTTCCCATGGCTAGGATTGACTCAAATGGCAATCCAAGTCTCTACCTGTCAGCCACGAAGGAACCAGTAGCAGCGAAGTAAATTTTAAATGGTTATGAATCACAATTACTATTGTTTACATACACCCGCTTAATGGCTACTGAGAGCTCATGAAACTCATAGTTCTGAGACTAATATGAGGAGGTGAGAAAACATTTGTCTATTTTAAGGTTTATCTTGCTCTACTAGTCAATATTTGAATACTTTCCAGATTTATAATGATTTGTTCATTTCAATATATTCAATATATATATATATATATATATATATATATACTCCCCTACCCCCGTAGGGTTGAGTTCTCTGGCGAATGAAGTAATCGTGTTGCCATTAGCGTTTATTGCAAGTCTCTTCATATATGAATTGAGGTCTTGGTAGCCATTAAACGGATGTATGTAAACAATAGTAATTGAGATTCATAACCGTTTAAAATTTACTTCGCTGCTACTGGCTCCTCGTGGCTGAGTGGTTAGAAGCTTGGATTGGCGTTTGAGTCAACCGGGTTTCGATCCCAGCTACGGGAAGCTAATATGTCTTGCCACACTGATGAGTTCTGATAGAACGAAACAGATCTGTCTGTGGATGGCTATATATATATATGTAAAAGCCACATCTTTCATCTAAAGATTGTATATTTTTTACAAATACATGAAACTCATAGTACTGAGAGTGATATGAGGCGGCGAGAAAACATTCATCTATTTTAAGTTTTATCTTACTTTACTGGTCAATATTTGAATACTTTCCAGATTTATAATGATTTGTTCATTTCAATATATTCAATATATATATATATATATATATATATATATATATATATATATATATATATATATTTATGTGTGTGTGTGTGATTTGGATGATATATTTACAAATGAATAGTAAAAAGAGGGGAAAAACAAAATGTGAAAGTAATTAGAAAAGTAATTAAAATTATAGTAAAATAAATAATAATATAATAATGATATTACAAAATATCGATATAATCACTTTGAATATTATATTAATAAAATAATAATGATAAAATAATAATAATAATTAGAGAAGAAGTCAGTATGAAATCTACTTTCTGGTGTAGTGGCTAATGTGCAGGACTGCAACATCATAGTAAGTGAGTTCAATCTAAACCAGAAAAGGTTGGACATTGTGAAAACTGATATGTTGAAAAAAAAATGGTGTTGAGCTTTGATTGGCTAGATTGATTCTGTACAAAAATCCGTTTAATTTAGCCTCCCCATTGCACTAAAAGAAGACGGTCCAGGCACTCTGCAGCCCTCATGACAAGTCTTACACCCAGTAAAAAAATAAAATGAACAAAAATAAACCTTGCATTAAGACTACAAATAGAATAGAAACCCCAAATGGAAAAGTATTTAATTTGGAGTAAAAATAAAACCCACATTGATATATTTGTAAATGATTACCTGATTCCAAAATATCTTTCAGCCAATAATAGTTAAAGACAAAATGACTGAATTTTGGTCTGCCTTGCAGATTACTATAAAAACACCTACCTAAACTTTTCACAGCAAACTCCAGCTGACAATAAGAAGATACTGACTGCCAATAGATGACACAGCAATTGGCAGTCAGTATAATGATGTATATTACTTTTAATCCACTAACATATCAATGTAACTCACTAGTTAACTACAGTTTTCTGCCATATACACAAGAATGTATAGTATTTAATATACACAATATATGTGCAGGTGGCATTATAAAGAAAGATTGATTTGGTTTGGATTTATGGCGTATCAACCATTGTTGGCAATTCAATGCCAAATCCTGTTTTTACATATATATTAAATATATGACAGGTAAACTTATTTTATAGATACACTCTGTTAAATGATCAAACAGTTCTATTTCTAATAATTCAATTTAGCATCAATAAAGTTAAATGGTTCCAAGTATTGTTATGTATCATTAACAATTCAATTAAACATTAAGCATTTGTTTACACATAGTTAAATGATCACACAGTTTGATTTCATATAATTCAATTAAACATAAGTCATTCGTTGCCACTCAGTTTAAATAATCAACGTTTCTATTTGATCCATATATAGGACTCTATCAGGTGCTACCACTCTGAGCCAGAGTGGACATGGGAGTGATGGCAATAAAGGGGTACTCCACATTCCCCAAAGCTCTAGCATTATTGGAGCCTCACTGTTAGATTGTTTAATGTCATATCCAGGACACTTGTTTGGGGGGTTCTAACCCCTCTATAGAGATACAGTTGTGATATTCTACTGCCCAAGCCAACTGGGCTTACAAAGAAAGAATACTCAGATATGCTCCAATTGCTAGAATCATACACATATTGTTGCATGAAGAAGCAGTGTGTAGAAGTAGCAAAAATAGCAAAAGGCTTATTAAAATGACCATGAGGCTTTACCATTCCTTGGCAGGATTAGAGACAACATCTCTACTGGTTAAAGATCAGAGGCAAAAAGGGATTGAGAAGTGGTTTCTGTGACCAACATGTGATGCCTGAATACTCCTAATGGATGTGCCCATTCTCTAATCATAGAGATAGTTATTTATTCTATCTCTACACTTGATAATATTTCCATCAAAACATACTGTGTGTTCACGTACAAGATTTTTCTTCCACTAAATCTTTTTCCTTTGTAAGAACATTCTCACTCACATAAAGAACTTTTCTTAATTTAATGTCTTATCCATATCTCTCTTGTTATTGCTACAAATAATTTGTTTTCAATTTTTATTAGTGTTATCAGTGTAATATATTGCAATGAGGCATGCATTAAGAACAAGAGTAATATTCTGTGTACATTCAAGTTTATTTACAGAGCTGTACAAAGCACATGTTTATGTACTGAAGTCCCGAGGAGAAAGAGAGTGAACCTTAGTTTCTATTTCTGGAGTGACATCATTGAAGATTTCAACTCAAGGAGAATAACTTGTTATGATTATATTACAATCAGGACCATACACATCCACCTCTATTTCTCTCTTCATTAATCCCTTAACTCACTTGGTCTGCAGGCAAGTGACTAAATTTTACCTGCTCTCTCAATACATAAAGATGAATAAATCATACTCCTACATTCCTAATTCAACAACACAGGTTACATGGACTTTTTGCAAATTTTGATTCCTCGTTAAACCAGCCTTGTGTTGAATGTGCCTTTGTAAAGCAGGGAATAAATTCAAGGTTCCACTTGAACGAATAAAACTCTTTTAGGATGGAGAGGTTTTAGCATTTCTTTCAAATGCATCATGTTGAAAATATGAAAATTCTTTTGAGTTTTTTGACGAAAGAGTGTTTCTCTAATTTCCTTTTGAGTAATTTATGCAAATTCATGGAAAGAAATTGAATTAGTCAGAAACTGTTGATTTTTTCAAAATCGAACAGAATTCTTGAAAACAGACAACTTATATCCCGATGACTGTATTTATCCACCCGAATATTTGCCACTATCTCAGAAAATTGTATTAGTATCTCCACAGAACAGGAGTTAACATAGAGTGCCTCACAGAATAATGAGTACAAGTCTTTATTAAAAAAATGACCTTTTGCCAAACATGTAGTAGTATTAATGAAATTTTGGCAACATATATTCATTTTCGAACGTAATTGTATGTATAAAAAGGCTAGGTGGTATATGTGTTGAAAAAGAGATTAGTAATATTACAATGTTGCTAACTAGGTGGCAGCACAATCACACATGCGTCCGATCAATACTGCATATCTTGCCCGGTTGTGTGGGAGTCTGACCGACCCGGAAGTAATGGCTATTTAATTTCCAAAACTTTTTAAACTTTTAAAGTATAAAATAGCGCCAAAAAAAAATTAACTATTTTTAGTGGACTGATATCTGCTTGAGGAAAAAAAGTAAATACGCAGTATTATTATCGAATTAATTTATCCCTTTCTATTCTCTTCCAAAGAGGAGACAACTCGCACACACAAAAAGAAAAATTCAATAGAAAAAATGGCAGCAGACAAGATCGAGCTTATACGAACGTCTCGCTCATCTTTTACTGATTAATAAGTGATATTCTTTGGGAAAATTCACCAGATATGACTCATGCAATACCAAATGATTGAAGAAGAAAATCGAAGCTTTTTGCTTCTGAAATCTTTGCTCGAAAAGACAAATTTCTTGGATAGCATGAGTGATGTGTGTGAAGTGTTCGGTCGGGGTAAAGAGGGGTATGACTGGCAAATGTTTACGCCCGATCATAACCCAAACCCCACGACTGCTGCCAATGGATTTTTTTCAAAAAAGGATTACCTCTTTGTGCATAAAAAAATGAAAATAAATGTCTAATGGAGGTATATATGGAACCATAACATTGGTGGATTTAATATTTTTTTAGGAAACTTAAAAAACAAAAACAAAAACAAACTACGATACTGTCTCGAATTATTTTCTCTCATCTTTTTTTCTTTTTAGGAACAACCCCCAACTCAACGTTTGTCTTCTTTTTGGGAATGACCACTGGAGATATTCATTTATGATTAATTTCTTTGGATAGAAGGATTATTTGTTTTGTTTTGGGATAAAGTAAATAGTCATCATGACGATGCCAAATGCATCTATTTTTGACCGAATCGAAAAGGAGTTGCCAGAGTCAACTCTTTATTGGCTTCTTATTGCTCTATTCGCCGCCATGTTATGGACAGTCTACATTACTTATTACAATTCACGAATTTTCGGACTAATATTAACCATGATACTCAATAAATTCGTACATTTTGGACACATGCATTTTGGTAAGTATAAAATTTTGACTTACGAGACAGTTCTTTATTTTACATTCTTATTGTTTTGTTTTCTTTTTTTTAACCTCTTCTTCTCAATGGAGGAAAAAAAGGACCTTTCACCCTTTCTTCGTTATCTTTTTTTTTTTTTTAAATATCCTTTTTTTTCTTTCTTTAAATTTATCATGAAAAATTAAAAAAATCTCAAAATGAAATATTGTCAATTTTTCTATACGATTTATACGATATCAAGATTTTATGGCGTGAGGTTAAAATTAATTCACCAACGAAAATATCAGGTGTTCTGTTGAAACAAAGTAAACTTTCATTTTCGAAAACTGCGGTGATGCTATAAACGTTTTATTTATTATTTCATTATCATTTGATTTAAAAATCAAATTTTATTCTTAAAAATCACATTGTATTCTAGATTAGTTGCTATGATAATTTTTTGAATTTATTTTTTTCAAGTCCTCATTTTTCCTGCTAACATTTTCTGACAGTTCGTAAACAAAACCTCATTTACAAAACAAAACAAAACCAACACAAAACACTATGAATCTGTTTATTTTCCTTTGAATTTTTTTTAATTAACTAAATAAAATTAACTAAATTAATTTTTAAATCGAATATTATCAATGAATGTATTTTCTGTATTTTCTCCTTGATGAAATCAGGTAAAAAAAAGATGTTTTAAGTTATTTAGTTATTACTTTTATTTAGTTCTAAAAATTAAACATAATTAAAAAAAATTACTTTCAATTGTCGAATTTATTTTTAAGAAATGGTTTCAGACGTAAATATTTTTTGTTTTGCTTATATTGTTTATATTTTTAACGTTATTTTAATGTCTTTAAAGAAAAATTTAACATTTTTCTTTTTCATACTAAAAATAGATATTTTACCTGATATCATATTGAATATTCTTTTGAAGTTTTCACCTTCATTAACGATAAATCCTA
Organism: Sepioteuthis lessoniana; assembly: GCA_963585895.1. Taxonomy (NCBI): domain Eukaryota; kingdom Metazoa; phylum Mollusca; class Cephalopoda; order Myopsida; family Loliginidae; genus Sepioteuthis; species Sepioteuthis lessoniana. The sequence goes on from CAUZXS010002236.1 coordinate 146,043, forward strand.
ATAAATCTTAAAGTCGGAAAATCATTTTTAAATTTCAAAATTAAGTTTTTGCCTATTTTTGAAAATTCATTTTCATTTAATTTCTATTTCGATACGTGGTTGTTGATCGATGGTTGTAGAATGTAAAAACTACCTGGACATTGTGATAGAAAGCAACAAAATAGGTAACTGAAGAAAGATAGTATCATCAAAAAAAGATAATAACAAAATTGTTTCTGAGAAATTTATAAAACACTTTCTTGATTTGTTTCGATTCTTCTTTAAATGATTGAATACTCTTCTACAGAATAACTGACAAACTTATCTATCTATCTATCTATCTATCTATCTATCTATCTATCTATCTATCTATCTATCTATCACCCGTAAAAAATGATGTGATTCTTTACTATCAACATTATTGATTAAGTTTAGATTATGTGTTTATTTTGTATTATACTGTAGTATCTGTGCATGTTCCGTTTTCTATAGGATGTGTATCCTCCTCCCCACGAGGGTGAAATGTGACACAAGCTTGATTTTAAATGTAAGGGACTCTCTTGTAACCGTGTGGGTAGGAACAAAAATTGCTTACTTTTTAAGATGCCTCAGGAATCAAGGGATTGATCCTGACCTTAAGTGCAATTGAGAGGTGCTGCCTTGGGAGTGACAACCTTCCAGTTGGTCTGAGTTAATGTTTCCGAGGTTTTCATATCAGCTTTGATTATTCACTAAAGTGTAGACGAAAAACCATTTATTTCGAATGGTGATTATAAAATCTGACACTGTGAAAAAATTAATAAATAAAATAAAATAAATAAATAAAAATTTTATTCATACAGATACTACCTTCTGATTTTAGACAAGGTGCAAAGACACTATACTCAAGATGTTATGGATAAACAAATTAAAAGAAAAAAAAATTCACTTTTTTTTCTTTTTTAATGGATAGATTTTATTTCGATTTATCAAGATCAAAATCATTTCCTTTGTTTTTAATGTATGAGTTGTTTTGTACAACCTCGAAAGGATTACTTTCCCCTTTCTGAAGTGGGCGTAAAAATCGCCATATGAAGCTAGTTAAAAAAAAGCACCACCATTTGAAGAATTACATAAATTTATTTTCATTCCATGATTTTTTTTGTCATATTATTATTATGATATTTCTTTGTTTTGTTGTACTCAAGTAGGTTTAAGAAGCTAACTAATGTGGACAGACTTGTTTATTATTCATAAGAAGACACTGAAAACAAAAGATAAAGACGGTGCTATATATAATCAAATCATTCATAAATGTCATATTTATGACTTCATTAATTTCATTTTAATTGTATATTTTGTGTTAGTCGACATAGGTTATGTAAAAACTCCATGAATATATAACTTTCATAATGTTTTTAATGAATCAAAATTATTGAATAAATATTGAATTTGAGTATTTACTAAAATTCTCACGCAAAATAGCACATCATTGCGAGTTTTTTAATTTAAAGATTTATTTGTTCATTTTAAATGAATATTCTTCAAATGTTTAATTTTTTTCTTTTAGAAATTAAAACGATTTCCCCTCTAGTTTGCAATTGATGGATTATTTGTGGGGTCTTTTCACACTGAACATCAATTTTTAACCATAGAAATTCTCAATAAAATGGTGATAACTAAATGCTAATTAATTAATCTTAATAGAAGTATGATGGGCCTATGTTACAACGAGAAATCAGTGTTTATTTAGTTTTAAATTATTAATAAGACATGAGAAAATGTCTGGTTTAGTGAGTAGGGTGTAAATATATTTTTCTTGTTTTAAAAAAATTATTGCAGAAATTAATAAAAAAAAAAAAAATAAAACTGCATTTTAAACGAATGTTGAGAGACTGACACGACCGTCCAAGAGATATATACAAATTCATTTACTGTTCTGGTTTTCACCTGAGCAATTTTTTCTCTTCAAAATTCAGACCACTCCAGTTGCTAAAATATAATCACTAGACTAGTTGTCAGTCAAATCATTTGTCATAAAATATTTTGTGTACCCCATTCCAACCCTTCATTTCTGTAAGTTTTAAGTTTAAAATTCACAGTGTATGTAAAAATAAATATTTGACAATAACACAATTGAGTTTGGAAAAAACTTGAGGGTTATAAACTAGGCTGATTCACTAATTATCCTTATTGTTGTGAGTTCGACCTCGAGTGGATCGACACGTGTGACTCTATGACAGACTGAAGTGTATATATATATATATATATATATATATATATATATATATATATATATATATATGTGTGTGTGTGTGTCTCAAGCCTCTCGATGAATTAAGTAAGAATTCCTATATCACTCCCTCCCAGTTTTTATTAATAAATAACAAACTAGTTTTTGAACCGGAGACAGGCCTATAAGATTGTTTGTGGGGAACACAGCAGTCATTTCTTTGGTTGGTGGTGCCTGACTCCCACTTTGAAGTAAAAGTTATCATCTGTTCTTTATTTTTAAAGTTTTACTAAAATTGAAACAAAATCGATTTGTGTTATTCTTTTAGTTTTTAATATCTATTTTTAATTAGATGAATGAAGGAAAAAACCTATTTAGTATAACTGAAATTTAAGCCATAGTTTTGGGGTCCTAGGTCAGCTTGAGCCTCCTCGAATATTAAGTTTGATTTATTATATGTCAGAAATTCAATTTGATGAAATACTATCGTAGTTTAAAATCTTTTCGTGATCCCCGTTAATTGATGGCTTTTTTGGTGAGTGGGGGTAAAAAATCCTCTCTCTTCCACGTCTCTGAGAAAAAGAACTGCTAAGAGAGGGAGAAGTCCCCTGGTGTAGTGGCTAACGTATTGGATTTGCGATATCGTTGTAAGCAAGTTCGAACTAGAGTTGTGCTATTACATTTATTTTCGTACTAATAGCATTGAGAAAGGCATGAACTTCCTTAACACCCTCACCCCCAGCTGTGAGCAAAATAGTACCACTACTGGTCTTCTACAAGGATGCCTTTGGCATTAAATAAACCACTGAGGTTGATATACCATTAAACAAAGAAACCAAGCCAAACTAAAATAGAACTATAAAAGAAAAAAAAAGTTCCTCTTTTTATAGTAGTCTGTTATATTTTTATTTTGTTTTATTGATTGTCTTTTGCTTTATCAGAGACATTTTCCCCCTTAAATAATAAATCCAAATATAAACGAAACCTTTTGAAAGAAGACTTTTCCTTTTTTGTTGTTTTCCTTACATTTTGATCCGACTATCATTATTTATTTTGCACAATATCCACATGTATGTGGGCTGATGTAGATGTCAAAGCCAAGACAATGGTGTTAAAAAAAATTGTTTTTCGAATTTGTTAACATAGTATCGATCCGCTCACTAAAAGAAGAAATCTATTGTTATTTTTGTTCTTTGATTTTTTAGAATTCGATGATGATTTTTAAATATCAAAATTAGTGTTTGACCTCCGACATTTTTGCTACTTATCATAAAGACAAAAATCTTTATATTATTCATTAACTCCTATTTCTCAATAATATTTTAAATGTCTATAACAAATTAGAGTCTATCAATTAAGAAAATAAATCATTTGAAGATGAAATTGATGGGAGATGAAATTGAAACAGAATAAAATTGTAAATATTAAATATTCTGATCCTTTCGTTCATATTGTGAATTAGCTTTTAAAAATGACAATTTTCAAAGTCGTTTTTATTATTAATTTTTATAAAATCAAATCCAGTTAAATTGACTGTTTTTTATCTAGGGTTTTCAATAACAGTGGATATATTAAAAATAAATTGATGAAAAAGAAAGAAAAGAAAATTGCCTATCAATTAACGAAGACATTTTTTTGTACTATATAACAGATGTTCTGCATTGCGACTGATTAATTTTTTTTTAAACTTTAAAAAATATCTTTTAGATTAAAAAAAAAAGATTGTTTTTGTTCTGGTGACGTATTAAATCGTTCAGTAATATTGTG
>CAUZXS010002238.1:0-5000 GCA_963585895.1 Sepioteuthis lessoniana
GAGCATATATATATATATATATATATACATTTCATTAAGAAAAAGCACAAACTGGTTACATTAGGATTATAAATTTATTTCCATCCTGTTATGTGTTTTTGATAAAATCAAAAAACACGAAAAAAAATTAACAGGACTACTTCAGATCTTATGGATGAAATAAATCAGAAGAGACCCAGGAAAGAAGGGTGGGAGGGGATAGAAGAGGGGTGAAGAGTTATCTTCTCATGTAGCCCACTTCCGTTTTTTATTTTGAAAAATTTATAGTAAAGTAATTTAAATTTTTTTTTTTAAATTCTAATTACTTTTCGACTTAAAACTACAGATTTATTACTAAATTAGAAAATTAACCTTATTGAATAACTTTACGTAACGATACAGTAATAATTTTATTAAATTAATTTCAAGATTTAATTAAATTTAACTTTTTTTAAAATTCATTTTTGAGCCGATTAAATCAGTTACACTTTTAATGATTAGCACGTATATATGATATGGTTTTTTCACATTTTTTTAAAAAAACATTATTTATGTTAATTATCAATAGTTTAAATTTAGCCCTATGTCTACACCTAGCTATTAATTCACATCTCTTATTTAATAATTTTCCAGGCTCTGGGTAAAGTAAAATTTGTATCTTTTCTTCTAAACAGAGATTACAACTACTATCGAAACATTTTGGAGTTTTTGATCTTTTTAATATGGACCATTGAATCTCAGGGGTTAAACCTTTATTTTTCAAACTCCAAAAATGCTTAGATAGAGCAATTTGATGTTTCAGATGTTCATGAGATATATATATATATATATATATATATATATATATATATATATATTTGAAATACATACATTGTATTACTCATACCTTGATTATATATTTGATTTTTTTTTTCGGTTTTAGATTTTGTATGAAACCAAGTGAACAGCTGAGGTATCTGTTGACTTTCTTTAGACGAGTCATTGTCAAATTTTTGGTACCTTCTCACAAGAATACGATTTGAAGAGTTTGGAGGACATTGAAAATAATTACGATGACGCAACTTCTCAAAATTAAAAAAAAAACAATTTTCTGCAGTGCCTTGACCAATAGAAAACTCGCTGGTGTATGAGTATTGAAGATTATTTGAAGAAAATCAACATTTCACTTATTGAATCCTCACCGGAATTATTCTCAAAGGTTGGAATATTTTACGCCGAAGAATATTCAAGTTCCTGGGAAAGTTGATGCATACTCGAATGCAATAGGGACATTAAGCACGAGGGTAACACTTCCGACTCAGTAATCCCATAGGGGAGCGTATCTTCACATCTGTGAATTAAGGTACCTCCTGATTTGAAGATGTATGGATCATTATGCTTCTTTTTGTCATCGTTAACCTCTCATTCAGACGATCATATTATACATGCTTCCTTAGATAAGAGGTTAAACTAAACAAACTACTATATAAACCATATAAGAATATAAAGGGTTTGGTTTGGTTATATTCAGTTTTATGGCATATCAACCATTGTTGGTTATTTACTGCCAAAACCTGTTTTTACATATGTGCTAAATCTATGATTTGGAAACACATTCTCTACATACACAGAGTTAAATTATCAAACAGTTCTATTTCTAAAAATTCAATTTAGTATAAGTCAACAAAGATTGTTCCAAGTATTGCTATGTATCATAAACAATTCAATTAAATATCAATTATTTGTCTACACACAGTTAAATGATCAAACACTTTTATTTTAAAAAAATCAGTTTAGCATATTTATACAGTTTAGTTCTATTTGACCCATAGATTGGACCTTATCAAGTGCTAACACTCCTGGCCAGAATGAACCTGGGAGCGATGCAAATAAAGGGGTATTCTGCATTGCTTATTTGATTTGTAAACTTGGGTCAACAAAGTTAAAAATGCACCTGCCCAAGCCTAAACCCTGCAACATAGTCTGGAACGAGCAGCTGCGCATAGGCCTCCATGTCAACGCACACAAGACGGAATACATGTGCTTTAACCAAAGAGGCGATATCTCCACACTAAACGGTAGCTCTCTGAAACTAGTAGACAAGTTCACCGACCTTGGAAGCAGTATCTCATCAACCGAGACTGACATCAACACGCGACTAACTAAGGTATAAACAGCTATCGATTGGCTATCGGTCATATGGCTGTCAGACCTGACCGATAAAATGAAAGGCAATTTCTTCCAAGCAGCGGTCGTGTCGATACCCCTATATGGATGTACTACATCGACGCTTACTAAACGTATGGAGAAAAAGCTTGACGGCATCTACACAAGAACGTTGCGTGCAATATTGAACAAATCATGGGGACAGCACCCCACAAAGCAGCAGCTGTACGAGCACTTACCACCCATAACAAAAACTATCAAAGTTAGACGAATCAGACATGCGGGAAACTGCTGGAGAAGTAGAGACGAACTTATAAGCGACATACTCCAGTGGACCCCCCTCACATGGAAGAGCAAATGTAGGACTACCAGCTAGAACCTACATACAGCAGTGCCCATACCGGATGTAGCCTTGAAAATCTACCGGAAGTAATGAACGATAGAGGAGGGTAGCGAGAAAGGGTCATGGATATCCGTGCTGATGGCGCGACATGATGATGATAATGGATGGACCACCTGGACGCTGACGTAAAGCATTTAGAAAAAGCTAAATGGAACTATATAAGAATACTGCATGCTGTTTAGTCACTTACCTCCCATCTCATAAACAGTCAAAGTAAGACGAACGATGCATTCTCGAGACTGCTGGAAAAATAAAGACGATCTCATAAGCAGTGTTCTCCCAAAGTCTTCTACAGATAGACGCGCCAGAGTTGGCCGACCAGCAAAGTAATATATATATCAACTCTACACGGACACTCGATACTTTCGAAAGGTTTGCTAAAATCGATGGATGAGAGGGACAGTTGACAAGAGACTGAGTCGGGGAATTCCGTGCTATCTGCTTAACTTGCAAATGATGACTTGGACAAATATCTGCTTAAAATTTTATAGTATTTACTAAAATTGGCATAAAATCCCTAGTCTGCCTGAAGGAGATAAATAAAATTTAAAATTAATAAAGTTTGTTTTCACGGGTTGTTTGGGTTTTATGGCGTATCAACTTTTCTAGGTTATTTAATGCCAAATCCATTTTTATACGAATTATCAGTTCTATTTCAAACAATTCAGTTTAGCATGAGTACACAGTTTAATTGTCTAAAAATTTCTATTTCAAGCTATTCAGTTCAGTCAAACAGTTCTAATTCAACCAATTCAGTTTATTATGTGGATAGATTTTGTTTATACACAGTTAAATATCAAAATAATTCTGCTTTGAACAATTCAGTTTAGCGTAAGAACAGTTTCAATGTCAAAAACAGCTCCAGGTCAAACAATTCAGTTTAGCATAAGTACGCCGTTTAAATGTCAAAACAGTTCAGTTTCAAGTTCTATGTCAAATAGAACTGTTTGATATTCAAACAGTGTGCTTATACTAAACTGAGTCGTTAGAAATAGAACTGCTTTTATATTAACTGAGTACTTATGCCAAACTGAATTGTTTAAAACAGAACTGTTTATATGTATAAAAAAGGAATTTACATTAAATTACCTACAACGGTTGATGTGCCATAAAACCAATTTAGATATGAAAATTGATCCGAAACATAAATAAAAACCGGTTCTATGGTCTGAAATTGCCTGATCTGGCTAGATCTCAAAAGTTAAGCTACGATGAGCCCGTCCAGTACTCAGATGGGTGACCGCTTGAGCAACAAGAGACACTGTAAGCAACCTTAAATCTATTTGCCACATTCAAACAAAGCCTAGTAGACAACTACTAAAACATTTTAGTGTGAGTATAGTTTTTGTCCACTCACAGCTGGATGTGAAAACTGTTTATTTCAAACAATTCAATTTACCCTAAGTAAGCAATTTAGTTCTATTCGACCTATAGATAGGACCCTTTCAGGCGCTACCACTCCAGGCCAGAGTGGACCTGGGAGAAATGACTCTGCATTTCCCAAAGCTCCAGTATTACTGGAACCTCATCATCAGATTGTTTAGTGTCATATCTAGGACACTCGTTGCGGGGGTCTTACCCCTCTGCAGAGATGCAGTCGGCATATTCTACAGCCGACTATGCAATTGGTTTGGTTTTATGGCATATCAACCATTATATGTCATTTAATGCCAAATCCTCTTTATATATATAAAAGTTAGATATATATGATTTGGTTTGGTTAGGTTTTATGGCATATCAACGATTATAAGTTACTTAATGCCAAATCCTCTTTATATATACAGATTAAATATATATGATTTGGTTTGGTTAGGTTTTATGGCATATCAACGATTATAGGTTATTTAATTCCAAATCCTCTTTATACATATAATATAAATATATGATTTCTAAATGAATTTTGTTGATAACATTTTTAAATGAGTAAGAGCTGATTCGCTAAATGGTTCCAGGTTTTGTCATGTATCACTTACAATTCAATTAAACATTCATTTGTTCATGTATATTTGTTTATCAATATTTTCAGAATGAAAACAGTTCTATTTCTAACAAATCACTTTGGAATTAGTCATTTGTTTGCACACAGTTAAAGGATAGAACAATTCTATTTGACCCATTGATAGGCCCCTAACAGAGAAAACTAGAGTGGACCTGGGAGTGATAGCAATGAAGAGATCTTCTACGTTTCCCAAATCTACGAGACTTCACCAGGATATTCGTTGAGAAGGTAATAGATAAAGACATGTTTAATTTTGTACCGAATAATTGCAAAAATTCCTGTAGATGGCGTGGAAAAAATTATGCTACTAGCCTAAATAATTCAATCGAGTTTGGTTAAGAAATATCTTATTGAGTTAGAATTTTCAGCTTTTACAGAAATTTTTGCGTCTTATCTGTAATTAGTTTCTTTACTGCTAAATGAAAAATATCCTCTGAGTGTGCTAATTCTATAATTTGAGTCAGAGTTAGTATA
>CAUZXS010002238.1:7500-45000 GCA_963585895.1 Sepioteuthis lessoniana
TAATGCCAAAATCGTCCTTGAGGAAGAAGAGTAATAGTACCATTTAACTGATAGCTGGGTAGATAGACAGGAACAAATTAATACACACACACACACACACACACACACATATATATATACATATATATATATATATATATATATATAGAGAGAGAGAGAGAGATGCAGATACTGAATAAAAGAATTTTATAAGAATCATATCCTAATTTTGTAATGCCTTTTTTGTCACAAGGACAAAATAGTTGGGTACCAATTAAGGCCCGGTCTTATTCGCAAAATGCCTTTTCGACTTACGTTCATCCGTAGTTGAACGCACCGGTTCCAATCTTATCATTGGTTTTAAACACACTTGATCCTGGTCAGTTGAGAAATAGGTAACCGCTGAGTAACATTTCGTACTGTAAGCACCCTGAGACCTGTTAGCTGTTTTTTGACGGCATGCTAACCTTTGTGGGGTTATTTGAAGTATAAATACATATCTTCAATTAACTCTTCCTATCTAATACTACTAATGTATATACAATTATATGGTTTCATCTTGCAAGAATTGAGCATCAGTTTTTGAGTAGCATAAGAGATTCAAGGAAGGCAGAGAGTCTGTGAGGGATGATAAGAGGTGTGGGAGGAGTAAGGAAGTCAATAAACCAGAGTTGATTGACCGAATGGTTAGGGTTAGGGTTAGTATGCTGAGGTTTTAAGGGAGTTCAAAAAGAGATTCGGTCGGAAGAGGCCAGCACTCTTCAAATCGGCTCAGTGGCATTTCCACCAGGACAGTGCACCAGTCCACAACTCCATCCTTGTCACAGACTATTTGACCAAGATGGGCATCAACACAGTTCCTCAGCCTCCCTATACTCCTGACCTTGCTTCCTGTGACATTTGGTTATTCCCTAAGCTCAGAGGCTGTCGTTATGAGACGATTGAGGAGATGAAAGAGGCTGTGACGAAGGTCATTGACATGCTGACACAAGAGGAATTCCATGAAACCTTCCTGAACTTGTTGGAACGGTACAACAAGTGCATTGCAGCCGGAGGAGATTACTTGGAAGGGGACTAGAGTTTCATGTATGTGCTATCAATAAAAGTGCCCATATGAAAAAAGTCTGGAAACTTATTTAATGATCCTCGTAAGAGCCCCCTCACCTAACGAATTACCTGGATACGAGACTAAACAATTTGATGATAAGATAACAGTAATACTGGAGCTTTGGGGAATGCAGAGTACCTCTTCATTGCCATCGCTCCTAGTTCCACTCTGGCTCGCAGTGGTAGCAACTGATAGTGTCCTATCTATGGGTCAAATAGAACTCAACTGCATACTTGTGCTAAACTGAATTGATCGAAATAGAATTATTTTTTTATATTTCAACCGTGTATTTATGCTAAACTGAATTGTTTGAAATAAAATAATTTTCACATTGAAACTATTTACTTATGCTAAACTGAATTGTTTAAAATAAAATTGTTTTTGACATTGTGTCCAGGACTTGAAGGGCCAGAAATGAATTACAGGAAGAGATGTAAAGTTTACAGCAGTATATATTAATGGCAATACAGACATTAACGGTTACCGGTGACTGACTAGACTCGCTTATGTCGTTTATCAAGGCAGTCACTATTTATAGTGTTGGGGAGGGTCCATGCAGTGACGTCAAGGGGTATATCACAATAACACATTGAAACTCTGTACTTATGCTAAACTGTAGAGTTTGAAATAAAGTTATTTTTGACATTGAACATGTGTACTTATGCTAAACTAGATTGTTTGAAATAGAACTGTTTTGACATTTAACTGTGTGTAAACAAAAAAATATACTTATACAAAACTGAATTGTTTGAAATAGAACAATTTTTGAAGTTGAATGCATGTGCTTATGCTAAACTGAATTGTTTGATATAGAACTGTTTTGAAAGTCGGCTGGGGCTGTAGAATACACCGACTGCATCTCTGAAAAGAAGTAAGACCCTTCCAATGAAGAGTATTCTGGATTTGACACGAAACAATCGGATGGTGGGGATTCAGTCCCGAATCTTTGGGGATTGTTGAGTACTCCTTTCGTACCATTAATCTCCGGTCTACTCTGATCAAGAGTAGGGGTTCCTATGAAGGTACCATCTATGGATCAAGTAGAACTTGTCGTCCGTCTATGACACCAAATTATATACTCTACGCTCAGATTGGTTTTACTTGATAGGGTCCTATCTACGGGTCAAATAGAACTAGTCTCCTTAGTAATTATATAATCAACGCTCAGATTGGTAGTTCTTGATCGGGTTTTCTCTATCGTTCAAATAGACCTACTCCCCATAGTATGACACTTAATATAATCAACGCTCAGATTGGTAGTTCTTGATCGGGTCTTCTCTATCGTTCAAATAGAACTACTCCCCATAGTATGACACTTAATATAATCAACGCTCAGATTGGTAGTTCTTGATCGGGTCTTCTCTATCGTTCAAATAAATGGCGGACTTCTAACAGGCCGAAGTAATGTAAGCAAATAAATAAATAAATAAATAATAATAATAATAATAATAATAATAATAATAATAATAATAATAATAATAATAATAATCTATTCATGACCGAATATGAAAAGAGAATTAACTTTAAAATTTGTTCAAATAAAATAATATAATATTGTTGGTTGAATTGATCGGATGTTAGAATTCCTTTCAACATTAAAATGCTTATTTACACTTAGTTTTTCATTAATCCACGAATTATAAACGGCTGTGAGTTACCTTGATTTTGTGATTATCAATCGCCAATACAGCGTGTTTTGTTAATTAAACTGGTTATTTTTTTTCTTTTTCTTCAGAAATGTAATAATTAAAGATTGTAAACAAACAAACAAAAATTGTTATCAAAAAATTATGCAGTAATACAAAACAAATACTAGTAAAAAAAAGAAAAAGAAAAGCTTACCAATAATTTCTCAATAAATCAATTTTCTTTTGACCTTTGCCTTTTGTAAAACACGTTACGGTATGTTTTTTTTAATTTCATCCGATGCAAGCTTTTGCTTGTTGTTGTAAGATATTTTCACAACAATCTTTGCTGCCAATTTAAGTTCCTTTGCAGTGTGTTGTTCACAAGTAAAAATATATTTTTGAGAATAAGTTTCCATTATAGGGTATTCATTATGTCTTGCAATAAATTTACTTGCATAATCAATCATAGCAAAACAAGCACAAAGAAACTTTGTCATTTGAGTATTAAATATGGGTGTTCTTTCACCACATTTTTATGTTGTTTGGAAAATGTTCACACATGCTAAATTTGAATACAATCTTCCGTTTTTTTGTAAATTCAAATTGTTAAGACAAAACTTTTCTTCTTCCAAAAGATTAAAATCCTTTATCGCGTCAGCTGAAATAAAATCTTTTAATCCATCTGGTTGATGAATAATCCGTCGAAGTTTCAGAGATTTTCTTAATTCTGCTGTAGTCGGCAAAAGAGTCTGTTTTCTTATTTTTTCTGAATGGATTATTGGAAGTGAATGCAAATCCCAATTCAGTCTCTTTCGCTTCTCTTTCAAAATAGATTTTTCATCAAAATATTTGATACTGAGAACTGAATTTTTCGTTGGAAACCAGTCATTACTGTTAACCAATTTCATCCATTTCTCGAGGAGATCGGATTTCCAAGAGGAAAAGAAAATGTCGATACTTTTTCTTTATTGGTATGATATCCACTAGAACAGCCAAATACAACACATTTGTTAGCCATATTGTGTTAGTATAGCGCTTATTCAAAGGATAGCAGCAACAAAGAAATGAATTAATATTTCGTTTATTTCCAACAATTTATTAATCAACACGCGAATCAATTTTTAACAATATACAGTCCTCTCTGTGTTTAAAGTTGAGTTTAAGGGACCTACCGGCGCGCTGAAGAAGATATCTGGTGTCTTAGTGTTGTCTTTCTGATTGCGTTTAACGTCTCAACCACATGCAACATCTGGTGGAATCTGTCTGACTGGATTTTGGATTTTTGCGCCAAGGTTTCTGGGCTCATCACGTGATTAGTATATCCAATCACAGAGAGCCTCTCCCTCACTCATTCCATACACAAGAAATACCATTTTACTAATCCAACAACCATTTATGTGAAACAAAAAATCACGAAAAACTTTCAAATTCAATGTTGAATCATGCGTTTGCAAGTTTACCAAACAGCCTCTATAAACAAAACAGGCCGTAGAGACGACTGAAAATCAAAAAATCAAGGTAACTCACAGCCGTTTATAATTCGTGGATTAGTAAAAGACAAAGTGTAAATATGCATTTTAATGTTGAAAGGAATTCATGTAACGTCGGATAAATTCTACCAACGTGGATTTTATTATTTTTCCTGTTCAATTTTGAAACTCAATTCTTTTTTAGGTTAATTTCATACGCCGTCATGAATCGATTATTTTATTAATTTTCTTTTTTCTTTTTTTTTTTTTTTTGGTTTACATTACTTTGGCCTGTTATAAGTCAGCCTGGTAATGTACAGTGTAACCCGTATATAAGAGAGTTTCGGGACCGGAGAAGAAGTATCTTATATCCGGGTTTCTATTATATCCAGGTTTGGTCTATTTTATATACATTTACAGAGGCTCTAATTTGGGACCAGAGTAAAATCGCTCTTATATTCGGGTCTCTTATATCTGGGTTACACTGTAACATGCGGGGCCATATTTAGTAGTTGGTCGTGATTCAGCTATCTATTTCTCATACAGGAGACTAATATTAGCACACAGATAGTTTCCATCATTTCTATCTAATATGAATAATTCTATAAACTATTAATCACTCGATTGCACTCAGTTAAATGGTTTCAACTATTCAGCTATTCAGGACTAACAATTTAATCAAACATCAGTGATTTGTTTACACGCGGTTAAATAATCAAACAGTTCTATTTCAAACAATTCACTTTAGAATAAATACACGGTTTAAATGTGAAGAAAAATTGACAACAAGTAATCCAAATAGAAAGGGGGGATTTATAGAGAAACAAAGTCAATCGACACTATAGCGTTTCGGTTCTGCTGAACCATCATCAGGATTGTGAGGTGTTTTATTAGTGATGTTAAGGGTAGATGGATGTATTGAAGCTTATATTCCTATTTTAGGATTTTCCTAGGCATATACATTAATAAAAAAAATAGGAAAAAAAATACAGATTTATATGATTTCAATTTCGTCAAAAACGAGGAATGGTTCGAAATCTCTCGATGAACTAACGGAACGTGGATTATGCACAATGTTTCTAATATCAGGTGACGTATTTTAAAGAAACGAACGCTGATTCATTGATCAAACGGCCAATTTTTCTTGTCATAAACAGCCAAATTTTCTTGTTATACAACTTTTCCAAATTTTTATATATTTTTACACTTTTTATACGTCCATCTACTCTTAACATCACTAATAAAACCCCTCACAGACCTGATGATGGTTCAGCAGAACCGAAACGCTATAGTGTCGACTGACTTTGTTTCTCTATAAATCCCCACTTTCTATTTGGATTACTTGTTGTCAATTTTTCTTCACAAATTGTCGGATCACTATCCATTATTTTCTTCCCATGTTTAAACGTCAAACAGTTCTACTTGCCCCATAGATAGGACCCTGTCAGGTTCAACGACTCCGAGGCTGAGTGGAGCTGAGAGCGATGATAGTGAAAGGGTACACCGTATTCCACAAATCTTCAGTTACTGAAGCCTCATCATCTGATTTTCTAGTGTCATATCGTTGTGTCACGTTTCTAGGCGAAATAAAACGAAGATATCTGTTTCTCTCTGCCTGTGTCTTCTTCTTGTTCTTGTTCTTCGTCTCTGTTGATTGCACGTTGCAGTTTCGTAAATCGCCTAGATCGTATGGTATTTGTCGACCGTCCCACCAACCAGACGAATGTGGTACAAGGACTTTTTTTTATGTGGATCTGGGCGCAGGGCCGTAGACCAGACGCGCCCGGTGGCTCCAAAAATGCCTTGGGCCCCGTCAGAATTCCCCCAAAAAGGGGCACCTCAGGCACCAGGTGATAAACCTAGCCCCTCCAAGGAGAGTTAGAGCCTGGGGGACCCCCCCGCGAGGCCTGAGGATGCCGGTCAAGGTGAATCGCCGAGATCACACTACCACCAATAGTCGCCTCTCATGTTTTATATATTTTCTCGGTCGGACATTTGCATAAGAAGTGTGCCAAATTACCTGTATGTTTTAGGCACCATGATCTGTTATCCTCCAACCAGGCAAAACTTGGCGCCTTTGAACTCGGATTAACATAAGGATATGACAAGGTAGTTAATCATCATGATTTATACAAATCTGCAGAATCTTCCAAGTTGGAATAGCCCAAAAGCACTTACAACGCAGCTGCTGTTTAGCAAATCAACTTGAAACCAATGACTTCTGGCATCGTGAAATCCAAAGAGTAACAATTAAAATGTTTATGCTAAAATGGCCCGTTTTCGCTATCATTCTTTTATAAACAAAAAGTGCTCAAATAATGGTAAGCAGAGCAGGATAAAAACTAAGATAAATAAATGTCTACACATTTCCTTACGCTAGTCACATGGCTATAAGTTTCAGGTACAGGGTGCAGAAGCAAAATTAGGAATATTCTAGAATAATAATGAACGACTCTATTATAAAACAAGATTAATTTTAATCTTAAAGAATTGATTACAAAATAAGAAGATGGACACATAGCAGTAAATTTACTCAACATAGCCGCCATTTTTTTCAGTTATGGAATCGACACGCTTTCGAAGCGATTTACATGCCTTTAAAATGAATTCTTCTCACATTCTATTTCATTCCTTCACAATAGCAGTCCAATAGCAAACCAATATTTGAATGGCAAGTTTCATTTGTTTTGTTTTCTAACTCCCACCACCACCACCAAATAGCATAATCAAGGGGGTTAAGGTCAGGGCTTGATGAAGGCCATTAGGAAACTAATTATTTTGGAAATTGTTTTTAGCTTGTTTCCTCGTTAAGCAAATCATAGATTCTTTGTCGTTTCTTTTCTTTCGCACTCATATTTGGCTGAATTTTAATGAAAAAGGATTTGAAAAATAGAGCTCATCATGAAAATTTAGATTTATTGCGTTTTCTTTCTTAAAAGAATCGGAATAATCAGGCGAAAAACCTTTTAAAACTTATTGCATATTTGGCTTCCGCACCTTGTATTTGTAAAAAAAAAAAAAAGAAAAAAGTGAAATGCATCAGGGGAAATATATTTCATGTATAGTTTTCGCAAATACATGATAATTATAACCTGACATTAGGTAGTTAGAAAACATTTATTTCTGGTTTCATATATATATATACAGAGAGAGAGAGAGGGAGAGAGAGAGGGAGAGAGAGAGAGGGATAAGTAGATAGATTTATCGATCATCAGCTCAACTAACAATCAAAGTTATGTAATTCTGACTCATTTTTGTAATTGTCGATAATGTGTGATATTTCTCTGCTTTTTTTTCAGTGCTGTTAAAATTTTGCAGTTTGGCAGTGCTTGTGGCGTTCATCCTCATCATATAATGCTGCTAACACGGATTTCCCTGACCCTCTCTCGCCACCTGTCTCTATCGTCCATCACTTATGTGTTTGCCCATATCTGGTTCATCTAATTTGGATGGTTTTCGTGTTGGGTTGTAGGCGGCAGTACAGCTGTTTTGTGGGACGTTGCCTCCCGGACTTCTTCAATATAGCTCGTAGCATTCAGGTGTAATAGCCGTCAAGCTTTTTCTCCATACGCTTAGTTACTGGCCACTTGGTGCATCCATATAGCAATATTGATACGACCACTGCTTGGAAAAAACTGCATTTTATTTTATCGGAAATGGTCTGGCTTTTGTATGACAGACAGCAAATCGATAGCTGTCAATGCCTTCGCTAGTTCCGTGTTGACGTCATTTTCGGTTGATGAGATGCCGCTTCCTAGGTAAGTGAACTTGTCTCTTAGTTTCAGAGGACCACCATTTAGTGTAGAGATGTTACCTCTTGGATAAAAGTACTTGTATTATGTTTTGTCTAGGTTCAAATAGAGGTTTTTGCCAACTGCTGCTGTTCCAGACTATGTAGCAAGGATTCGGCATAGGCGGGTGTATTTGCACAAAGCGCTATGTTATATCCGTAATAGTTTGCACTGGGTATCTTCTGCTTTTTTTTTTCAAAGCATGAAGCGGTTTTCTTTCATTAAATCTATAGATGTTTGAAGCACTTAGTCAAGGCAGATAATAAACAGGTAATTGGCTAATGTATCTCTTTATAGCACACCTGCTACAATGTCGAAGTAGTCTGTGTCTTCATCTGGGGAGCAAACTTTTACTTTCATGTAGCATCATTATGGCTGCGACGGTTTCTTTGGGAAGACTGTAGGTGAGAAGTACAAGGAGCATACAATAAGTTTCCAGACTTTTTTCGTATGGGCACTTTTATTGATAGCACATACATGAAACTCTAGTCCCCTTCCAAGTAATCTCCTCCGGCTGAAAAGCACTTGTACCGTTCAAACAACTTTTGGAAGAACCCATGAAATTCCTCTTGTGTGAGTGTATCAATGACCTTCGTCACAGCCTCTTTCATCTCCTTATTTGTCTCATAACGACAGCCTGTGAGCTTAGGGAATAACCAAAAGTCACAGGGAGCAAGGTCTGGACTATAGGGAGGCTGAGGAACTGTCTCGATGCCCATCTTGGTCAAATAGTCTGTGACTAGGATGGAGTTGTGGACTGGTGCATTGTCCTGGTGGAAATGCCACTGAGCCGATTTGAAGAGTGCTGGCCTCTTCCGATGGAATCTCTTCCTGAACTCCTTTAAAATCTTAACAATATATTCCTTTTTGACTCTCTGTCCGGCGGGAACCCAGTACATGTAGATCATGCCAGTGCTGTCAAAAAAAGGGATCATCAAAAGTTTGTGGTTAGATTTTCTCTGTCTGGCCTTCTTGGGTCTAGGAGAGCCAGCAAGCTTCCACTGGGAACTCTGTCTCTTGGTCTCTGGGTCAAAGCAGTAGATCCAGCTTTCGTTGCAGGTCACCAGAGCATTAAGAACTGCAGAATCTGAATTGATCAGCTCGACCATCTCCCTGCTGTCATGACAACGTCTTTCTTTTTGATTTTCTTTGAGCACCCTTGGAACAAACTTCGCGCAAATCTTCCGCATCTTCAGTTTCTCGTGAATAAGTGGGAGTACAGTTCCCACACAGACATCAAACGTTGCACTTATTGTCTTTATTGACACACGACGTTCCTTATCCATGAAATTCTTTATTTGGCCGATCAACTCTGGTGTTCTGACTTCCTTACTCCTCCACAACCTCTCATCATCCCTCACAGACTTCCTGTCTTCCTTGAATCTCTTATGCCACTCAAAAACTGATGCTCGATTCATGCAAGATGATCCAAAAGCAG
Organism: Sepioteuthis lessoniana; assembly: GCA_963585895.1. Classification (NCBI taxonomy): domain Eukaryota; kingdom Metazoa; phylum Mollusca; class Cephalopoda; order Myopsida; family Loliginidae; genus Sepioteuthis; species Sepioteuthis lessoniana. The sequence goes on from CAUZXS010002238.1 coordinate 16,914, forward strand.
TCTGAAGCATCCCATATGTTTATGTGGCATTTTTTTCAAGTTTAAAACAGAATTTTATAGTATATCGTTCTTCTAAAGTGTCCTCACGTTCAGATTGCAATTTTGAATTTCACCAGCAGTGACAATCAGGCTTTAGTAGGATGTATTCCAATTGCTGCTGTAGCTGTTTATTTGAACTTGAAATCATAAAAATTAGTCAGTCATCTCATAAGATGTATAGCAATAACATACTGAATTTTCAAGAGTCTACGACAATTTTAAATGCCTGTAGAAAAAAAGTCTGGAAACTTATTGAAGGCCCCTCGTATTTACTCCATCTTCCCTATGTGAATCGAGTCAAAAGCCTTGGAGAAGTCTTCAAAAAAATAGTGTTGCCCCGAGGTTTTTTGCACAAACACCTCGAATTCGACGGATAGTCAAAATTTGTGATGTCGAGGATCGATTTCTCTGAAAGGTATTTTGGATCATCCTACGTATTTTTTGCTAATTTATGTTCTCTGCAGTTGGGTAGATCTTGTCCTCTATGGTTGTATGTTGGCAAATTCGAGGTCACTCTTCTTGGGAAAAGGAAGGATGCATTCCTATGTCTATCTGTCAATTGTGTTCTGGTTATATACCCATATTTACCAACCCCTCCGCTCGGCCAGGGTATGACACTTTTTTAGCGGAGTTTAGCAGGTTTAAACTCAGAGTTTTCCTTCTCCTAGACTAGTTGCCTCACCAATGCTAAAAAAAACTAGTCTGTCCTACTATTTACCCATAGCTGGAGGGAGAATAATTGGATTCATACCTTTCCCAAGGGTATTAGTGCTATGTGAAATGTAATTAGCCTGGCCCAGGATTTGAACTCGTGTCGCCGTGTCCATTTCGTACCACCACAGGCACCTCTGGTTTGGTTTCTTTGTTTAATGGCATATCAACCTTCGCGGGTTATTTAATGCCAAAGCCATCCTTCAAGAAGAACAGTTATGGTGCTATTTAACCGATAGCTGGGAGGATAAGGGGATTCATACTTTTCCCAAGGGTATTAGTGCTATGTGAAATGTAATTAGCCTGGCCCAGGATTTGAACTCGTATCGCCGTGTCCATTTCGTACCACCACAGGCACCTCTGGTTTGGTTTCTTTGTCAATTTTTTGGTCAATTTTTTAAGCGGAGTTTAACAGGTTTAAATTCAGTGTTTTCCTTCTCCTAGACTAGTTGCCTCACCAAGGCCGAAGAAGCTAGTCTCTCCTACTATTTACCCATAGCTGGAGGGAGAACAATTGGATTCATACCTTTCCCAAGGGTATTAGTGCTATGTGAAATGCAATCAGTCTCGTGCAGGATTTGAACTCGTGTCTTCGTGTCCATTTCCTACGACGATAACCATTGAACGTGATATGAACTCATTTCTATTAGATGACGCTTGCGTAAAATTTTTTTACTCATCCCCGCCCTGATTGGCACTTGCCTTTACTCCACCGGACGATCGACAACTTTCCCTTTCTCAAGGTGTCGGGCCCAAGGAATTTTTGTTAGAATAATGCTAGTAAATTGGATCAATCAATTGTCGACTGTTTGAAGTAGTTTCACGAAAAAAGAAAATTTATGTGCCCTCGCTTTCAACTGGATTCGAACTCTGGAACTATACCATCATTCAAACCACTATACAAGCTCTATATCTCTTTTTTTCTTTTTCTCTTCTTTCACAGCCAGTTGTTATTCATCACTTCCCGCTCTTGTTCCCATCCGTTCGTCATCCTTTCTCTCTGTCCCCTATCTCTTTACCCCAACCTCTTATCACTAAGCACGTAACTCCTGCGGGCAGCCTTCATGCCCGAATCTGGTGAACATTGTCAACAGATGATACTTTCTATTGACTTTTCCCCCTCGGATTTTTTCTTTAATTCGGATGCTTTCCTCCCCGCCGCCACATCTTACGTTAAGCGTGCGCATGCGTCTGCGCATGCGTGTGCGAGCGAGCTTGTGAACTCCTTTGAGTATTCATATCTAACTTACATCTAATGTTTTATGCATTTGAAAAATATAGATAGAGGGTTGTGTTTCGTAGGCGCAAGGTGTGTGTTTGGGAGGGTGCAATCAAAATTATACATTCAAGTTAGCACATGTGTATTTCAAAGTGGCATTACAAATTCAAGTGATTGCAAGAGGAGGAGAAGGAGGAGGGTAACGTGAAAAGATACAAACGGAGAGAGGGGAGAGAAGTGTGTGGGCATGCTGGGGCGATACTATTCGATATGTTCGTCTGATATATCTCATGTATTTACAAATAGTGATTCAAATTGTTAGAAAAGTGAAAACAATTCTGTAATGTTTATTAATGAGTTGAAAGGAAGAACTTGTTCTTTTGTTCTTTAGATTATTCACTAATTCGGTTTCATAGATATTTGATAGTTCTTGCAAGTTTTCACCTTTCGGCCTATTTACTGTCAGAGTTTGTCGGCTACGGCTTAGTAGTTAAAGTTAAGCAGCTCAAACACTGAAATATCTAAAGAGTAGAAACTAAACAGCTTAAAAACCTAATTATGAGTGTTTGTCTTGTGATGGTGAATTCTAACCATTATATAAATATATATATTAAAATGAATCATCATCATCATCATGTCACACTGCTTGCACGGATCTCCCTGACCCTCTCTCGTCACCCGTCTCTATCGTCCATTGTTCCCTGGAGGTCTTCCAGGCTACATCCTACATCGGCACAGAGTTGTTGTATATAGGTTCTAGCTGGTCAGCCAACCTTTGCTCGTCCATATTCAGGGGTCCAAAGAACTAGTTTCTCAGATGATTTCAAATTTGGTATTTAGACGTTTTATTTTTATCATTATTTTATTTTTATTTTTACGATTCTTGTGTTTCGAAAATTTTTGTCTACTTCAGGCATTTAAATATTGGCTATGTTAAGTTTCTTTTATTGTAAACATTGTTCTAATAGCTTTTTTTTTAATTTCAAGTAATTACAGATTTTGTTTCAAAGAATGTTCTATTGGCGTTGATTGTCCACGAAGATTTTTGTCTGTATTGTTAATGACCTTCTTTTTATTTTTAGTCGATGTAAATATTTGTTTCCTTGTTTCTTTGAGGTTTTTTTTTGTTTGGGCATATATATATATATATATATATATATATGGGCATTCTCTCTGTTTATATGTGTGCACTCACATATACAGGTATGCATGTACACTTATGCATACATATATCCATATACACTTATATTTTCATGGATATTTGGTTGTTTTGTTAATAACCTTGTTAGTTCGTTTCGTTCCTTTTGCTTCTAGTCTATAAAAATGCTTGTTTGTTTTTCGTTTTTTATGTTTGGATTCATATGCATGAATATATATACACATTCTGTCTCTGTATCTATGTGTGAACCCACGTATAGATAGATGTACACTTATGAACACATACTCTCATACAGACGTATACTTTCAAGGAAAATGGAATTTTTCGTAGATTTCTTAATGACTTTCTTTTTTGTCTATGGAAATGTTTTTTAGTATATATATATATATATATATATATATTCTTTGTGTGTGTGAGAGAGTGGGAGGATGTATACATATATATATACACTCATGCATACATATGCTCTCTCACAGACGTATATTTTCAAAGGTATGGGGTTCAAGGCGTGTGAGCAACTAGCCGATAGTACGGTGTTATTTGGTGTTCTGACACGTTCTGCATTGCTTCATTCCGTGAGTGATTTGAAAGCTGGCTTGAATTACGCCACGTCCTCCACATCATTCAGTTGTAAGCATTATCATCACAATATCTCGGTCGAATGATCACTGTTGAATCCAACCACGAATCTTTTGTGCAAATATTAAAAGTGGGTAACTTCATGGCGTGGTGGCCAATGTGCTGGACTGCAACTCCAATTTCGTAATTACGTTCATTTTAGGACTAATATCCTTTGGAAAAGTATAAGGCTTTGGCATTAAATAACCCACGGAGGTTGATATGCCATTAAACAAAGAAATCAAATCAAACCTATATTAAGCAATGTGTGAAATAACGAAGAGATGATCGAATTGTTCTACCATGTCCCTCAGCAGTACAGAGGAACGTACAACGTACACTTTTTCGCTAAAGTTATCGTTTTTGGTAATGTAGTCGAATTTGGTAACGTAGTCTAATTCAGAAACGTAGCTTAATCTGGTAACGTATTCTAATTCGGGAACGAAGTCTTTTTCAGGAACATAGTCTAATTTGAGAACCTCGTCTTTTTTGGGAATGTAGTATTTTTCGAGAATGCAGTCTTTTTTGCAGTTTAATTCGGAAACAAAGTCTAATTTGAAAACCTAGTCTTTTTCGGGAACGTAGTCTAATTCAGGAATGTAGTCTAATATGGGGACGTAGTCTTTTTCGGGAACTTAATAAAATCAGTCAACAATCTTTTTCGGTAACCTAGTCTTTTTTTTTAAATTTTAGTTTTTTCATGGACGCAGTCTAATTCGGAAACGTCATCTAACTAGGAACGTAGTCTGATTTTAGAACTTTGTCTTTTTATAGGAAGTAGTTTAATTCGGGAACGTAGACTTTTTATGGAAAGCAGTCTAATTCGGAAATGTAGTCTAATTCGAGAAGGTAGACTAATTCGGGAGTGTGGCCGGAGACAGGAATGTAGTCTAATTCAAGAACATAGTCCTTCTGGGAAACATCGTTTTTTGTTTAACGTAGCCTAATTCGGGAATGTAGTCTAATTCGGGAACATGGTCTTTATAGGAAACATAGTCTTTTTTTAACGTAGCCTAATTCGGGAATGTAGTCTAATTAGGGATATGGTCTTATTCGGGAAATTATGTGTACGAAATGCTCAATAACGCCGTGGAAGCAACCAAAACCATTTGTTAAACGGAAGGTGTTGGTGTAGTTTATTATAGTACAGTAACGAGATGGTTGAGGAAATGTCACGATTCCCTAACCTCTATGCAAAAAATAGACCTATATGGGTTGACATATAATATAAGTCAATCTATCAATCGAGCAAGCAGTTATAAGATATTTCCTTCAATCTAAAATGATTTCCCCACAGTTGAATAGTTTTACGCATCCGTAACTAATAGTAATAATTCATGTACAATTATATGGTGGGGATGTTTGGTTGGTTGGTTTTCTGGCATATCAGCCTATGCAGGTTTTTTTTATGCTAACTCCTCTCTCTCTCTCTCTCTCTCTCTCTATATATATATATATATATAAGTTAGGTATTAGGTTTACCGCTCTTTCACATTATAACACTATAGAACAAAGGCCAGGATTCTATAAAATTTCACCTTACAAAGCCAAAATTATGTTGAAGGATTTCAATTTACACTAACAACCACAATTAACGAGACGTTTCTAATTTCCCTTTCCTTCACGCTCCCCGCTTTCTTCTTTCTTCACTCTTCCACTAACTTTTTCTTTCTTTCATTCTCCACTCTCCACCTAAAAAAAACGACTTTTTAGAGACGCTATGTTTTTTCTTAACTTGTTTAAAAAATATCTACATTTCCTGACATAACCTTTTCGAATATTTTTTCTGTATTCGTTTAAACGTCTATTTCAAATTCATGTTTTCCACCCTGAAGAAGACCTAAAACACTTTCTGACAAAAATTTTGGTAATTTTATATCTTAAATAATCCATGTCAAAACGCGCTCTTGAAACTGATAAATAATTTTTTTCTCCTCCATTTATATTTAGTTTTCTTTCCGTTTTCTTTATACACCATATATATATATATATATATATATGATTGGAAATGAATAGATGAGCTACAGCTCATTTGCTTGTGCACGAATGGTTTAAAGTTTCACTATCAAACACTAATAACCCTTTTTAATATTATTCATTCGTTTGCACACAGTTAAATTGTTTAAAGTTTCACTATCAAACACTAATAATCCTATTCAATATTAATGATTCGTTTACAGACTGTAAAATGTTTTAAATTATTACTATCTAAAACAAATTATTCAATATAACGTAAGTCACAGTTAAATGCTTCAAGTTTAGAAAATTTTTAACATTTCTATTTCCCCCATAGATGGGATACTAACACTTCGGCCAGAGTTTACCTGGAAGTAATAGCAATGGATGGGTACTCTACATTCCCCAAAGCTTCAGAATTGGAGACTCAGTGTTTATGTATTATAACCAGGACACTCGTTGGTGGGGGACGTCTTACCCTTCTGTAGAGATGAAATTGTCATATTTTACAGATGACCGCACCCCCATCAGCCGAGTTGAGGTCGAATAATTAGTTTTACGTAATAGTAGTAATTTTTTGCACATAGTTATTCGGTTTCAAATAAATAATAACGATGAATAGATTGCCTGATCCCAGCAAGGAGACTGGAGCTCGTGATAATTAAAAAAAACCCAACCTGCCCAATATTGGAGCTTGCCACCCCGGCTGACCACAGAGAGAAAATCAAAGAAAGCAAAAATCAAGACAATCCTTAGATCTTGTCAAAGTACTAAGAAAGGATGACGGTGATGCCGATTTAAGTTGGCACACTTGGAACAGTCCCCAAAGGCTTGGAAAGGGAGCTAGAAGCGATTGAAATTGGAAGATGAATCGAGACCACCCAAACTATTGCGTCGTTAGGGCCAGCCAGAATACTGAGAAGAGTTCTGGAGACTTGAGGAGACTTCCTGTCAGTGCGAAACCATCGGCTAACGCTGGTGTGAAAAACTCTCAAAGAGTAAATAATAATAAATGTAAATTTGACTATACGAACAAATTGTACATGCACAAACCCAGAATTCGTCTTGGAGAATGAGACGCACAAATTGTCTGGAATTTTAAGTTATAAGCGTATCACCTAATCTTGACCAGACAACCTGTCAATAAAAAGAAAAGAACCAGCCCAATATGGATTCTGTCGTTTCTGCTGACCACAGAGAGTGAAAAGGAAGATAAATTCCTAGACCTTACTTGAGAACTGAAAAACCTATCGAAGATGAAAGTGACGGTGATACCAATTGTAACTGTTGCGTTTGGTACAGTCATCAAAGGATTGATAATTGGACTGGAGGGCTCGGAAATAAGAGGACAAGTGGAGACCATCCAAACAACAGGTTTATTAAGTTCAGTCAGAATACTGAGAAAAGTCCTGAAGATTTAAGGAGAATTGCTGTCACTCAAACTTCAGGGAAAGACTTTCGGCTCACGCTGAGTAAAACTGACTAAAAGTGAAAAGAAAGATAAGTACCTCAAACGTGCAAGGGGATTGAAAATAACTGAGGAACATTAAAGTGACTTTTATACTAATTGTAATTGGTGCTCTTACTACAGTGACAAAAGGATTGATACAAGGACTGGAGGACTTGGAAATTAGGAGACAAGCAGAGACCGTCCAAATTACTGCAAAATTGATATCAGCCAGAATACTGAGAAGAGTCCTGGAGATTTGCGGGGACTTGTTCTCACTTGACCCCCACTGGAAGTCCATCGGCTAACGCTAGTTTGAAAAACTCTCAAAGGAGAAATAATAATGATAAACACTTCGTAAGAAAGAACAACTTTTGGTAACTATTCTTAGTACATACTATTCGTATAGTCATATGGTATCAAGTACTCCTCTATAAAAGAAATCATTTTGAAACAAATATATTCATAGGATTCTAAGAGTTACTATCAACCATCGTTGACCTGAGAGTAATGGCAATGAAGGAATTCTCAACACTTATAGAGCCTCTTCATTCTAAAGTGCAATTAAGTATTAATATTCACCAACCCCTCCGCTCGGCCAGGATATGACACAAGGTCAATTTTTAAGCGAAGTTTAACAGGTTTGAATTCAGAGTTTTCCTTCTCCTAGACTAGTTACCTCACCAAAGCTGAAGAACCTAGTCTGCCCTACTATTTACCCATAGCTGGAGGGAGATTAATTGGAATCATACCTTTCCCAAGGGTATTAGTGCTATGCGAAATGCAATCAGCCTCGTCCAGGATTTGAACTCGTGTCTCCGTGTCCATTTTCTACGACGATAACCAGTACCCCACGGGCACTTCCATTAAGGTGCAGTTAAGTATCGTAAGTATGAGACTTCTTTTGAAGAGAGGGTTCTTACCTAGTTGCCGCAGATATAGTCAGATTATTCTAAGCCCTGTCGACTGGGAGTAATAGGAAGAGAGAGGGAGAGATAGATTTTCTTTGACACATTTTTTAAGAATTTTATTTTATTACCTCGGACAGGATTTGTTTAAATGAATCGGATGGCGTTATTTAAGACTTTTCCCTTTAACCAATCAGAGTTGAAGAGCCGGCTTTGCGTTGTGTACTATCCAAAATGGCTAGCTTCTGACATGTAACATGTGTGAAGTAAAAAGAGCGTGCAGCGGTTTACCTCAATAAAATGTCTTATCCAACGGCAAACGACTGTTATTACTGTTATCTGATATTAACACACTGTACAGTAGGCTGAACAAATGACAAGAAAAAAACTTATTGTACTGACATATAACAATACACCCCGACCAGCACAGACACCTACATATCTACAGACCAAAAAGATCTGTTACAAAAAAGAGTGTAATTTCAATAGTGCTTCTTGTTAACGAATATCACTGACCCGGCGTATTAATCTTAATAGAATGCTCTAAATTCCACGAGTATACAGTATTGCCTGACAATAAATTATATTTTTTTTAATAAAATGTTCATTTTCTTCTAAACCAAAGATATCAGGTTTTTATCATTTTTGCAACACAAAAAAAAAACGGGTATAATTAGATATTACAGTATCGCCTATAAATAAGTCATCATCATCATGATCATGTCGTGTCGCGAGCACAGATATCCCTGACCCTCTCTAGCCACTTCCCCCAATCATTCATCGCTTCTGGCAGGTCTTCAGGGCTACATCCCGTATCCTCACATAGGTGCTGTATGTATGTTCAAGCTGGTCCTCCTGCTTTTGCTTGACCATATGCGAGGGTCCATAGGAGTACATCACTGATGAGTTCGTCCTTGCTTCTCTTGCAATGTTCTGCGTGTCTGATTCGTCTAACTTGTATAGTTTTCGTGAAGGGAGGCAGATGGCCGTATAGTTGGTGCCTTGTGGGGTGTTGCCGCCAGGACTTGTTCAATATTGCTCGCAACATTCTTGTGTAATTGCCGTCTAGCTTCTTCTTCAGCCGTTTAGTTAGCGTCCATGTAGTGCATCCATATTGCAGTATCGATACGACCGCTGCCTGGAAGAAACTGCGTTTCATTTTATCGGTTAGGTCTGATTTCCATATGATCGAGCGCCTATTGATAGCTGTCCATGCTTTTGTTAGCCTGGTGTCGATGTCCTTTTCGGTTGATGAGACGCTGCTTCCTAGGTAGGTGAATTGGTCTACTAGTTTCAGAGAGGTTTTCCCTAGTGTGGAAATGTCGCCTATTTGGTTATAACACATATATTCAGTTTTGTGTGCATTGAGATGGAGGCCAATGCCTGCGGCAGCTCGTTCCAAACTATGCAGTAGTGTTTCGGCTTGGTTGGGTGTATTCGCGTGTAACGCTATATCATCGGCGTAGTCGGCGTCGGTAAGCCCTCGAACAATTCTTTTCATTAAAAAAGTTAATTTTTCCTGGATCAAAGATATCAATTCTTATCTATACAATTAAAACAGGTATCATTATGTATTATTCATTACCAAACTCTACACTATTGAGATTTTTTTGACCAAAAATAAAATTACATCATCCCTTGAACAAAAAACATGATTACATGAATATATATATAATGGTGTACTTATTTCTTACTGATGTAAATTCGTATTTTTTATTACAGGGTTTCTATACGTGGATTTTCGTGATAAATAATACCTAATAATATCCATTTTGACTGTATCTTGATGTGTTAGAAATAATAAAATCCTGGTGTCTTTTGTTTCGATGCGTTATGATATTCCGAATCGAGAAAGTCGTCGTGGCATAGTGTTTAACGTGTTGGATTACAACATAGATGTAAGCGTGTTCGAACTCCAGTCAAGCTATTAAGTTTAATTTTGGCCTGATACCCTTGGAAAAAGTACGAAGCCTCTTAATCCATCCAGCTATGCAAAAATCAAATGCAAATCTGGATTGCCACGTATAACATGGACGTGCCCAGGGTGATGAAAACAAAGTTTCCGGCTACGGTTATGGTCTCTGGTGTGGTTTCAAGTGAGAGCCACATCATGCCACCTCACATCTTCGACGTCGGCTTGAAAGTCAACACCAAAGTGTACCTGGATGTGCTGAAGAGTGTGGTGATCCCCTGGTGCAATCAGGTGGCCGGTGGCACACTCTGGGTGTGGCAGCAGGACTCGGCGCCAGCCGACAATTCCAAAGAGACCCAGGCTTAGCTTCAGAAGGAGTGCTACGACTTTGTACCCTTCTCTCACTGTCCCCTCCTCCCCCGACCTGAACCCACTGGACTACTTCGTTTGGTCATACGTCGAGAACATCACCAACATGACTTCCCACAACACCAAAGCCAGCCTGATCGCCGCCATCCGCCGAGTATTCGCCGAGCTCCCACCGGTGTTGGTGAAAAAGGCATGCTCCCAGTTCTGGATCCGTATTGAGGCGGTGATTGAGGCTGAAGGCGGTTACATTGAATAGATGTCAGCTCTACTACATAATCAAGTTACCTGAATTGATTTTTTCAATAAAAGTTTTAAAATAAAGCTGTAGTGTTGTTTTCTTTAGGTCGACAATTTTAGCATTCCACCCTGTAGATGTCAGCTCTACTCCATAATCAAGTTAGCTGAATTGATTTTTTCGAAAAAGTTTTAAAATAAAGCTGTAGTGTTGTTTTCTTTAGGATGACAATTTTATCGTTCTAACCTGTAGATGTCAGCTGAATTGATTTTTTCAAAAAAAGTTTTAAAATAAAGCTGTAGTGCTGTTTTCTTTAGGTCAACAATTTTAGCGTTCCACCCTGTAGATGTCAGCTCTACGACATAATCAAGTTAGCTAAATTGATTTTTTCAATAAAAGTTTTGAAATAAAGCTGTAGTGTTGTTTTCTTTCGGACGACAATCTTAGCGTTCCGCCCTGTATATTTAATACATAAATGCATTGTAAGTGTAATACATATATGTATATATGTATAAAGAGGATTTGGCATTAAATATCCCACAATGGTTGATATGCCATAAAACCAATCTAATCAATACATACTGTCGAATGATATTTGGTTTAATTTTAAACGTTTGAACATTTTAAATCAAAGTCAATTATTGCACATACATTTAATCAGTGTTTTTCTTTTTTTAATTATTTCTTCTTCAATAAACATTTCTTTTCCCCCTAAACTTTAAAATTCACAATATCACCCTACGCCTCGTAACTGGTGCAGAAAATTCATATTCGGTTCCTCGTATTCTAGTTTTAATATCGAAAATTTTGTACGCTTGGCAAAGATCAGCCATTTTCTTGGTCGAAACCTCTTTACAATAATCTCTTTGATTGGATTAAATGCCAATTGTTTCAATTCTGCAGGATTTATCATCAACCGAATATTTCTCATAGCTTTATAGCAGGCTGTTGCCAAAAATAAATCGGGGATTTCATTTTCACTACGATTTGATTGGTTGTCCTGTAGTTTCTTTCTTCGACTAAAGGGTGCGAAACATCTAAACAAACTTTTTTCAACAAAGATTCTTCGACGTCTTCGAATTTGGCCAACCTATTCACACAAGTTCAGTTTTCCTTCTCCTAGACTGGCTGCCATACCAAGGTTAAAGTGTCCATTCTGTCATGCTATTCGCACTCTGCTTGAGCGAGAATAGTTGGATGTATCCTTTTCCCCAAAGGTAATTGTTATATATCACATTGACCTGCGATGAAGCCAGCGGAAGTTATTGACTGATACATCCGGCCCTAAATAAACTCAACAATGTGATTACCAGAAAACAAGCAGTGCGTGGCTGTAAGCTGTGACTAATGGAGAACAAGCATTGTGTGGGTGTAAGCCGTGACCAACGAAAAACAAGCAATGCGTGGGTGTTAATGGTGATCAATGAAAAACAACCATTGAATATGGGTCACATGGGACTTTTAAGACTATATGATGTTTAGAATTTTGGCTGAAAACATTTCCCACTGGCGGCTCCAACCCCCGACAACTCCTTCGTGTGCGTGAACTCGATTGCTCTCCTGTTCCACACAAATGTCACCGTCGAAGAATAAAAATATAAGATTATATTTTTAGATATACGTGTTCCTCATTGTCTGTCAAGAAAAAGCGGTAGTATTCTATATAACAATAGCGACATGAAATGCAAAATGGCTCAACCAGGATCTTAACTTTGGTCGCAGTGTCTTCTGCGTGAAATGGGGATACTGTCAGCTACGCCATACAAAAATATAATAAAGGTTTTATATTACGTCTAATGTAATGTCCGTTTTTAGTTGATCTTGTGTATACATAGATATATATTTCTTTTAAATACCCTATCCGGTGGCAAAAGCTGCTCGGTAGCGCCAGGAGTGGCAGTACCGCCTTCAGCTACCGAAACTGGTTGGCGGCTGATGAGGCTAGGGTATCGCACGTGCCTTCACACGTTGTATGATGAAAAAAAAATATGGAGTGTTTACTGCAGTGTTGCAAATACAACTTAATAAAGTTTTTGCGTAGATATAGCGGAAGGCTGTACCATTGAAGCACCCTACGAGAGACAAACTCACTCGTGAAGCTTTGCTAGTCTAGCTTGCAAACCATTACACTAGCCGAGGTGCCTCATAATTTACGAAGCTTTTTGCTTCAATATGGCGCAAGACCATATGAATGGAGCATTCTATGAGACTCAAACTCACTCGTGAAGCTTTGCTAGTCTAGCTTGCAAACCATTACACTAGCCGAGGTGCCTCATAATTTACGAAGCTTTTTGCTTCAATATGGCGCAAGACCATATGAATGGAGCATTCTATGAGACTCAAACTCACTCGTGAAGCTTTGCTAGTCTAGCTTGTGGACCATTACACTAGCCGAGCCCCAACATAATTCACTTAGCTTTTTGTTTCGATATGGCGCAAGACCATATGAATGGAGCATTCTATGAGACTCAAACTCACTCGTGAAGCTTTGCTAGTCTAGCTTGCAAACCATTACACTTGCCCAGGTGCCTCATAATTTACTAAGCTTTTTGCTCCGATACGGTACAAGGCCAAATGATTGGAACATCCTAACGAGAAGAGTGTTCGCCTATAGTCCGGGAGACCGGGTTTCAATCCCAGGTCGATCATACCAAAGACTCAAAAAATAGTTCTTGATGCTGCCTTGCTAAACACTCAGCATAATACTGTATGGATCAAGGATAGTGGAGCAATACTGGGAATGGTGTACCCCCCTATATCTCGATGTAGTAGCTATTGAAAAGGGGGCCTTTGAGTCACCTTCGACTAAGGTCGCCAACATATTACAAGTACATCACCGTAATACATGCAGATTATAAGATGTCATTATTTAAAGATAAAGGATGCAGTGATTTTTGTTAAAGTTGATAATTATTTGTATTTAAAAGCACCAAACTGGCAATACTTACCCTAATTACATTTAAAAATAATAATAATAATAATAATAATAATAATAATAATAATAATAATAATAATAATAATAAGTTCGTTGGGTTTGGTTTTATGGCGTATCAACCATTTTAGGTTATTTAATGCCAAATCAATGTTCAGGCATAAACAGTTCAGTTTTAAACAATTCAGTTTAGCATGAGTATAATTTTTTATTTACGCACAGATGAAAAAACAGTTCTATTTCGAACAATTCAGTTTAGAATAATGTTTCTTATGTCAAACACGTCTATTTGACCCATCAGGAACAGAGTAAACCTGGGAGCTATGGTAATAAAGGGGATACTCTGCATTCCCCAAAATTCCAACGTTACTGGAGCCTCACCATCAGATTGTTTAGTACCATATCCAGGACACTCATTGGGGAGTCTTACCCAACTGCAGAGATGCAGTCGGCGCATTTTGCAGCCCCAACCGACTAGGCAAATTAATAACAAGGGTTGTTTATAACTAAAATAACATTGCTTTTGTAAGTTTAGTGTAATTAGTCTTATTTTATGTTTGTTTGTTTGTTTGTTTGGGTTTTATGGCATTTCAACCGTTGAAGGTTAATTAATACGAAATGCATTTTTATACAAACAAACAGTTCTATTTCAAACAATACAGTTTAGCATATTAGCTTAAGTATCTTGGTCGGTGTTTTTTTTGTTTTTTTTTTTTGGTTAGACATTGAGGTTGATTTTTAGTTTTTCTCTTTTTTATTGAATATTTTCCCCCAGACAATGTTTTTTAGTTTGAAAATATTTTTTTATTTACCGATAGCATCAACTATTTTTAGGCCGCCAAAATAGGTATATAAAAATTATATATATACATTTAAATTGAGGAACTATATTTTATAAATTGAATTACCATGACTAGAAATTCCAGCAAACTCTCCGTGTGACATACGGAACACTGGACAAATGTTTCGGCCTTATTAAGTCTCATCAGCAGAGCATACCGTGATCTCTACCAATGGAGATCGAACCAGGGACCACATAATGCAGACCGAAACTCTGGCACTGAGCCACCGTTTCACATTGCACATAAACGATCCCTTATTAACTAGTCATGGTAAATCCGCGACCTCTTAACCAGATATGTCTTGAAGGTACATTTGATCCCTCCAGGGGACACGGTCACCTCTAAAGTCACGTCTTCCCAAGTCGTCGATGAGACCTAATATGTCAAAACAGCCGTCCAGTTCTCTGTATATCACATGGAGTACTTGCCAGATTTTCTAGTCACTATATATATATATATATATATAAAATCATCCACAAACAGATCTGTTTCGTTCTATCAGAACTCATCAGTGTGGCTAGACATACTAGCTTCCCGTAGCTGGGATCGAAACCCGGTTGACTCAAACGCCAATCCAAGCTTCTACGCCTAAGCCACGAGGAAGCAATAGCAGCGAAGTAAATTTTAAACGGTTATGAATCACAATTACTACTGTTTACATACATCCGCTTAACGCCTCCCGAGAACTCAATTCATATACGAAGCGCTTTGCAACAAACGCTAATGGTAACGCGATTACTTCATTCGCTTAAAGAACTCAACCCTACGGAGGTAGGAGAGTATATATATCTATAAAGTCATCCACGGACAGATCTGTTTCGTTCTATCAAAACTCATCAGTGTGGCTAGACATACTAACTTCCCGTAGCTGGGATCGAAACCCTTATCAACCAACCCACGCAGGGTATATATATATATATATATATATATATATATATATATATATATATATATATACCCTGCGTGGGTTGGTTGATATGCCGTAGAAAACAACCAACTCGCTAAAATGCAAAAGCATTTTAAAAATCCCTAACATTCTTGGTTTTAATTTGAATTTATATTATTTTTCAGATATTGTAAGTAACCCAATCAAATTGAAAATGTCAAGTTACAATCTAAAAGAACAAATTGAAATAACAGAATTTTACTATTCAATTGAGAGGTTTTTAATTTCACAAGAAATAAAATTTCCTGAAACTTACAACTCAAATAGCCTTACCATTCACTTGCTTTATCGACCCGACTTTTTTGATCGGGTGATTTAGAGGATAAGTTGATTGTTTTTTGTTGTTAAATGAAATAAGAATATTTGTGGGTTATTTAATGCCAAATCCATCCTTCTAGAAGGACAGTAGTGGTACTATTTAACCCATAGGTTTGGTTTCTTTGTTTAATGGTATATCAACCTTTGTCGGTTATTTAGTGCCAAAGCCATTCTCCGAGAAGAACAGTAGTGGTACTATTTAACCCATAGCTGGGAGGATAAGGGGGTTCATACCTTTCCCACGGGTATTTGTCTGAAAGTGAACGTAATAGCGCGACTGGAGTACGAACTCGCTTACTACGATTCCACAGTCCATCGCTTTAACCATTACACCACGAGGACACCCCCTCTATTTAACCCATAGCTGGAAGGACAAGGTGGTGGATGTCGTACCTTTCCCAAGGGTATTTGTCCGAAAGTGAACGTTAAAGCGCTACTAGAGGTCGAACTCGCTTATTATAATTCCGTAATCCAGCTCTTTAACCATTACACCACAAGGACACCCGCACTTATTTAAAGGAGTATTTATAAGGTATAAGAGGATTAACGACTGGAACCTTGAGCAAAGTTATTTCAAAGTTCTCGAATTAGGGTGCAACTTTGTATTGGTAAAAAAAGAGGCCATCTACAAGATATCATTTTTCATAAATAGCTAAAAATATATTTCCCTGTACTATACTCTATGCCTCAAAAGACTAAAGGATTAAATTTTTTCATGTGTCACTCTTTTATGGACCACCCTTTCTCTGTGTGCGATATATAGGGTTTCTTGATATACATGGGACTAATGTGACTGGTAATAACTCTACTAATAGTAATGTTATGTTCATTTTTGGTTCAGATTTGAACATGGTCTACTTTAAAAACAATTAATCCTAGATCACAAAACCTTGTACAAGAGAGGAAAAATATTTCGCGTCCCAACTTATTCAAAACTCTCAAAATAGATGCAACTCGTTAATGTAAAAATGATTAACTTCTGAGACAAGAAATTATAAATAAAAGAATGCATGTCCTAGAGGCTGATATAATAACAATTTTTTGGAGGTGCAAGTAGAGTAATGGTTATTGTCACAGGAATTGGACACGGCAACACGAGTTCAAATCCTGGACTGATTGCATTTCACTTAGCACTAATACCCTTGGGAAAGGTATGAATCCAATTATTCTCCCTCCAACTATGGGTAAATAGTAGGGCAGACTAGGTTCTTCAGCCTTGGTGAGGCAACTAGTCTAGGAGATGGAAAACTCTGAATTCAAACCTGTTAAACTTCGCTAAAAAATTGACCTCGTGTCATATCCTGCTCGAGCGGAGGGGTTGGGTAAATATAATATAATAACAATTTAAAAAAAAAATGTCTTCTTGTCTCTAACTCAAAGAATGCATTTTTACAGAACCGCCATTGAGCTTGTCCCAGTAATAAATCTTTATCATATTAATGGGTTGCATCTATTTTGAGGACACCCAGTACATATAAGTTGGCGACTTCAGTTGAGGGTGACCCAAAGACTCCCTTTTCAATAACTACGACACTGAGGTGTCGGGGAGGGCTCTACTCCTTCCCCTAGATTTCTCGATTTTACCCTTGATACGTACCTTATAATGCTGAGTGTTAAGCAAGGATGCATCAAGTACCATTTTTTAAAGTCTTTGGTATGACTCGCCTTGGGTTTGAACCTCGGTCTCCCGGACCATTGACGAACACTCTACCCACTAGGCCAATGAGCCGGTACAAAATGCATATGTTTTTATATACACCATCAAAATATTGCCCCTTTCTTTTTCTAAAAATGATCTAATTTCAAATAGGAACTTAGTATTAAATTTCAACTTGTCACTGGAGTTTGAACTCTCTTGCTACGATCTCACTGTCCAGGACGTTAGCCACTACGCTACAGAGACCTACAGATAATAAGCAAGAAGATTTACAAGATTCATTGGTAGGAACCTCGCAAGTACTACCACTCCGGGTCAGAGTGTATCTGTGAGTAATGACATGGAAAAGGTACTCCAAACACCCCAGAACAGCAGAACTGGTGACTCCCCATCAGATGTAATTTCGTATCAAACTAAGGGTATTTCTTTTCGTGGGATGTCTTGCCCTTCTTCAGACACAGTCAGAGTAATCTAATTACCCTTGATAGGGCAATGTCAGTTAGAGGTAATACATAGATTGTAAACTGTGTTGTTTAGAATAAAAAAAAAAAAACCAACATCAACCACACAGTTGGGTGAAATTAATGATGTTCACTCACAAGTGTTTAGAACAAAAGCTTCCAAATAAATCCTGATGGTAACAATTAAAGTCAGTCATCTTAGAATATATTTTCTTGAGAAATTCGGAAAATTTACCAACAGCTTTCATCTGGCAAACGTACATTTCCACACTTGCTTCGGTTTTCAGAGATTTTGATCAGATTTCCGAAGACTTACGAGCCGTGTAAGCACATTTTTTTCAACCACGTTGATCTTTTTATGCCGATAGAGTCGAATTAAGCAGACGATAATACACAGGTGGATATAAAAACGTCGCACAGCTCGGTCAGTTTACATAGATGACAGCTGTTCGAGACCTTCTCACTGGCCATATCTCATACCGCTCCTAGACCACAACAGACATTTAAGAGAGAAAAACAGACGTAAGATCGTCACACCTAATGACAGGTTGACCATGAGACTGACCCGAAAAACTAAAAAAAAAAAAAAAAAATTGAATAGGTAATTGACTTGCATTTTATACGGGTAAAAAATAACTGATTTTTTTAAAACTGAGTTAAAGCTCCACAGATGGTTAGACGTTTCAAAAGTTCTTGTTTATTTATTATTTATTTGTAGATTTTTTGAATGGATTTTTAAAGCAATCTTCAAACTTACTGAGAGGAATTTCTACGTGAAAAGCAAGACAGATATTTTTCGATTTTGTTGGTAAATATAAACGTTTATTCAAATAATTATCAGCATCATTTCGTTTTTCAAATTTTTCATAATATTATATAATAACACCCACCCACACACGTATATATATATATATATATATATAATCTTGATGTGACTGATATTGGTTTTTTGTTGTTTTTTTAAAAAAAAAAGATAAATTGCCCTCTGGATTTTATTTACATTGAGTTCTCTACCAGGAATATTTAAATTTTATATTCTACTTTATAATATTTTATCTGTCCTGATTGGAATTATTCCCTATTCCAGATTTACTGGATTGAATAATATATATATATATATATATATATATATATATATATATATATATATATATAATTAATTAATAGAATTTAGACTTAGACCCCTGGGTTTCATGGAGTTTTTTGCACTCTGCATATTATATTGCATGTAAAAAAGTCCAGGAAACCCAGGGGTCGCATTCTAAATTCTATGAATTATATATATATATATATATATTTGTTATTATCATTATATAGTAGCTCTATCCTAGATATTGAGCACTCTCCATATTATATTGCACTTGGTTCAACACAAACCCACAAAATGATTTAGTGAAAACCAACACTGTTATAATATAATATATATATATATATATATAGAGAGAGAGAGATATACAGAGAGAGAGAGAGAGAGAAAGAGAATAAAAGAGAGTAAAAGAGAGAGTGAGAGAATATATTTGAATTGTAAAAAAAATATCTGAGATAGCGATTTGGTTTGATTTATATTGATTTGGTTTGGTTTTATGGTACATCGACCATTATAGGTTACCTTATGACAAATTAATTTGCATAATTATAAACAGATTTATTTCAAATAAACCAGTTTAGCATACATACACAGTTCCAATGTCAAAAACAATCCTATTTCAAACAATTCAATTTGGCTTACGTACGCTGTTTTAATGTTAAAAACAGTTCTAGTTCAAAATATTCAGTTTAGAATAAGTACACAGCTTAAATGTTAAAAGAGTTCTATTTCCTCCAATTCAATTTAGCATAAGTACAGTTCAAGTGTGAAAAACAGTTCTATTTCAAACAATTCAGTTTAGCACAAGTACACAGTTTAGTTCTATATAACCCATCGATAAGAACCTATCAGAGTGGGCCAAGGAACGATGGTAGTAAAAAGTTAATCTGAATTTCCCAAAGCTCCAGCATCAAAGCCTCACCATCACGTTGTTCATTTCATATCCAGGACACATGTTGAGATGCAAAGATGCAGTCAGTGTATTCTGCAGTCCCAGCCGACTGGGCAACCATAACATGTTAACTCCCTCTGCTCACACCTATGAATGAAATAATTTGTAATTTGATTTCCATCCTATTCTTATTTTTATTTTTATTTTTTATTGTTTGTTTATTTTTATTTTTATTTTTTTTCTAATTTTTATTTTTTAATTTTTTAATTCCTTTATTTTATCTTCTGAATACGAACTGTAACTCCACATTTGCTACTCTGCGACGAGAGAGAAGCGTGTAAATAGTCATCTGACGAGACGGAGAGTATAGTAATAATATTCTCCGTCGAAATAAATTTATTATGACGACTTAACCGAGTTTGAGTCTCCATTAAATTGTACTATATATATATATATATATATATGCGATTATTTTATGTTACGATTATGATTTACAATGTTCAGTAAGAATTAAAACACTAATAATATCTTAAGGAATACTAGTGGTACTACTTACAGTAAGAAAGGAGTTCACAAGTTTCCAAAAATTATTCGTCGGATAGTGAAGGAATTGTTTGATTGGGGAAGAAACTCGTTTGCAATAAGGTTGCATTTTGCTACGACATTACATCAATCGTCTTTTTTCATATATATATATATATATATATATATATATATATATATATGTCCATAAAGGTATGTATGCGCGTGTGTGTTGAATTACCCATTGAATATTTTCCTTCAACATTTTTTTCATTTGTCATGCCCCATTAAGTCTCATCTAACTGATACAAAAATCGTAATGACACATATCTAAGCTTTAACAAAATTAAATATAAGATGATGATTTTTTTTCTAGATTCTACTGCCCTGTATACTTTTAAGCACTTATTTATTTAACAAAAAAGTTTAAATAATACGATTAGTCACACTTATATACACACACACACACACACATATATATATATATATATATATATATATATATATATATATATATATATATATATATATATATATGTGCGTATGAGTGTGTGTGTGTGTGTGTTTGTGTGTGTGTTTATGTGAGTGTGTGTGTATTTACTTTTCAACATTTATGATGCATGCAACCATCTTCACATTTTCATATATATATATATATATATATATATATATATATATATATATATATATATATATGTATGTATGTATGTATGTATGTATATACATATAAATGTACACACACACACACACATATATATATGTATATATTTATAAGTGCGTCTCTATGAATATATGTTCATTAGTGTATGAATATATGTATGCACACACACACACACACACACACACACACACACACACACACACACACACACACACACACTTATATATATATATATATATATATGCATGTTTAAGTATATGCATATATAAGTAGGTATATATATATATATTCATTTATTTATTTATTCATATACATATATACATATATGTGTGTGTGTGTTTATGCATCTGTGTATGTATAGATGTATGTGCGTATATATACATGAAAATATATATATATATATATATATATATATATATATATATATGTGCATGTATATGTGTGAAAATATGTTCATATATATTCATGAATATATATATTTATCAATGTATATATATGTACATATATGTATATCTATTGATATGAAAGTAAAAATATACATACGTATATATATATGCATATATGTTTATATTACATATATATGGATAAGTATACTTATATGTATAAGTATATATATATATATATATATATATATATATATATATATATATATATATGAATAGGTATATATATTTATATCTATATATATATATATACATATATATTGATGTATATATTGATATATGTATATCTAAAATGTACATATATATATCTACACATGGGCAAATATGTGTATATGAATATGTATACTTATATATGTATGTGTGTATATATGTATGTGCATTTATAAGAATATATACTCGTATATATATGAATATATACGTTTGTATGTACTTATATGTGTATATGTATTTATATATGTTTGTGTGTATATATACGTATATGTGTGTATATATGCATATATATGTAAATATATCTATATCTAGATGTATATATATTCATATACGCTTTGTATATATAGGAATTTATATATGTATGTCTACATTTGTAAGTATATATGTATATGCATATACACGTATGTATATGTACATATATGCGCATATATTCATGCATATTTACATATATATATATATACATATATATATATATATATGTATGTATATAAGTATACATATATATGTATATATGTTTATCTTCACATGTGTATATATCAGGGGCGGAGACGGGACTAGTGCTACTCGTGCCCGGCACGACCAATAACTCGGTCAATGTTATTCAAAATGGATTAAAAATCATCCATTAATTTCAAGCAAACATACTTAGTCTGATCTCAATTAAATTACGTATCTATTCAAGTTTCGATAACTAAGTAGCCAAAAGTTAATAAATATATCTGGGAATAATACAACGATGCTGTTTTGAACAGATGGTCTTTGTCCGGCCACCGTCAGATTCACTGAACATCCCATAAAATCGGCTATAATGTTGAACGTGCAATCCGTGCCAGGCACTAGACCCTTATAATAACAGTAATGTTAGAGAAATACGCTTTTGGCTGTAGCCAATAGCAAGACCAACCCTAACACCGTGCTAAAAACTCTTCACACAGACTGTGGATAGATGTCTTGGGAAGAGGGAGAGGGACCGAGAGAGAGAGAGAGAGAGAGAGAGAGAGAGAGAGAGAGAGAGAGAGAGGGAAATAGCAGATTAGAGCCGTCGCCGACGTCATCATCATCGCTATGGTAAATGTTGGTTAAACGGCGTGTTTTAATTCGTTTTTTCACTAACAGATCTCTATTTCTTTAATGAATGTTGCATATATTACATTCTGTAACTAAAATTTGTTTATTTGAATACATTTTCAACAAATAATCTTTATTTTAAGCGAAATTGAAACTACTATCTGTGTCTGTGTATATTGTCATCAGTTTCTTTATTCTAATAAACATATTTTTCTCGTTATAGTAATGAACATCTCTTTTCTTCTATACTTTTGAAAGGAAAAAATTATCTTATCTACTGTATTAACAAGACTACAAATTATATAGTATCTTGATTGTTTACAAAAAAACACCATGTAAGGTACGTTTGTCAATCTGTGCTATACAATGGAGAATCACGCAATAGCAACTATGATAACTTACTTTGGGTCCACGGACCACAGGTTGGGAAATAAGTTGACAGAGGGCGTGGGGGGGGCACGAGTAGCAAAAATAGGTTAGAGTCGCCACTGGTATATGTATATATATATATATATATGTATGTGTGTGTGTGTGTGTGTGTGTGTGTGTGTTTATAATTTGTGTGAATACATGCCTATATATGCATACGGATATATATATATATATATATATATATATATATATCTTTTTTTTTTTTTTTCTTTAAGAAAAAAACCAAAAACCGGTTAATTCAGGATTATAAATTTATTTCCATCCCGTATTTTCAGTTTCTGGTGTGAACCAAAAACATGAAGAAAAAATTAATACAGGACTTCTTCAGACCCAATGGATAATTAATTAAAATTAAATTCAAAATTAAACCAGAATAAATACGTGGGGTGTAGGGGGACGAGATTTAGGAGTTACCTCCTTGTTTTATTGAATTTCCGTTTTATTTTGATTTTTCAAATTTCTTCTGTCAGTTATAATTACGGTAATTTAACTTTTATATTTATTTGTTTAGTTTATTTTCTTTTCATGTTAAGTTCGATAATTAACTTTTTAGAGAAATATTAATGCTTATATCAATTTCGATACCATACCCAACCTATATATATATATATATATATGTATATATATATATGTATATATATATATATGTATATATATATATGTCGGGATTAGGTACCCTGGTGAGCCGCTTAGGCGAAACTGTAGTACGTTAGTTCCTGATTCACGAAACAATTTTTTTCACTATATATATATTTATATATATATATATATATATATAGATATAGCTATGTATATGTATATGTCTGCGTTCATATATCTATACATATATATATATATATGTACTTATACATGTATATATATTTATTCATAGATAAACACACACACACACACACACATATATATATCTCTTCTATCCCCTCCCACTCTTCTCTGCCTATTCTAGTTTTTTTATCAAAAAGATCTGAAGAAGTCCTGTTAATTTTTTTCCGTGTTTTTGGAAATTTCAAAAATGCGTAACAGGATTGAAATAAATTTATAATCCTATGTGATCGGTTTCGTTGTTTTTTCTTAAAGAATTTATTGCTCTGTATTATTGTTACATTGAGCTCTTTACCAGGAAAATTTAAATATTCATTCATGAATAATTTCTTGTCCTGATGGAATTACTTCCAACTCCGGTTTAACTGGACCAAAGAATACCTATATATATATATATATATATATATATATATATGAATATAAATTTTTATGTGCATATGTATTTTGAGTCTTTATTATGACTCGACTGGGATTGAACTCCGATATCCCTGGCCATTGTTGAACACTTTTACGTGAGTATCATTTAAATATGAAGAAATTTTCTCCTTCATATATATAAACAGGTGTATATGCTCACACACACTAGCACACACCTATATATTTTCTCCAGCGTATACACATGATTATTTAGATGAAAAAGAATATTACTTAATACATATCTGCTTTTGTCAGAAAGTTAGCAGACAGACAGATGCTACTCTTGCCATTTTCATATGTATATTTATGCATGTATATATGTATATATATATATATGCATATACGTATATATATATATATATATATATATAGTCATCCACAGACAGACTGTTTCGTTCTATCAGAACTCTTGAGTGTGGCTAGACACGCAGGACGCTCGAAGCCGGGATCGAAACCCGTCACACTTTACGTTAGACTGTGTTTCAGACCACTCGTCCACCAAGCAGACCACGTTGGCTAAGAGAATTTTAAGGTATTTTTTATTTTTAGAAACAGCAGCAGCAGCCTTTGTTTACATTTTTTTAAACTCTATCGGCTACCAGAGTGCTCAATTCTTTCGAAGAGCCTTGCATTACGCTAGCGGCGGTCGACAACTCTTTCGCCAGAGAGCTCAACCCCCATGGGAGAGCATATATTGTCATCCACAGACAGACTGTTTCGTTCTATCAGAACTCTATATATATGTGTGTGCGTGAATGTATGCATATGCGAGTATATATATATATGTATGTATGGGTATATATATTTGCATGCATAAGTATGCATGTGCGTATATATATATATATATATATGTGTGTGTGTGTGTGTGTGTGTGTGTGTGTATGTATGTTTATGGATATGAGTATATATTTGTATGTATATGTGTGCATATGCATTGGAGGTGCCCGTGGTGTAATGGATATGGACACGGTGATACGAGTTCAATTCCTGGACAAGACTGATTCCATTTCACATAGCACTAATACCATTGGGAAAGGTATGAATCCAATTATTCCCCCTCCGGCTATGGGTAAATAGCAGGGCAGACTAGGTTCTTCAGCCTTGGTGAGGCAACTAGTCTAGGAGAAGGAAAACTCTGAATTCAAACCTGTTAAACTCCGCTTAAAAAATTGACCTTGTGTCATATCCTGCCCGAGCGGAGGGGTTGGGTAAATAGGATATGTATGCATATGCGGGTTCTGGAGAAGAAGCTAGACGGCAATTACACAAGAATGCTACGTGCAATCTTGAACAAGTCCTGACGGCAACACCCGACAAGACACCAACTGTACGGCCACCTGCCCCCTATCACGAAAACTATTCAAGTTAGACGAACCAGACATGCAGGGCACTGCTGGAGAAGCAGGGACGAACTCATAAGAGATGTACTCTTATGGACCCCCACACATGGCCGTGCAAAAGCAGGACGACCAGCACGAACAGCAGCTATGTGAGGATACGGGATGTTGTCCTGAAGACCTACCTAGGGCGATGAACGATAGGGAGGAGTGGCGAGAGAGGATCAGGGATATCCGTGCTACCAGCGCGACATGATGATGATGTATGTATATATATATTTGTATGTATAAGTAAGCATATGCACGTATATATATATATATGTGTATATATGTGTGTATATATTTTTATGCATATGTATGCATATGCGGGTGCATATATCTGTATATATCTGTATGTATTCCCATGTGTATTTGTATGCATAAGCGCATATATTTATGTGTATATCTGTGCAAGTACTTGTTTATATATTTGTATGTATATGCATGCAAGCGTGCGTGCATATATCTGTATATATCTGTGTTATATTTTGACCTTTTGACCCGGCCCAAAATGCCATTCAAGGTGATGCACCGGAAGGAAGTGACACATTCCAATGGCTGTTGGGAGAAGAAATCGCGTGGGCGGAAATTGGCTAACAAAATGGGACGAGCTAAAAAATCCCCATGGTACACTCATAGACTGATGCACCGGAAGAGAGTGACTTCTGAACTGCATGACAGTTATTTCCGCTTGATGACGATTAAACATTCGATTTCAAAGATCGAGTGGGCGTCGAACGATTATATAACTCAGTTGTGTTCGACGAGGCAGTTGAGTTCGAGTGGAGGGAGATGTGGTAGGGAAAGCCACACCCGGCCGAAGGGGCTCTCGGGTGCCCTGATTGAATTGTGGTCCAGAGGAGAACGAGAAAGACACAACGTTGCCGACCATAACTTTGGGGTCAAAATATTTCAGTCATGTTCGGTCTCCAGCTACCTCTCACACGCAAACCCTGAACAATCCTTTCGAACCTTACAAATAAAGTGAGAGGTACAAATATTTTGTTAAAGAAGTCTTCCTGCGTTGTTTATTACTGCATCTGTCATTATTATTGTGTCGTTGTGAATTATTCTACATATATATGTGCATGAATGTAGATGTGAATCTGCTTATGTGACTATATAACATCTGTATGTATGTGTCTATATATTTGTATTTATAAGTATGCATATACGCGTATATATATATGTGTATATATGTGTACGTATGTATATATATGTTTCTATGTATACGTCAATGCTTTTTTATATGTCATTGTGTATATATATGTGTATACATAAATATCTGCATATATATATATATATATATATATACTCCTATGGACCCCCACATATGCCCGAGTAAGAGCAGGACGACCAACTCGAACATACATACTTCAGCTCTGTGAGGATACGGGATGTAGCTCTGAAGACCTGCCAGAGGCGATGATGGATATGGAGAAGTGGCGAGAGTGCGTCAGGGATATCCGTGCTGGCGGCACGATATGATGAGGATGATGATACATATATATATATATATATATATATATGTGTGTGTGTGAGTGTGTGTGTGTGTGTGTGTGTGTTTTAACACAGTCATATAGTTACCTGAGTTATCAATGTCTGCAGCAGAGCATAATATAGATATGATTTTTATTGTATGTCATAGATACTACCACTGCAAAAAAGAAACTGAATATCACGCTACCTATAAAAAATGGCCTTTTGTTTGTACAGTTGTATGGGAAAAAAACTCTTCCACGGCCGTTATTGAAGATGTAGGAATGCTTCTCTGTTTTACAGGCTTAGAGAAAATCTAACTGAAAATGGTGTGTGTTCTCATTAAATGTCAACCTATGCAAAACAATCTTCCCTTGCTACAGTCCGACCAATGCAATGATGAAACGGACATCAATACGTTCAAGGATAATTTATCTTACCTTGTCGGACACATTCCCAAATACAACGTTCTAATCATCGGCTGAGATATTAATGCTCAAAAAGCCAAAAACGTTTCGTCAAATAGTTGTGGGGAATACCTCGCAGACTTTTTACCCCAGAACAGGTTAATATCTCCAAATATTAAATTCAAAATAAGTGGGGGAAAACGTTGGAGCTGCAGCTACCCAAATAACTCGAAAGCTATTTATTTCTAAACAAGAAAGGGATAATACTGCAGTGAATACTCGATGGAGTATCTTCTGAACATAGAATTGTCACGACAAAGATTCTCTAGAGTCTCTGCAGAATTAAGAAACAAACCGTCGAAGCCACACGTTACGACTGATCCTCACTTACCAATAAAAATATTAGCAATAAATATGCGACAACTGCAAGTTACAAATTTCATTCTCATCAACAGATATCTGAAACACATACTCTTAATGTCGAATATGAAAACTTCGTCACAGCCCACAATGAAACAGAAGCGGAATGCATACAAACCAAAGCA
>CAUZXS010002238.1:50000-112500 GCA_963585895.1 Sepioteuthis lessoniana
ATCATCCTCAACATTCACTAGAATAACTATGTCACCAACGTTGAGGTCCTTTATCACTCAGAAATCACCATCATAAAATTATGCTGCTGAAGTCATAGCAACGTTGAGCAGGGTATGTCTTCAGAATAGTGGGAGGGCATCGCCTGCTCAAGATAACCCTGTATGATAAACTCTCTACTGGCCACCGTGACAGAGGGGCATTAAAGAAACGTTATAAAGACTCCCTCAAGAAGACCCCCGGTACCTACCACATTGACAACGACCAGTGGTCGACACTTGCTGCTGACCGTCAAGCCTGGCGCCGCACCGTTCAATGGGTCGTGTCCATCTTTGAGGACTCCTGCAGGGCCAACCTGAAGCAGAAAGGCCGCTGGAAGAAGATCTGGGGAGCCTCAACAGCCATACCAGACCAGACTTTTAACTGCAGTCACTGCAGCTGGACCTGCCTGTCCTGCAATGGCCTAGACAGCCATCAACATGTCTGCAAGCGGCGTGGATAGCCTCCTTCATAAATATTCGTTCGCGAAGTCTAGCCAAAACAGAGAGAGAGAGAGAGAGAGAGAGAGAGAGAGAGAGAGAGAGAGAGAGTGGGGTGGAGATGGGGGACGCATACATACAGGTTTCAATCCCAGCTTCGGGGATCTCGCGTGTCTCGCCACACTAAAGTGCTGTGAGACATCCAGTCAGTCAGTCTCTGATGACAATATATATATATATATATATATATATATATATATTTAAATGTCAGTATAAAAAATTCTGGAAACCTATTGAAGGCACCTCGTATGTTTGTATGTATAAAAGTTATTTCATTTCTTTTTCATACTTGTAAATTATTCATTTCTCACCAAACAAGCCAAAATTTTATGTTTGTAGATGATGATATAAACTAGTGACAAACTGACAATCTCTTTCGATGTTCATATTTTTTGATGTAATATTTTGCATTTTACATTTTAAAATGTTAACCATGATCTCTCTCGCCTGCCGCCTTTAAATGTATTCGTTCTGCAATAAACAAAACGTAAGATACAGTCGATTTGATATATATGGCGTAAGTATTTTGATATTAGATTAAATATAAGTTTGAATAAATGTCTTTAAAATTTGAATTTCAAATGGCAAAAAATAAAAAGTAAAAATCTGCCGAAATACAATATATTAAAATATCAATTACTTTTTCGAGACTTCTGAATGTGAAGGAGATAACAAACCTGAAGACGAATTTCTGTTGGCTAATGTCGACAATAATCTGTTGTAAACAAACGATAAAACGTAAATATAAGTGTAAACAAAAACTAAACTTATACTAAAATGAATTGTTTGAATTAGAACTGTTTGACTAAACTAAGTAGCTAGAAATAGAAATTTGACAATTAAACTGTGTATTTATGCTAAATTGAATTTTTTGAAATAGAACTGCTTATTTATATAAAATAGATATAGCATTAAATAACCTACAAAGGTTGATGTGCCATCAAATCTAAACAAACAAAGATATTTCGGACAATATTCAAATAAAGAACAAAAATCACTTTGATTGATTTTTTTTTTTCGGGTTTATGTGATGAACAAAAATGTGTCTGTTAAACTAGAAATCAATATCGAAATCTAAAAAAGAACTGGTAAAGATTTGCTGTAATATTTTGACTTTCGGCCCGAGCCAAATGCCATTCAAGGTGATGCATCGGAAGGAAGTGACAGATTCTAATGGCAGTTATAAGAGGAAATCGCGTGGTCGGAAATTGGCTGATGAAATGGGACGAGGTAAAAATTCCCATGATACTCTCATAGACTGACGCACCGGAAGAGAGTGACCTCTGAACTGCATGACAGTTATTTCCGCTTGATGACGATTAAACATGCGATTTCAAAGATCAAGTGGGTGATCGAGTGGGCGTTGAACTATTATATATATCAGTCAAGACAGAAGTCAAGACAGTTGGAGTTGGAGACGGAGGAGACGAGATGTGGTAGATAAAACCACACCCGGCCGAGGGGGCCCTCGGGAACCCCGATGGAGTTTGGGGACCAGAGAAGTTGCTGATAAGATGCAGTAAAGGAAGCCATCACCCAGCAGAGTGGGCCTCTGGACCTTCGGTTGAGCATGCAGGAGAACGAGAAAGACACAACGTGACGGCCATAAGAGTGAGGGTCAAAATATTGCAGTTCTGTTCGGTCTCCAGCTCCCTCTCACACACAAACCATGAGTAACCCTTTTCGAAACCTTGCTATAAAGTGAGAGGTAAATATTTTGTTAAAGAAGTCTTCCTGCGTCTGTTTATTGTGTCGTTATGATACTGCACATGAGAATATATCATTGCTTACAATCCTGAAAAGACAAGGAACTAACCAACTGAAAGCAAATTATTGCTGAAAAGAAATACCATTATATTTTTGTTTGTAGAAATAGTGTTGCGTAGCCATATACACGAATATGGCCATGTGCGAAATTGGTGAAATGGACATCGAATGTTGATTACGATAGAACATATGAATCTCGAAATTCGAAAACACGTAACGACTTCTTGTTCAGAAACGAAACCTTTTTATTAACTTTGAGTTAAAGGTCTCGACGTAAGGAGGAGAGACACAATCTTCTATGCTGTCTTATTCATTTGGCCCCCAACTCGAGTGGCGCACGTTCGCCTCGCGCCTGCGAGCTCCAAAAGTCGATCCTTCTCGTTTGGCGTCTAGTACCCGACTCTGACTTTCTTCAGATTCTCACACAAACCTCCGCGCGCTTCCGGTGCGTGACGTCACCCGCACCCCGTCACCCGTTTTGTCTCGGAGTATTGTGACATCTGAGTGACACCTCCATCCGCCCGTGCGCGCCCGCGTTAACACCAGCCTCAAAGTTGTACCCAACTAACTCATGTGCTGCGCCGAAAGGTTCTCAGCCTAACTAAACTCAAAGGCATGAACCGAAATCCCTCGGCTATTATATAACAATAGTAGTGAGAAATAATAAAAAAAACACTCTCATCACTAAATAAATCAATTTCATATAGAAATACTTGCAAATATTTATTCGTGTGCGAGTAAATGAGTCGTTTGGTTTTAGTATGGTATCATTAAATTATGTGTTTACAAACCGTACATACGTGTAAACAGGCTTTGGTATTAAATAACCTATAGAGGTTGATATGCCATTAAACCCAAGCAACCAACCAACTAAGAAACTGGGAAATGCTGCGTACCCTTTTATTGCTATCCTTGTCTGGTCAACTCTGGCCCAGAGTGGTAGCACCTGATAGGGTCCTATCTATTGGTCAAATAGAACTGTTTGACATTCAAACAGTGTGCTTATACTAAACTGAATTGTTTGAAATAGAATTGTTTTGATATTCAAATTGCGTACTTATGCCAAACTGAATTGTTTAAAACAGAACTGTTTATATGTATAAAAAAGGAATTTGCATTAAATTACCTACAATGGTTGAAGTGCCATAAAACCAATTTAGATATGAATATTGATCCGAAACATAAATAAAAACCGGCTCTATGGTTTGAAAGTGCCTGATCTGGCTAGATCACAAAAGTTAAGCTACGACGAGCCAGTTGAGTACTCAGATGGGTGACCACTTGAGCAACAAGAGACACTGTAAGCAACTTTAAATCTATATGCCATATCCAAATAAAGCCTAGTAGACAACTACTAAAACAGTTTAGTGTGAGTATAGTTTTTCTCCACTCACAGCTAGATGTGAAAACTGATTATTTCAAACAATTCAATTTACCCTGAGTATGCAATTTAGTTCTATTTGACCAGTAGATAGAACCCTTTCAGGCGCTACCACCCCAGGTCAGAGTGGACCTGGTAGCGATGACTCTGCATTTTCCAAAACTCCATCATTACTGGAACCTCACCATTAGATTGTTTAGTGTCATATCCGGGACACTCGTTTGGGTAATCTTACCCCTCTGCAGAGAAGCAGGAGGTGTATTCTATGGCCTCAGCCGACTAGGCAAGTTATTGACATAGTTTAACTTGTTTGCATAAGGCTGAAAGAATGGTGCTCCTTGTGAGAAAAAAACTTACTCACAATGATCTGCTAAACCAGATTACTTGCCAGTCAGTGTATTCTAAGTCTTGCTGACAGTAATTTATTGCAAGTGTATCTACCAAACCACTCCCCCATGAACTGGATGCAATATAAGGTCAATCTTTGAAGAGAAGTTTAAAAGGTCTAAATTCAGAGTTTTCCTTCTCCTCAGTTGGTTGCCAAAATCAGTGTTAAAGTCTGCTTTACTATTTACCCATAGCTAGACGGAGAATAGTTGGATTTGCACCTTCCCCTATTGTGACACTATGTTAGTGGTACGCCAGGCTGGCAATCCCTTTGTCTGTTTTGGCGCGGAACCAAACAAAGGCCTGAGCTCGAGATCTCTGACAAGACGGAAGTGGGAGAGAAAAGAGCAGTTGGCAAAGGAACCCAGAGAGGGTCAGTTGACGAAGAGAGACGCAGAGAAGTAGTTGAGAACGGACAGCAGAAGGGACCAGTCAAGATGAGTTAGCAGTCCACAGTGGACAACGGCCAGCAGAAGGAGGGAGTGAGGAAGACGGTCAAAGATGAGCTGGCATTCCTAGTGGCTTCTATAGGAGTTTCGCGAAAAAATACCCTCCCAGCGATAGTCTACAAGATGCACGAAAAGTTGTACAAAAAAGTGTCACAAAACTACCCTTCTTGCACTTGGAACTGACCTAAGTCCATGTTGTTCGTTTGTTCTTTTTCTCTCACTCCCTCGGTTGTATTTCTTGTGGCCGTAAAGAAATGTGTGATGTCCCCGTCGGAACCCACTGGATGAATCACGGGCCATGAATAATATTGGTTTTAAGAAGTTGATGTATTCGGGGCGGCCGGAGGGGTGTATCACACAATGTGTGAATTGCAAACGGCCTCATCGAGATTTGAACTTGTTTCTCTGTCTTTATTTCCAACGACGCAACCATTTCCCCAAGAACACCATAGCCTGCAAGTGTATATGATACATAAAAACATATGTATATTTATTTAGCATTTTTTAAAAACTTTTTTTTATCAGTTTTAGATTTTTAACTTTTAGTTCTATATAAGTTCTAATTATGAGAGAAAATGTAAATAAAACCAAATTTATTCAAAATTCAACATATTTACTTATAGGGTTGTCAGCTTTTCATATTTTCGCTATCTTCATGAAAGAAAAGATTAATTCGTTTTTTGTGTTTTTATTCTTATTTATTTTTATTTTTATCGATTTATTTATTTATTTGTTTTGCGTTCCCTGAATAAAGTCAGGTATCCTTCTTGAATTTTAAATCTCAGATTTATTATCACGACACGAATATTCTAACACGAGAGGTTTTGAAAATTTTTTTTTCGTTCCGTTTTGCTTTAGACTTGATCATTTATTTAGAAATGACGACAGTTAAATTCTGAACCACGAAAAGATATTTTAAGCACGACTTCTGTACAAAGATAAAAGTTCTACCACACAAAACCCCTGAAGTCAAAAAATCTTTCACTACAGAAAAGTTTATCAGAATATCTTATAGCATTTTCCGTTTACTTAAAATTCTATTAATCTTTACTTGGTTTGTTAAATGGTACGTGGTGTTTTCAATAAGTTTCCAGACTTTTTTGTACTGGCATTTAAAATTGTTATAGAATCTTGAAAATTCAGTATGTTATTGCTATACATCTTATGAGATGACTGACTAATTTTTATGATTTCAAGTTCAAATAAACAGCTACAGCAGCAATTGGAATACATCCTACTAAAGCCTGATTATCACTGCTGGTGAAATTCAAAATTGCAATCTGAACGTGAGGACACTTTAGAAGAACGATATGCAATAAAATTCTGTTTTAAACTTGGAAAAATGCCACAGAAACGTATGAAATGCTTCAGACTGCTTTTCGACCATCTTGCATGAATCGAGCATCAGTTTTTGAGTGGCATAAGAGATTCAAGGAAGGCAGGGAGTCTGTGAGGGATGATGAGAAGTGTGGGAGGAGTAAGGAAGTCAATACACCAGAGTTGATTGGCCAAAGGGTTAGGGTTAGGGTTACTATGTTGAGGTTTTAAGGGAGATTCTGTCCGAAGAGATTCTGTCGGAAGAAGCCAGCACTCTTCAAATAGGCTCAGTGGCATTTCCACCAAGACAATGCACCAGTCCACATCTTCATCTTTATCACAGATTATTTGACCAAGACGGGCATCAAGACAGTCCCTCAGCCTCCCTATAGTCCAGACCTTACTCCCAGTGACTTTTGGTTATTGCCTAAGCTCACAGGCTGTTGTTATGAGACAACTGAGGAGATGAAAGAGGCTGTGACGAAGGTCACTGACACGCTCACACAAGAGGACTTCCATGGGTCCTTCCAGAAGTTGTTGAAACGGCACAACAAGTACATTGCAACCGGAGGAGATTACTTCGAAGGGGACTAGAGTTTCATGTGTGTACTATCAATAAAAGTGCCCATACGAAAAAAGTCTGGAAACTTATTTAATGATCCTCGTAAATCAACCTTCGTGGGTTATTAAATGCTAAATTCAACCATATAGAAGAACAGCAGTGTTAATATTTAACCAATAGCTAGTGGATAATAGGATTAATAACTTTCTCACTAGTTTTTTTCGGACTATTGACGTCATCTTTATCGTTATATTTACAAAGTTTCGGCCGATGTCCTCCGGGTTTCTTCAGGTGTATCGTGTTGAACTCGGGAGATACTTCGAAACACGCCCTTTATTTACTTTTCTGGGGTCACTTGCTCTGATTCCGTTAACCATAACAGGGTACAAGTGTAAGTTTTGCTGTATGGTTACTCGCCTACTGTCAGGATTGAAGCAGCAACCTCCAGATGATAGTCACTTAGAAGCTTAGGGATCCAACGCCTGTAATTGTTACGCTATGTGTTCTGCTGGACACATAGGCTCCGAAGTTCGAAAAAAAATATCTGAAGAAGGCCAAAGGCACATCTTCCGAAAAGTTGTGAATATAGCAATAAAGTTGAAGACAATAGACCGAAAACCCTGAATGATAAAAATCATCACCTTCCGTTTCAGAAATTGAGACAACTAATTTAACTCTAGTATTAGACGGGACGCACAGTTTAAGCATTATTTTGTCTAGACTATGTACTTAGAACATCGATTGACAAAATCAGAGAGAATGGCTTCGAGCTGACGAAGAAAAGAAGCAGAAGGTACCCTGCAAAAACAATTACCGACGCCGACTACGCCGATGACATAGCGATACTGGCAAATACACCCAACCAAGCTGAAACACTACTGCATAGTTTGGAACGAGCAGCTGCCGGTATAGGCCTCTATTTTAATGCACACAAAGCGGAATATATGTGCTATAATCAAACGGGGGACATCTCCACTCTAGACGGAACCCCTCTAAAACTAGTAGACAAATTCACTTACCTAGGAAGCAGCGTCGAATCAACCGAAAAGGACATCGACACGAGGTTAACGAAGGCATGGACAGCTATCAATAGGCTATCGATTATATGGAAATTAGACCTAACCGATAAAATAAAACGCAGTTTCTTCCAGGCAGCGGTCACATCGATACTGCTATATGGCTGCACTACATGGACGCTAATAAAACGGCTGGAGAAGAAACTAGACGGCAATTACACAAGAATGCTACGTGCAATCTTGAACAAGTCCTGGCGGCAACACCCCACAAGACACCAACTGTACGGCCACCTGCCCGCTATCACGGAAACTATTCAAGTTAGACGAACCAGACATGCAGGACACTGCTGGAGAAGCAGGGACGAACTCATAAGAGATGTACTCTTATGGACCCCCACACATGGCCGTGCAAAAGCAGGACGGCCAGCACGAACATACATTCAGCAGCTATGTGAGGATATGGGATGTTGTCCTGAAGATCTACCTAGGGCGATGAACGATAGGGAGGAGTGGCGAGAGAGGGTCAGGGATATCCGTGCTACCAGCGCGACATGATGATGATGATGATTAGACAGGAAGTAAACGTTATAGCGTGACTGGAGCTCACTTACAACGATGTCACAGCTCAGCACTTTAGCCACTACGCCAAAGAAAACTCCCTTATTAATCTTTGCGGATTAAAGGATAAGAAAGATGTGGATTAGGTGCGTTTATTTGAAGTTCAGACAACTTACTTTCCCATCACACACATACACAACATTCCCTACAAAATACATTGCCCAGTCGGCTGGGGCTGTAGTATACACCGACTGCACCTCTGTAAGACCGCAGCGGGGTAAGATCCCCACCCCAATGTGTGTCCTGGATATAACACTAAACAATCAGATGGTGAGGTTCCAGTTGCTGGGCTTTGAGAAATGCGGAGCACCCCTTCATTACCATTGCTCCCATGTCCACTCTGGCCAGGCGTGGTAGCACCTGATAGAGCCCTATCTATGGGTTAAATAGAACTAACGGCATACTTATGCTAAACTGAATTGTTTGAATTAGAATTGAATAGCTTAAAATAGAAATATTTTTAACAATTAAACTGTACTTACATTTAAACAGTATGCTTATCCTAAACAGAAATGTTTGAAACAGAACTGTTTTTGACATTAAAACTCAACTTACACAAAACTGAATTGTTTAGTATTAAAGTGTTTTGACTTTTAACTGGGTGTAAACAAAATACGTACTTATACTAAACTGAAATATCTGAATTAGAAATGTTTGAATAAACTGAATAGTTTGAAATAGAAATGTTTTTGACAATTAAACTGTGTACTCCTGCTAAACTAAATTGTTTGAAATAGAACTGATTATTTGTATAAAAATGGATTTGGCGTTAAATAACCTACAAAGGTTTATATGCCATAGAACCCAACCAACCAAACAACCAACCAACCCTACAAATACATATACTTGTGCCGCCACTTACCCTCCATCCTACAAACTATTCAAGGAAGACGATGTTTTGGCCCCTGTCTATTTGGGTTGCAGAATACACTGAATGCATATCTGGGGCGAGGTAAGACTCCCCAAATGTGTGTCCTATTTATGACACTAAACAATCTGGAGTTTTGGGGAATCAAGAGTGCCCCTTTATTGCCATCGCTCCCAGGTCCACTCTGGTTAGGAGTGGTATCACTGGACAGGGTTCTATCTATAGGTCAAACTGAACTAAACTGTGCACCTATGCTAAATGTTGGAAATAGAACAGTTTTTGACATTCAAACTGCGCACTTATGCTAAACTGATTTTATTGAAATTGAACAGTTTCGGCATTTAATTGCGTAAACAAAAAAAAAGTACTTATGCTAAACTGAATTGTTTGAAATAGAACTGGCCCAGAGTGGTAACACTTGATAGGGTCCTATCTATGGTTCTAATTGAATTAAACTGTGTACCTTTGCTAAAATGAATTGTTTGAATTAAAGCAGTTTTTTTACATTTAAAATGCGTACATATGCTAAACTGAATTATTTGAAATAGAACTGTTTTTGCATTTTACTGCGTGTAAACAAAAATGTACTTATGCTAAACTGGATTGTTTGAAATGGAAATGTTCACATGTATAAAAATGGATTTGGCTTTAAATAACCAAAAATGTTTGATGTGACATAAAATCAAACCCAAACAAACCAAATGACGAGTAAGACATCGTGGAGCAATAAGGAAGAATTCATCGTTATTGATTAAGTTTAATTTAGTTGTGGTACAAGGCCGAAAGAATGGACCTCCTAGTGAGAAAACAACTTACTAACAAGAATCTACTAATCCAGATCACTCGCCATTTCACAACATGGGGTGCCAAGGATGAACGCATCAGTAACATTCTCCTATGGACTACTTCGTATGGACACACAAGTGTTGACCGACCAGCAAATACTTCCATTCATCAAATCTTCGCAGACAGTAGACGACATACCAAGAGCGATTGCTGATAGGGATGGTTGCTAGAAAGAGACAAGGGAATCCATGCTGTCGACACGGATTGATGAAGATGATGCAGATGATATATTCTTTACATATGAATAATTATCTTAAGTTTGAATTTAAAAAAATATTTGTTCCTAATAATGGTTGCATTAAAACTGACTTGAACTAAGAACAATTGGTTGTTTGTTTTTACTGCATGTCCGTCATTTTTAGGTAATTTAATGCCGAAATCAATCTAAACTTCATCATCATCTTGTCGTGCCATCAGCACAGATATACCTGACCCTCTCTTGCCACCCCTCCCTATCGTTCATCGCTTCCGGTAGGTCCTCAGGGCTACACCCCGTATCTTCATAGATCTGCTGTATGTAGGTTCAAGCTGGTCGCCTTGCTTTTCCTCGACCATGTGAAGGGGTCCATAGGAGTACATCACTTATGAGCTTGTCCCTACTTCTTCAAATTATTTGAAACCAGTGATAGTAAGTTAGCCGATGGTATTTGAGGGTGACCCGAAGGCTCCTTTTTCTATAGCAAAAACACTGAGGTGAAAGGGAGGGTGCTACTTCTTTCACTGGATTGCTCCACTTACCCTTGTTCCTTACTTTATAATGCTGGGTATAAAGCAAGTACCACTTTTTGATTCTTTGGTCTGGGATTGAACCCCGGTCTCCCACACCATCAACAAACACTTTAACCATTCAGCCAATATTAACCATAATACCCTACTCTCTTAAAGTCAACCTAAGACCATTAAAATGATTCTGTAATGTCCTAAGCAAATCATAATCAGAAGGAGAAGGTCAAGAGAATATTGAAAATTGAAAATGTTCCCGACTGAGTTTTTTAAAAGATCTTTAGTCAACTGAGCTGTGTAAGGACGGACATTATCGTGATGAAGATGACTCCCTTTCTAAGAGAAATAAAAAGAAAATACTTTCCAGTGAATCTATGGCACACAAGCGCAACATTCCTCTCCTATTACCTCATCTGAAGTGTTGCTGATCTTTCATAAATATAAAAATCATAAAATAATTTTTACGCTATACACAGACCAACTACATTTAGTCATTTGCTTAGATAACTCATCTATCTATCTATCTATGTCAGTCGGCTTTATTCTATCTCTGTTTGTCTCTTTGATCTATCGATCGATCGAGCGATTGATCTATTCATCCATCTATCTATCTTTCTATGATGACTGTATAGTAAAGTTGGCAAACGTAGTCGAGGGCGACCAGAATGCTCCCTTTTCAAAAGCTACAACACGGAGGTGTAGGGGAGGGCGCTACTCCATTCCCTGGATTGCTCCATTTTACCCTTGATACATACCTTATATTGTTGAGTATTAAACAAGAAGGTATCAAGTACCATTTTTAAAGTCTTTGGTATGACGCAACCTGGGATTAAACTCAGGTTTCCCGGACACTCTACCCACTAGGCTAATAATATTTTAAATAAGGAATTTTGTATAATTTTTAGCACTAATTTGACTCATTAAGGAGATGAATTTCTAAAAGCAGGATCTCAGATAATATTATGGTTTGAAATGGTATTAGATTCGATAATTTTGCGGCGTTTTCTTTTTTGTACATAAAGTAATATTTTGGAAATGATAAGTAACTAAATTGATTTACCATTACCGCTTATCTAAAATTATTTTCACCATACATGCGATAGTTTAAAAATTGGGATCTATTTCTACCGCAACCTGTATAAATATAACTGACTTCGGCATAAAATAATTCGTCTATGGTTGACATACGAAAAAACCTACCAACCAACCAACCAACAATCCTGAATGCCTTTTGATTTTCTGAAGAACTTATACACGTATGAAAGGAAGCTGTCATAATTATAGACGAGATAATTTTCCAAACTTAATTAAATTAGAATTATTTCACAACAACTTAATTTTTCCTGATGTTTATCTGAAGTTGAATTTATGAAAGTTTGTCCGCTGAGTGGGGGAAATAATTAAAAGAAGACGAAACACATGAAAAAAAAAAGACTAACAAACAAAAAAAACAAAAAGAAGAATCCTTTTGAAATGCAATATGAGATCACGTGATTAAAACGGTATCTAAATAATTAATTGGTCAAAAACTAACA
Source organism: Sepioteuthis lessoniana (assembly GCA_963585895.1). Classification (NCBI taxonomy): domain Eukaryota; kingdom Metazoa; phylum Mollusca; class Cephalopoda; order Myopsida; family Loliginidae; genus Sepioteuthis; species Sepioteuthis lessoniana. The sequence goes on from CAUZXS010002238.1 coordinate 62,007, forward strand.
TTGCACTTTGATCTGAGTCAAAATTCTTTGTTCGGCAAGTGCTTTCTTTGCATTTTCAAGGAAGCTGAACGTTTCTTCTTCTTCTTCTTCTTCTTCTTCTTCTTCTTCTTCTTTGATTTTCTCTCTTTTTGTTTCTTGGTTTCTTTCATTGTTTCTTTGTTTCTTTCTTTCTTTCTTCGAATATGCGAAGTCAGAAAACGAAGTGGTTTCTTTCTTTGACTCACGTTTCTCCTTCATCTGGTCTCTCTCTCTCTCTCTCTCTCTCTCTCTCTCTCTCTATCTATCTATCTATCTATCTATGTATGTATCGCTGTGTTTCTCTATTGCTTCTTTTTTATTCTTTTTTTCATCATGTGTATTTGGCTGGTAATTTTTTTCTTCTCTGTCTCACACTCACTCTTTCCTTTTGTCCTCTCTCTCTCTCTCCCTCTCTCTCTTTCTCTCTCTCTCTCTCTCTCTCTCTCTCTCTCTCTCGCTGGCTCGCTCGCTCGCTCACTCTCATTACTTTGTTTTTCTTTCTTTTTCAGATTCTTAATTTTTCATTTTCACACTATGTTTTCTTTCTTTCTTTTTTTCTTTCTTTCTTTCTTTCTTTCTTTCTTTCTTTCTTTCTTTCTTTCATCCGTTCATTTTTTGTCTCTCTTTCATCCTTTTTCTTTACCTTTCTCTCTCTTTTCTTTTTCTTTTTTTTTTTTGTTTTGTCTTTATACCTGTGATAGAATTAAAATATTTTCTTTCATTCTTTTTTCACATTCTTTCCTTCTTTCTTTCTTTCTTTCATCTGATCATTTTCCTTTTTCTTTCTTCACCTTCTTTCTTTTTTTTCATTGCCACTATGTTTCCTGTTATTTATTCTTTCTTTGTTTTTGTTTTTTTTGCTTTCTTCTTTGTTATCATACCAATTCTTCTTTCTTTCTTTCTTTCTTTCTTTCTTTCTCATTTAAAAAATACTTTATCTTCATATTTGTGATGTGATATTTTATGTTTCTATTTCTTTTGGCGGGGGCAGTAGAATACACCGACTGCACCTCTGCAGAGGGGTAAGACCTCGCCCAAAACTGATGTTGAGGCTCTAGTAATGCGGGAACATTTGGGAATGCGGCGTACCCCTTCATTGCCATCGCTCTCATGTCCACTCTGGCCCGTGTGGTAGCACCAGTTAGGGTCCTATCTATGAGTCAAATAGAACTCAGCTGTGTACATATGCGGAACTGAATTGTTTGAAATAGACCTGTTTTGACATCTAACTGTGTGTAAACCAAAAACTATACCTATACTAAACTGCATTGTTCGAAATAGAATAGTTTATATGTATAAAAATGGATTTGGCTTTAAATAACCAACAATGGTTGATGTTCGATAAAACCAAACCTAACCAAACCATACAGTTTCTTTCATCCAGCCTTGTCAACACTGTGTGCAGTGGCAGGGGGCGAGTAGAATACTCCGACTGCATCTCTGCAAAGTGCTAAGACCCTATCCCCAACCAGTAACCAGTATATAGCACTAAGCTATCAGATAGTGAGCCTCCACTCCTTAAGCTCTGGAGGGGAATATGGAGTGTCCCTTCATTACCATTACTCCCAGGTCCACTCAAACCGAGACTAGTAGTACCTATTAGAGTCCAATTTATAAGTCAATTAGAATTGTTTAACTATGTAACTTAGAATAAGCAAATGACTGATATTGAATTGTTACTGTTAGATAGGAATACTTGAAACCCTTTAAATGAGCTCATGCTTGTTTAGAATGTTACCCAAAAAACGTTTAACTGTGTGAAAAAAACAAATGATGTTAAATTGAAATAGTGGAAATACATAGCAATACTTGAAACCCATTTAGCTCTGTGTAAATAAAATTATTAGAGCTTGCAATACTTCAAACAGTTTCTTCGTATGCGAACAAATTATTAATATCAAATAGAATTATTATTGCAGGATTTCAATTTTTGAAACTATTTAAATATGTGCGAACAAATGATTATTAAATAGAATTATTACATTGCAGAACTTAGAGTCATTTAACTGTGTGTAAATAGATTATTAGTATTAAATACAATTGTTAAGATGTCACAACTTGAAGCCATTTAAATGTGTGTAAATATATGATTAGTATTAAATATAATTGTTAAAGTTAGATACCACAACTTGACGCTATTAAAATGTGTGTAAATCGATGATTAGTATTAAATATAATTATTAATATTTGATAGCACAACTTGAAGCTATTTAACTGTGTGTAAATCGATGATTTGTATTAAATATAATAGTTAATATTAGATGTCACAACTTGAAGCTATTTAAATGTTTGGAAATAGATGATTAGTATTAAATAGAAATATTAGTGTTAGATAGGAATACCTCAAGCCATTTTAGTGTGCACAAACAAAGGATTAATATTAAATAGAATTATTAGTGCGAGAGATATGAAACCTCTGTATACAACAACTTAGCCCAAACTCATTTTAAAATAAATATAATTACGTAATATTTACTTACTAATCATAGGTAAGAGTTTGATCTTGAATAACCATCAAGGGTTGATATGCCATTAAATCAATTAAATTTTGTTTTATATAGCCTCTTTTTTCTTTGTTTGTTTGTTTCTTTTTTTTTTCTCTCTTTTTTGCCGTCAGTTTTCTCTTTCTTTCTTTCACTTGTTTTTATATATTTTTTGTTTTTCTTTGTTTTTCCCTCCCTTCTTCTCTTTCATTTTGCCTTCATATATGTGATGGCACCGAATTATTTCTTCACCCTTTCTTTCATCTGTTTCTCTCATTTTTCTTCGCTCCCCTCTTCTTTCTTTCTTTCTTTTTTTCTTCTTTCTTTCTTTCTTTCTTTCACTTTCGTTTAATATATTTTTTGTTTTTCGTTTTTTTCCCCTCCATTTTTCTCTTTCATTTTGTCTTCTTATATGTGAGAGGACCGAATTATTTCTTCACCCTTTCTTTCATCTGTTTCTCTCATTTCCTTCTCTCTCCTGTTCTTTCTTTCTTTCTTTCTTTCTTTCTTTCTTTCCCTCTTTCTTTCTTTCATTCTTTCACTTTTGTTTTATATATTTTTTGTTCTTCTTTGTTTTTCTCTCCCTTTTTCTCTTTCATTTTGTCTTATGTGAGAGGACCGAATAATTTCTTCCCCCTTTCTTTCAACTGTTTCTCTCATTTTTCTTCTCTCCCCTCTTCTTTCTTTCTTTCTTTCTTTCTTTCTTTCTTTCTTTCTTTCTTTGTATATCCATGCATTAAATAGAACCGAAAGTTTTTTCTTGGTTCTTTTTCAATTTTTCTCTCTTTGTTTCATGCTCTCTTTTTTTTGGATATTATATATGTTTCTTTCATTTGGGGGTTTCTTTTTTCTTTCGTTCTTTCATTTTGTATCTCCCCTTCAAAATATTTCTCCTTCTTTTCTTTTCTCCCGTTTATTTTTTCATCCGAATTTTTCTCTTCTTTTGGACATTTCTTTTATTTTCCCCTTTCTTTCTTTCTTTCTTTCTTTCTTTCTTTCTTTCTTTCTTTCTTTCTCCTCTGCTTCTTTCCTATATTTTTTTTACCTTGTCTTTTTTCTTTCTTTCTTTCTTTGATTTTAACTCTATCTTCCTTCTTTCTTTTCTGTCATTTATTTTGCCTCTGTCTTCTTTCTTTCTTTCTTTCTTTCTTTCTTTCTTTCTTTCTTTCTTTCTTTCTCTTTATTATTTCTTTTCTTTTAGTTATTTCCTTCTTTCTTTCTTTCTTTCTTTCTTTCTTTGCCTCTATCTTTTTCTTTTCTTTTTTTCTTTCCTTCTTTTCTTTCTTTTCTTTCTCCCTGTTTTTCTTTTATTTTGTCTCTATCTTCTTTTCTTTTCATCTCTCAATATATCTTCGCCCGGGAGAATTATCCGTTTGTTTTCATTTTTCCAAAAATAATTAATTAATTTAATCAATTTGATGGATTTAATTAATTTGTTGAATTAGTTACATTTTTAACAATCTTTATTTAAAGTCAGTAATTAAAATAATGACGTCACACCGATTCAAACTTCCTCCAACCACCAATCAGTCAAATGAGGGCACCATGCACCCTTAGCACCAAATTATGCACTTTACGTTTAACTTTTAAAGTTTTATAATTCTATTAACGATATGTGAGATAGCACAAACAAAAACAGACTCGGCGAACAAGGTTCGATTTTAAAATGAAGTTATTTGTATTTGATTTGCGTTATTTTCTAGAAAATGCTGTTTTCAGAGCTCTGAACAATTTCCCAGACAAGCCAAGACACTGGCTGACCAGAATTATTCACAGAAAAGAATATCTGTCTAAATGTCTGGTCAGGTATGCTTTCTTTGTTTAATAGCATATCTACCTTTATGGCTTATTCAATGACAAAGCTTCGGTTTCTTTATTTGATGGTATATTAATTTTCGTAGTAGTTTAATGCCAAAGTTATTGTAAATGTCTGAGATGTGGTGCTGTCATATATCAATTACGTTAGAGCATATCCCGTTGTTTGGGTTTTATAGCATATCAACCTTTGTAGGTTATTTAACGCCAAATCCTTTTTTATTTTAATAATCAGCTTTATTTCAAACAATTCAGTTTAATTGTCAAAAACATTTCTATTTCAAACTATTCAGTTTATTAAAACAGATCTAATTCAGATAATTCAGTTTAGTGTCAGTACAGATTTTGTTTACACAGTAAAATGTCAAAATAGTTCTATATATAACAGTGCAGTATAGTATAAACACAGTTTCAATGTCAAAAACAGTTCAATTTCAAACAATCAATTTTAGAAAAAGCGCGCAGTTTAAATGTATGTACGGTTTAATTGCCAAAAAGATTTCTATTTCATGCTATTCAGTTTAGCAGAACAATTCAGTTTAGCATAAGTATGCAGTTAGTTCTATTTAGCCCAATGATATGGCCCTATCAGTTGCTACCACGCCAGGCCTGAGTGGACCTGGAAGCAATGGCATTGAAGGAGTACTCCGTATTCCCCAAAGCCCCAGCTTTACTGGAACCTCACCATCAGATTGTTTAGTGTCATATCAGGACACTCATTGGAGGGGGATTTTCCCCTCTGCAGAGCTGCAGTCAGTATATTCTACAGCCCCAGCCGACTGGGCAAAGAGTATATCTCGTAGTGTTTGGTTTGGTTTAGTTTTGTATAATGGCATATCAACCTTTGTGTGTTATTTAACGCTAATTGCTGTTTACACACACAAACACACACATATTTATCAAAAAAATAGTTTGTAGGTAAGAGTTTTTAAATGAGCAAGTGCTCATTTGCTTGCACACAGTTGAATAGTTTTAAGTATTTATTTGAAAATAAATAATGGAGTAAAATCCGATAATATAGAGTAAAAATTTGATAGCAAGATATTCAAGCAGCAGTGATTGATTGGGAAAGTCGACCATGGAGCGTTTTGGTCCTAATTAACGATCATCAGGACTGGGAGGGATGATATTTGTGATGTAAAATCAACGATGGACGTTTAAAAAATTTATACAAAAACCTTTCCAACAAATTACATGACGTAATTTTAAAAAGAAACGCCGATTTACTGATCAAACGGCTAACTCTCTAATAATATATAGATTTTCCCAAGATTTTGTAAAAATATTTAAAACATCCATCGTTGATTAAATAATTAAAGTTGGCGACCGTAGTCGAGGGTGACCCGAATGCTCTCTTTTCGATAGCTACTACACCAAAGATTAGGGGAGGGGGCTACTCCTTTCCCTGAACTGGTCAACTACCCTTGATCCTTACCTTATAATAGTGAGTGTTATGCAAGGTAGCATCAAGTACCATTTTTTGAGTCTTTGGTATGACTCGATCCGGGATTGAACCCAGACCTCCCAGGCCATTGGCGAACACTCTAACCATTATGCTAATATCTAGTAAATCGTTGATCACTAATATCATCCCTCCCAGTCCTGGTAATGGTTCATTAGAACCGAAACACTATAGTGTCGGCTTTGTTTTTCAATAAGTCTCTCCTGCTTTGATTACCTTGTTATCATTTTTTTTTTCTCTAAGTATCGCTATCAAATCATATTTAATATTGATCATTTGTTTGCACACAATTAAATAGTTTCGAGTAGAGTAAATGATGAAATAGTTTTATTTGACTCATAGAAAGAAACCTAACTGGTACTACTACTCCAACCCAGAGTGGACCTGGGAGTAATGGCAATGAAGGAGTACTGCACATTCCTCAAAAGCTCCAGGACTGGAAACTTACTCACCGATGATTTTGTGTTATATACAAAATACTGGTTGGGGAGGGTGTAGAGATGCAGTCGGCGTATACTTCAGCTCACCCCCCACATACACAGTTGACAAACTATTCTGAACATTACAACCGAGATATTCACATTAGTCAGAGACTTGTAAATTATCAATGTCATGAAGGCAAAAATTCTAATCATTTGTCGGATTCTTAGTGCCATGAGTCGTTCTTTAGAGAGGATCAATGGGTCGCCATGTTATTCTCTTTATAGTTGTGTTGGTGCAAAGAAGAAAATCCAATATGCTAACTTGATAGAATTCGTTTTTTTTTTTGTTAAATTGTTGAGGGAGGATAAAACTGATCAGACACATTTGTTGGTTTAAAAAAAGCAAATTAGAAAAAATAATTTTAAAAATGGTTTCTATTTTCCAAATGTACATAAGATGCCATTTTGTTTTATTTCGTTTTAAAAATTACGTCAATTAAATGTTTGCTGTTATTATCCACACACTGAGGAAAACGTTCGCGAAAGTTGTTCATTTCTCGATGGATTATTTTGTGTTGAATGGCAACAAATTCTTGACGATTGGTATCTTTTAATTGTCTTTTTTGGGAATCCTTCGGGGCTTGTGGTGCAGCGGTTAGAGGTGTTGAGTCTCTACGGTTCCAGGTGAGCATTGTCAGAAGATAGCGGTTTCAATTCCTACCCAAGCCGGCAAGAGGTTTACTTGGTCAAAAACGTGGTGTGATAGACAACAACTATGGAAGGCAGTAATCACTGGGGATACGGTTACAAGACTCAGCATTCCTATCCAAGGTCGCGGTTAATTGCCTGAAGAAGGCCAGTGGTGAAATTTGGCCAAAACGTAGTGAGAAGAAAAAAAAACAAAAACTCCCAAGATGAGGACAAAAAGTCCGCAATAAATAAAAATGAATTCTCAGGGATCTTTTAGTAAGATTTTCGTTTCAATGCTGATCTGATTGATTTGAAGTAAGTAACCCGTTATAAAATCATCATTCAAGTAGTTACGGGATCAAGTCAAGCAGTGTTACATAGCCATGATATGGCTACGTGAAACAGACATAGTCATACCAGTACGCAAAACGTTCATGATGTCCATAACGCACATATAGATATAACATCGGAATCCCGAAACACGAAAAACACTTGACGACTTCTTAGTTCAGGTACGAAACTTTTTATTACCTTTGAGTTTAAAGGTCTTTCGACATAAGAACAGAGATACCATCTTTCTATGCTGACTTTTCCATCTGCCCCCCTACCCCCACCAACAGGTGCAGCGCCTGTAGCGCACAAATTCGTCTGGCCTCGCCCAGGTCTCAAACCCAACTGACTTTTCTCATATCCCCCAAAATCCTCCGCGCACGCTTCCGGTGCATGACGTCATTTACATCCCCTGGTCACACTTACTATCTGGAATTTTTATTTTAACATCTGTTAACGACACATCATCCCCCTGGCGAGCGCCCCGGGGCCTGTTCTGGACTTCGGTCCGGAGCGTGGCCCTGGAAAAGGAACAATGGCAGACTTGGGGCCTTTAATTAGGCACCTAGTTTCGACTAGGCTACCTTCGGGTGGGCGAGCTGCATTTTTGTCTCCTTTGTCCCCCTTGTACGGCACTAGACCATGCGTCTAGTTTAAGCCGCAAACTGGCATACTTTCCCGGGCCCACATTTGGGTTCGTGAAACTGCTTGCCTCATCAGGCTCACATTGCACTAAGTGAGCATATGAGCAGCACAGACAAGCAGGGTTCGAGTCTCGGCTCGTTCCCGACCTTCCCCTCCCCTTTATCCCCACTTTAATCGGCCTTCGGGCTTTTGACCTTGTGTCAAGTCGTGTCTGGTGGGAGGCAGCGACAAATACTTGACACATCATCCCCGCGCGTGCGTCAACCCCTGCACTCAAGATTGCTTCTAACTAACCCATGCGCTAAGAGAAAGGTTCTCAGCCTAACTAAACCCAAAGGCAGGATATATAAACGAAATCCCTCGGCCATTGTATTACACCAAGTCCAAAGTGCACACAGAATGTTCTTTGTATTACAGTTCCTGACTCGTTCTCGAAAAACGTTTCCACAATGAAAGCACGATGCTCGTCTGTCCAATCCATATGAGTAACCCGAAACAAAATAAAACAAAATGGTATCTCATGTACAGAAGGAAAATAAAAAACACATTTTTCATTATTTATTCTAATTTAGATGTATATTTTTTTTTTTAGTAGAGAAATTACATTTTGAATTGAATTACCAGGCCCAGAAAATCCGGTGAACACCCATGCAAGACATACGGAAATACTGGACAGCTGTTTCGATCTTATTAGGTCTCATCAACAGTGTATACCGTGATTTCCATCAATGGAGATCGAACCAGCGACCATAGAGCTGAAACTCCACGACTGAGCCAACAGTCCATATCGCACACAAGTGAGGCCAAACCAACAAGTCATGGTAATTGCGCGGCCAACCAGCCTGAATTTGTCTTGTAAGTTACAGCCGTACTCTTTACAGGGTACATGGTCACCTCCAAGGCCACGTCTTCCCAAGAAGATTAGAAATATTTATTCGCGTAATTATTATGACCTCAAGGGCATGGATATAGATGTATATTTTTCTTTTTTAGTAGAGGAATTATATTGTGAATTGAATTACCATGACCAGAAAATCCGGCGAACACTTACGCACGACATACGAAAACACTGGACAGCTGTTTCGACCTTATTAGGTCTCATCAGATGTGTATACGGTGATCTCCTGGTGATCTCCTGGTGATTTTCTGGTCAGGGTAATTCAATTCACAATTATTCTAATTTGATTTTATTAAACCGATAAAAGAGTCAGATCATGTCGGTTATTTAATGCCAACTTGTCAAGTTATCCTATTGTATGTTTTTCTTTGCGCCAACACCAATATAAAGACAATTACCTGACAGCACCCATCTCCCCTCTAAGGAACGATTAATGGTACGAATAACAAGAAGATTCTACAAAATTATTGGAATTTTTGCCATCATTACCTTGAAATAACCCACAAAGATCGATGTAACAATACAAAACCAAATCAAACCAAACCAAACCAAACCAAATCAAACTAAACCAAACCTAACCAAACCAAACCAAACCAAACCCTACGTGATGTGTCACCTATGTAATAAATATGTAACAGCACCTAATCTCAGACATTTAGAATAACTATGAGATAAACAAATTATAGCACGAAAAAAAAATTTTTTTTCAAAGAATTCTTGGTAAATTTCTCTGTAAAAATCTTTGAAAGCTCGAAGATTGACCAATAAACAATAACGCCAAACATAAAAGAAGTAATGAAATTGGTACAATAATATTTTTACGTTGCCAATACGTCTCTGTATTTGAATAAAGATTGACCATTGTGGTTAAATAAACGATTCTTTTCGTAATTCTCTGAGTACTATTGAAAAAGACAAAAGATATTTGAAGAAAGATAGAACGTACTGATATGATTAACTTCTAAAATGAGTAGATTCATTTAATCTCAACCGAATCCTAGCCAAAATAAAATGCTTAAAAAACAAACTAATTCTTTGAAATTTAGACTAATACTAAAGTTCAAATAATAACATTAATCGTTTATTTGAAATTTTCATTCCTTTTTCGGGTTTTTCAAGAATATCTGTAATCTCCGAACGAAGCCGAAGTAGAAGCCGAACGCTACGCTGCGTGTAAACGAATTGATAATCCTGAGTATATAAACAATAAAACGAAAAGAAAAATCATTTGAATATAAATAATTATCTTAAAGTTTAATAAAACTGACTCTATGCATTTTATTTTATAAATAATGTCCATTTGACAAGCCGCGTATAATATGGGCAAGATGCTTCAATTTTGACTCCTTTAAATATAAATAATTATCTCAAACTTAAATAAAACTGACTACAGCTCCTTTATTCTTTTTAATAATGACCATCTTAAAACCAGAATATAATACGAGTAAGTACTACCAGTTTGACTATTTAAGATAACAATAATTACCCTGAACTTTAAAAAGGCGATATTATTTTTGATAATGGCCATCTTAAAACCAGAATATAATACGAGTAAGTACTACCAGTTTGACTATTTAAAATAACAATAATTACCCTGAACTTTAAAAAGGCGATATTATTTTTGATAATGGCCATCTTAAAACCAGAATATAATACGAGTAAGTACTACCAGTTTGACTATTTAAAATAACAATAATTACCCTGAACTTTAAAAAGGCGATATTATTTTTGATAATGGCCATCTTAAAACCAGAATATAATACGAGTAAGTACTACCAGTTTGACTATTTAAAATAACAATAATTACCCTGAACTTTAAAAAGGCGATAATATTTTTGATAATGGCCATCTTAAAACCAGAATATAATACGAGTAAGTACTACCAGTTTGACTATTTAAAATAACAATAATTACCCTGAACTTTAAAAAGGCGATATTATTTTTGATAATGGCCATCTTATAAGCCATATGACTAATTTGTATGTATTGCAAATAATTGTAATCCCTCAACCAGTAATTCAAGCAAAAATAAATTCTCATTTAATTTACTGCCTTGTCGGCATGGCTGTAAAATATCCTGACTGTATCTCCTTAAGAGGGGTAAGACTTTCTCAGAAATTAGGTGTCCTATTTATGACAATTAACTGCATTTGGTGGGACTCCAGTACTGGAGGTCTAGGGAGTGTGGAGTATCCCTTCGTCGCTATTACTCAAAGGTCCACTTTGACTAAGACTGAGACTACCTGTTAATGCTCCATCATGCGCCAAATAGATCTGTTTGGAATTATTCGTATTAGATCGGAATACTTGCTACCATATCACAATATATAAGTTACATGTATATAAAATAATTACATGAACCTCTTATTGTTTACAAAGGGTTATTATCAGTTTTTTGAAACCATATAACGGTTTGGTTTGGTTTGGTTTGGTTTTATTGCATATCAACAATTGCAGGTTATTTAATGCCAAATCCATTTTTATACATATAAACAGTTCTATTTCAAACAATTCAGTTTAACAAAAATACACAATTTAGTTCTATTCAACCCATAGAGTGCTATCAGGTGCTATCACTCCAGGCCAGAGTGGACCTGGGAGCGACGGCAATGAAGAGGTATTCTGCATTCCTATAGCTCCAACATTATTGGAGCCTCACCATCAGATTGTTTAGTGTCATATTTAGGACACTTGTCTTCTCCCTCTGCAGAAATGCAGTCGTTGTATTCTGCAGCCACAGCTTACTGAGCCACCACATAACTGTATACAAACAAATGATTATTATTTAATAGATATAGTTTCTTGATGATAATAATGATTTTATACACAATCATATAAAGTGTGTATAACATCATCATCATTATCATCAATTCACGTTAACAACACATATTTGCCTGGTTTCTCTCTTTCTCCATCAGTCCCTATCATCCATCGTTCCTGGCAGGTCAACCAAACTACATTCAGATGTAAATAGGTTCTTGCTGGTCAGCCAACACAACTCATAAGTTTATAAAATATCAGTATTAAATAGGAATGCATTAGACTATAAAACAGCTTGCAATTTATTTGTATTATATAAGAATACTTGAAACCATAAAACCGTCAGCAAATAATTTGTATTAGAAACCATATAAATGTGTGGAAATTGTTTGTATTTGATAGGAATACTTGGAACCCTAGAACCGTCTGAAGATTATTTGTATTAGATAGGAATACTTGAAAACATACAACTATGTGCAAATTATTTGTATTTGATAAAAATTCTTAAAACAATAAAACCATCAGAAAATTGTTTGTTTTATATAGGAATACTTGAAACCTAAGGCGTGCAAATTTTTGTATTAGTTTAGAATACTTGAAGCCATAAAACTCTGTGTTAATTATTTGTATTTGATCGGGACACATGAAACCATAAAACTGTTAAGATTATTTGTATTTGATAGGAATACTTGAAACCATACAACTGTGTGCTAATCATTTATATTAGTTTAGAATACTTGAAGCCATAAAACTGTGTGTTGATTATTTGTATTTGACCGGGATACATGAAACCATAAAACTGTGTTAAGATTGTTTATATTTGATAGGAATACTTGAAACCATACAACTGTGTGCTAATTTTTTGTATTAGATAGGAATACTTGATTACATATAACTTCAAAACACACTTGGAGTAATTCTCTGTGGTGTTGTTGCAAAATAATACCACTACTCTACCTCTACAAGGACGGCTTCAGCATTAAATAACCTACAAGGGTTGATATGCCATTAAACAAAGAAATTAAACGAAAACACTTAAAAAAAAACAAAAATGTATATATGAACGTAAAATGTATTGGCTTCTCCAAGCTTTAAATAAAAACTGAACCATTACCGGTTGACATGCAGTTAAAATGAATTATTCACTCACGATTTGTTATCACATAACACACCAATTTCTGCCAGATCATCAAAGTTAAGCAGCCATGATCCTTTTCAGTTCTGAGATGGGTAATCACTAAGAAAACGGGTGTGTTGGTCTTTGTGCAGGACTGTTTATGGTTTTGACGGGAAAATCGTCAGATTTGTATCGCCTTATAAACCTCCATAGATTACGCTTCTGTCAACACATTCTAGAGTTCGAGTCGTCTAAATTACCGCACAAAAAACGCCCTCCGCCCATGAGGCTTATCGGTCTTTAAAAACGCCCTCAGGTCATAAAGAGTACACAGTCATCATCCTCCAAAATGGCAAGAACAGTTCAAATGGATGATTTTGCCATCCTCCCGTTCCTGTCGACTGGGCTGTAAGAAAGAAGCAGGATATGTTAAAATATCAAATCGCAAGTAGGAAAACGAATTTTTAAAAAAGCTAAAAGAATGATAGATTGGTTACTTGGTCGTTTTGTTTTACAGTGTATCAACCCTTTACGGGTCATTTAAGGCCGAATTAAATTTCAAACAATTTAATTTAGTGTAAGTATAGTTTTTGTTTACAAACAGCTGAATGTTAAACAGTTAGGTTAAAGATGAAAACAGTTCTATTTCAAACAATTCAGTTTAGCATAAGAACCCAGTTTCAATGTAAAAAGCAGTTCTATTTCAAACAATTCAGTTTAGCTTAAGTAAACAGTTTAATTCCATTTAAAAACAGTTCTATTCCAAACAGTTCAGTTTACCATAAGTACGCTGTTTAGTTCAATTTGAACCATAGATAGGACCCTATCAGGTGCTACCACTCCGGGCCAGAGTGGACCTGGGAGCGATGGCAATGAAGAGGTACTCTGCATTCACCAAAACTCCAGTATTACTGGAGCCTCACCATCAGATTACTAAGTGTCATATCCAGAACACTAGTTGTCGGGGGGGAGTCTTACCCTTTTGCAGAAAAGCAGTCGGTGTATTCTACAGCCCAAACCGACTGGGCCACTGGACACTCGTAGGGTGAGTCTTACCCTTCTGCAAAGAAGCAGTCTGTGTGTTCTACAGCCTCCTACAAATGGAATGAGAAAGGAACCAAAAAGACAAAGAAGCTTAGAACTGGAGATTATTTCGATTGATAAATAGATTGATTTTAAACTTATTTTAATCCATCTGCAACTAGTGGATGAGTTCACCTATGTAGGAAGCAGCGACTCATCAACCGAGAAAGACATCAACACCCGACTAGCAAATGCATGGATAGCTAATAATAGACTATCGGCCATATAGAAATCAGACCTGACCGATAAAATAAAACGCAGTTTTTTCCAAGCAACGGTCGTGTCGATAGTGCTATATGGATGCACATCATAGACGCTAACTAAACCTATTGAGAAAAAGCTTGAGGGCAATTACACAAGAAGACTGCGAGCAGTACTGGACAAGTCCTGGAGACAACACCCTACAAAGTAGCAGCTGTACGGCTACCAACTACCCATCACGAAAACTATTCGAGTTAGACGAACTAGACATATGGAACACTGCTGGAGAAGTAAGGACGCACTCATAATCGACATACTCTCGTGGACCCAACCGATATTCAACAGCTCTGTGCCTATTCAGGTCTTCAGCCTTGAAGACCTCCTGGGAGCAAAGGACGAAAAAGACGGGTGGCAAGAGAGGGTTAGGAAGATCCGCACTGGCGGCAAGACATGACGATGTTGATGAATAATCCATCTTGGGTTATTTATGCCTTGAGGTTTGAGAATCGCGTTTATTGTACGTCCATATTTACATTTGTTGCATAGTACACTGTGTCGTTATTAACGAGGAAAACGTATGTATATAAAAATATAAGATTATATTTTTATTTTCGGCGATGATACTTGTGTGGAGCAGAAAGCAATCGCAGAGAGTTCGTGCACACGGAGGAGCTGTCGGGAGACGGAGGAGCCAGTGAACAACTGACTTAAACCGAAATTCGGGAACTTACATAGTCTACAACTCTCACATAACCTGCAGCAATTCCTCTTTTTCGTTAACCATGGTTATGCCCACATCTCACTTCTTTACTTTCCATTGGTTATGTTGTCCGCTTCCCATTGGCTACTTTCTCAAGCCCGGTTCTGTGGGCGTACGCATCAGCCACTATCACCGAATTCAACGACGCCCACTGTTCAGGTGATTTTCCGATATCTTCGACTGGATGCACCTGTTTTCAACATAACAACTGTGAGCATGGTGACATTTCGGCAATCACCGTGGTGTAGTCATTATCGTCGTAGGAAATGAACACGGCGACTCGAGTTCAAATCCTGGACGAGACTGATTGCATTTCACATAGCACTAATACCCTTGGGAAAGGTATGAATCCAATTATTCTCCCTCCAGCTATGGGTAAATAGTAGGACAGACTAGGTTCTTCAGCCTTGGTTAGGCAGCTAGTCTAGGAGAAGGAAAACTCTGAATTCAAACCTGTTAAACTCCGCTTAAAAATTGACCTTGTGTCATATCCTGCCCGAGCGGAGGGGTTGGTAAATAGTACCTTGTTGATATTTTTCTTGAGCGGATATAATCCTGTCAACATCCTCTAATACACAGCACCTGTGGACATGATGACATTTCGGTGATCACATCGGTCTTATCAATCTATCTGTCAACAACATGCGCCGTATACACACATGCAGGTCACGTTAATATTACGCATTTATCTAGCTGTACTTCTTAAGAAGTATCCCTGGTATAGTGACTCCATTCTTTTCCTATACATAAAAACATTTAACGGTGTATAAACAATTGATCGATGATAAATTGAATTGATATTGTATAGCAATGTTTAAAACTATTTAACAGCGTTCAAACAAATAAACTCTGAGTCGTCTAAAAATATTATGTACGAACTATTCATTTACAAATATATACGTAGGTATGTGTGTGTGTGTGTGTGTGTGTGTGTGTGTGTGTGTGTAGGAACAGGATTTGGCATTAAATAACCCACAATATTTGATATGCTATAAAACCTAAACAACCAAACAATCTTTTCATATTTGCTGTCTTCGCTAATTTCTAAGGAGTAAACAATATATATATATATATATATATATATATATATAAAGCTTTTTCAAGTCTTACTTCTGTTCGGTCTGTTCTTTATATATAATATATATATATATATATATAAAGCTATATATATAAACATAAAGCTATATATATATATATATATATATATATATATATATATATATATATAAACTTGAGAAAGCTTTATTCTGCTTGGAATAACTGATACATGTGATGTAAGATTATATAGTTAGGTATTTAACTAAAGAGTTCCACAGAAACAGAGGTAATCATAAATAAGGTAGGTTACTCTCGATTAATTATTACATATATATGTATATATATATTTGATTTTGAATTTACAAACTGGTTGCAGTAGTTCTTGTGCCGTAGTGGCTAACGTGCTGAACTGTGATAGTTGTAAGCGATTGTTGTATAGCAAGGAGGAGCTAGTGACAAAAATACCTCTGTGTGAAATATAACTTCATTATGTATATGGGAGAGAGAGAGAGAGAGAGAGAGAGAGAGTGTAGCACAAAGCCTTTTTGAAAGTGGGTCCGGGTGTACAATTGTGGTACCAAAGAGACGTTTGTACCTTTACAACCCCGTTGTTACCCTGCAGAGGTAAAAATTGACGAACGCAAGAAACTCTGTTAAAACGTTTATTTACTACTACTGCGTGTGGGTAGCCGTCGGCAGGAAGAGAGAGAGAGAGAGAGAGAGAGATCTACCACGCGCCCCACCAAACGGAGAAGTGTTGCACAAACCCTTTTTGAAGGTGGGTCCGGGTGTACAATTGTGGTACCAAAGAGACGGTTGTACCTTTACAACCCCGTTGTGACCCTGCGGTGGTAAAAATTGACGAACACATGAAACTCTGTTGAAACGTTTATTTACTACTACTGTGTGTGTGTAACCGCCGGCAGGAAGAGAGAGAGAGTGAGAGAGAGAGAGAGAGAGAGAGAGAGAGTATAGAAACAGAGAACACCATTTTAGCTAGACAAAGATAAACTACATATCCTGGTGTGAAAAAGACAGAAGAAACAGACCTTGAATTTTAGCCTAAGATTCCCTTTAAAGCCCTGCTCAAAAATGGGGCTCGTAAACTTTCGCCTCCTTACATTTTCGTAGCTGATGTTCAACTGTATGTCTTTACCTTATCACGTCTCGCCGTTGACTGACCCCCAAAAAACGAGTCATCTCATCCCTTCCGGCTAGTGTCGGCGGGACGAACATCCACTTCGCTCGCTCCGCACATGCGTACACGATTTTCAGACCTCCATTTTCCCTAGTCATTTTTAATTACGACGAGTGCTTTGGCCTGGCTATTTGGTGAATGTCTGATTTATTTATTTATTTGTTTATTCATTTATTCAATTGCAATGTTCTATGAGTCGTTTAATTACGTTAGACAAAGTTAGGACCGTAGCCCAGGTACACCTAGGATTCTCTAAAATCCCTCAGGCGTCGTCGGTATTCTCCTAAAAAGAAGCTCATCAGGCTCCAAACGATTAACCTCGCTCTCCAAGAAAGGTTATAGCCAGGGAAGATGGCATCCTGAGGCTCAAGAAATGGTCACGGATTCCCGGGCTATTGCGTCAAGTAGTCTCGACCAACTAAACCCTACCACAATACATCTGATCCCAAACCAACCGCGTACCTCACACAGCGGGTCAGGAAAAAAACTATTTGAGAGAGTCAGAGTCAGACTACTATGATTGACACCATATGTAAATACGTATGTTTAGAGCCTTGTTTCTTTCACATGAGGTCTGATAGTGAGCCGATTCTCAGGCCAGAGACTGGTTATCACCTAGGACGATACGTGTTTTTTACTCAGCTGACTGCTTTCCCCGACTGACTGACCGACTGACCAAAGAATTCTCTTATTATATAATTTTCTAACACCCACAATTTTTTTCTAAAGGCGCAATTCACGTGATTCATTTCATTCGTCCCTTGTTTACCTTAAGACACAGCTGCATATCCTGTTTTGAAATTCTCAACTAACATGGCTTGGTCAATATGTAACACGATTTCGCGATACAGTTCTGATTTTACGTTCACTTTCGGACAAATACCATTCTGGAAAGGCTTGAACCCTCTTATAACCCAATTAATGGGTTGAATAGTACGACAGCTCTTCTTCTACGAGGATGGGTTAAGGATAACATCATCCACAGAGGTTTTTATGCCATTAAACAAAGAAATCAAACCACAACCATTGATTGCTCAGTCAAATGGGGCTGAAGAATTCGTCAACTGTTTCTCTACAGAGAGGTAAAAGCCCCGTTCCAACGAGTGTCTTGTTTATGACATTAAACAATCTGATGGTGAGGTTCCAGTAATGCTGGAGCTTTGGAGAATGCAGATTTTACCTTCATTGCCATCGTTCCCGGTCCCACTCTGGCGCGGAATGGTAGCGCCTGATTGGGTCCAATGGGTCAAATAGAACTAGACTGTTTACTTATTCTAAATTGGATTGCTTAAAATAAAACTGTTTCACATTTAAACTGCGTAATTATGCTAAACTGAATTGCACGAAATATAACAGTTTTTGTATGCTAAACTGAATGGCACGAAATATAACAATGTTTGTATGCTAAACTGAATTGCACGAAATATAACAGTTTTTGAATGCTAAACTAAATTGCACGAAATTTAGCAGTTTTTGTATGCTAAACTGAATGACACGATATATAACAGTTTTTGTATGCTAAACTGAAATGTTTGAAATAAAACTGTCTTTGACATTGAAACTCTAATCACGCTAAACTGAATTGTTTGAAATTGATTGGTTTGGTTTCTTTGTTTAATGGCATATCAACCGTTGCAGGTTATTTAATGCCAAATCCATTCTCCTATAACAGTAGTGGTACTTATTATTTAACCCGTAGCTGGGAGGATAAGGGGGTTCATACCTTTCCCAAGGGTATTTGCCTGAAACTGAACATAATAGCGCGACTGGAGTACGAACTCGCATACTACGATTCCACAGTCCATCGCTTTAACCATTACACCACGAGGATACCCCCTTTTGAAATTGAACTGTTTGACTAAACTGAATAGCTTGAAATATAAATGTTTTTGACAATCAAACTGTGTACTTATCCTAAACTGAATTATTTGAAATAGAACTGTTTGATTAAACTGAATGGCTTGAAATATAAATGTTTTTGACAATTAAATTGTCTACTTATGTTAAACTGAATTATTTGAAATTGAACTGTTCATTTGTAGAAAAATGGATTTAGCATTAAATAACCTACAAAATGCCATAACAAACAAACAAATATAAGACACATTGACGGACTTTTCAGATTACATTTTTAATGGAAAGCAAAAAATTTGAATATATTCTTTGTTGGTTTGGTTTCTTAGTTTAATGGTATATCAACTACCAAGGATTATTTAATACCAAAGCCATCCTTGCTGAAGAAAGGAATGATACATTTTAATCCAGAGCTAAGGGAGGGATTAGGGGTTTTATGCCTTTCCCTATGGTATTAATCCGAAAGTGAACTTAACAGTGCAACTGGAGTTCAAAATATTTTCCTTCAAGTACAAGGTGAAGGACTTTACCCATTACGCCCCTGGGACTCGACCTGTATTCTTTGCGGCTTTATAGGGAAAAAAAAATGAAAAATCAGTTTCGGAACTTGAAGCCTATCTTATAAAATTGTACAAATTCTTCATATTCTTGCAAACAATTTGGCTTTAGTTCAGTTGGGTTTTATGGCATATTTAACCCTTGTAGATTATTTAATGCGGAACCCTCTTTATACATACATATTAAATATGTAGGATTTGGTTTGTTTGGATTTTAATGCTTATTCAATGCTAAATCTTTTTTAGTAAATATATACTGTAATATAATGGCCGAGGGATTTCGTTTTATATATCTTGCCTTTGGGTTTAGTTAGGCTGAGAACCTTTCAGCTCAGTGCATAGGTTAGTTAGGTGCAAACATGGGGACAGGTGTTGACGCGCGCGCGGGGAGGATGTGTCTCTCACAGATGTCAAAATAAAAATCCCAGAGAGAGAAGTGGACCAGTGGATGTGAATGACGTCATGCACTGGAAGCGCACGCGGAGGATTTTGGGGATATTGAAAAAGTCAGTGAGTTGAGTTCCTGGCTTGGAAGAAGACGGTTGACTTTCGCTTGCTCACCGAGGCCTTGTGGCGGGTGATGCGCACGTGATGGGGTGGGGGCAGATGGAAAAGTCATCATAGAAAGATTGTGCATCTCTCTTACTTTTGTCGAAACCTTTAACTCAAAGGTTATAAAAGGTTTCGTACCTGAACTAAGAAGTCGTTACGTGTTTTTCGTGTTTCGGGATTCCTATGTTATATGTATATATGTTACGAACATTCTATGTACGTTTCCCATATTCATGTATGGCCATGTTACATCATGATGTGTGCATATATACATAAATATGTGTGTATGGGTTTGTTTATATCTGTTTGGGTTCACTAAATGTTAATTATTTCGTCGTATCTAGTAGAATAGGTTGCATAGATTATAATGCTATCAAAGAAAGTGGCTAATTCACAGAACTAACACATTAAGGAGGCTTTGAACATACTTCATGTAGAACATAAATATCTTGTAGATAGTGAGATTCTTTTTGCCAAAATTTTAAATGTTAATTATTTCGTCGTTTCTAGAAGAATAGGTTGCATTGATTATAATGCTACAAAAGAAAGTGGCTAATTCGCAAAACTAACACAGAAAGTAGGCTTTTAGACATTCCTCAGTTTCGTTTTTTTTTTTATTAATGGCATATCAACCTTCGTATATTATTTAATGCCAAAGCTATCCTAGAAGATCAGCAGAGAAGCTATTTAACCCATAGCTGGGAGGATGTGGGGGTTCATACCTTTGCCAAGGGTATTTGTCCGAAAGTGAACGTAATAGCGCGGCTGGAGTTCGAACTCGCTTACTTAAATTACACAGTCCAGTGCTTTAACCATTACACCGCGAGTACACCCCCAAGACATTACTCATGTAGAGCTTAAAACAAAGCGATAATTTTTAAACAAAATTTAGACTGTTGACTTTTTTGTAATTTTTAGTCGAATAGTTTTCATTGAAAACGCTTTATTCCCTTGGAATTCCCTATTTCACGGCAGCTTCGGCGCCAAGCGATCAACTCCGGATGTTCAACTGGTGGAAACACCGAAAATCATTATATCGAGCGTGACCCGAAGGCTCCCTTTTCGATAGCTACTACACCAAGGTGTAGGGAAAGGGGCCACTCCTTCCCTGTTTTGCTCCACTTTACCCTTGATCCGTACCTTATAATGCCGAGTGTTAAGCAAGGAGGCACCAAGTACCATTTTTTGAGTCTTTGGTATGACTCGACCTGGGATTGAACCCAGGTCTCCCAGGCCAATGTCCGGTTCATGAAGATACTACGATAGAAATGTCTAACTTTTTTTTTTAAACACCCTGTACTTTTAATACATACGTAAAAGCCTTAGATGCGTTACCTGATTTTTGATTTAGTTTCAACGGGAAAAAAAATTTTAAGCTGTGATAATAGCTCACCGTTTTCAAACACTAAAACTCAACCCAGACAGCTGCACAGAGGAAGATCTAAAGGATGCAGGGAAGAGGAAAAAAATGGGAAAAAAAAAAAAAGAAACGGGTAGATCAAAAGATAAGAGACGAGAAGTGAGACCCGGGTGAGACATCCATGTCTGATTCGAGCAGATTTTCTAATTTAATTAGGCCAAACGTGCACCAGATATACTCCTTATATTCACCATCACCCATGCTTAAGGGCCAAGCACATATTGTGATCGGACTAACACATTTGTCAAAATCTGCTTTACAACTGATACTGGAATCTTGGCGCGATTTCTGCGAATGAACTGCAATCTATCCAAACAAACAAACAAAACGCAACTGATTGATATCAGTGTGCAATCGATATCATATTTTTATACGGGTGATATACGAGTATTGCCCTGTAGTTTGAACAGAGGAAGAGCCTGTAAGACGCCATCCACGTCGCAACTGATCGACCACAGACAAGTAATGTCAAAGAATATACAGTTTAAATCAAAAAGAATTACCGCAATTATCTTTGTATAAGACGCTCTATTGTTCCAGATATTTCTGCCCGAAAATTAGGTTTGGTTGGTTTGGTTTCTTCGTTTAATGGCATATCAACGTCTGTGGGTTATTTAATGCTAAAGCCATTCTAGAAGAACAGTAGTGGTATTATTTAACCCATAGCTGGGAGGATAAGGGGGTTCATAACTTTCCTAAGAGCATTTGTTTGAAAGTGAACGTCATAGCGCGACTGGAGTACGAACTCGCTTACTACGATTCCGCAGTCCATCGTTTTAACCATTACTCGACGTGGACACCCCCCACGAAAATGAGGAGTGCGTATTATATTCGAGAAGTATATTATTGACTATTTTTTAAGTGATCTGTTTTTATATCAAAATCCTAAAGAATTTTATGTATCTCGTTCTTTCGTAGAGATTCTGGTTTGGGCACATATCGTTTGGTAGTATAATCAAAATTTAACCTTCAATTGAATCACCTTTCTCACCGAGTAGTGACAAGTATTTTGTTACATTTATGCAATCTATCGATCAAAAAGATTTATTTAATAATCGTTTTTATTCAATTAGACCCTGTGAAAAGAACCATTTTTTTTTAAAGAAACTCCAAACGGGTTTGACGAATTAAACGGCAATAAAAAGAATAAAATTTGTAAACTCACAAATGGTTGTTCAATGTCCCGAGTTTTCAGCATGTACCTTATTGCAGCATTTACAGACAGCGTGACAAGGTGGCTACTTCCTTAAAAAAATCAAATTAAAATGACAAACTCTAGTGAGTCATTTTATTGCAATTTTTTCCCCAGAGCATTTGAAACGATTTAAGAATGAGCGACTGATTTATATTAGATTCATATATTTTTTGGAGGTGCCCGTGGTGTAATGGTTATCGTCGTAGGAAATGGACACGACGACACAAGTTCAAATCCTGGACGAGACCGATTGCATTTCACATAGCACTAATACCCTTGGGAAAGGTGTGAATCCAATTATTCTCTCACCAGCTATGGGTAAATATTAGGGCAGGCTGAATTCTTCAGCCTTGGTGAGGCAACTAGTCTAGGAGAAGGAAAACTCTGTATTCTAACCTGTTAAACTCCGCTTAAAAATTGACTTTGTGTCATATCCTGTCCGAGCGGAGGGGTTGGGTAAATATGGATTTATATTAGACAGGAAGACTTTAAACCATTTAGCCATGTGCAAAAAAGGATTATTATTCAAGACAAATAAAAAAAAAACTGCGATAAAAGAACTATTTTAAAATGAACGTTCGAAATATAGATGATGATAATTATTACCCAAACGTTAACGAGTAAATTAAAACTTCGGTAATAGATAACCAATAGGGAGTTGACATGCCGTTAGGCAGACTGGGTGAGCAAATACCGTGATCAGCGAAACTTAGAATATGTTGACAGTGTCCGCTGATGAAAGATGAGACTTAACCTAAAAGAGGTGACATTAACCTGTATCCGGCAGTGAAAATCTCCAAGGATCAGAGTGTGCTCCTTCATTGCCATTTCTACCAGGTCCACTCTTAATAAGAATGATACTACCTGCTAAATTCCTATCTATGGGTCAAATATACCAACTTGAAAATTATTAGGATTCGATAGGAATAAGCAAAACCATACAGCCGTATGCAAATAAATTATTATTATTATTATTATTATTATTAGATAGGAAAAGATAGCTTAAGCTATATACACTTGTATAAATTTTGGTTTAGTTGGGTTTTATGGCATAACAACCATTGTAAGTTATTTAATGCTAAATATTCTTTATACATATATATTAAATATGTAAGATTTGGTTTGGTTGGGTTTTATGGCATAACAACCATTGTAGGTTATTTAATGCCAAATATTCTTTATACATATATATTATATATATAAGACTTGGTTTGGTTGGCTTTTATGACATATTAACCATTGTAGGTTATTTAATGCCAAATATTCTTTATACATATACACTAAATATATATGATTTAGTTTGATTGGGTTTTATGACATATCAACCATTGTAGTTTATTTAATACCAAATTCTCTTTATACATATATGTAAAATATATATGATTTAATTTTGTTTTTTTTTATGGCATGACATCCATTGTAGGTTATTTAATCCAAATACTCTTTATACATATATATTAGATATATATATAGGCTTCACCCTCTCCTTCAATCTTCCTTGTATCCTATCCTACTCTTGGTGGAGTACTATATTAAAAGCATGATTATATGTGGTGCCTTCAATAAGTTTCTAGACGTTTTTGTACAGACATTTAAAATTATGGAACACTCTTGAAAATTGAATATCTTATTGCTATACACCTTATGAGATGACTGACCAATTTTATGATTTCAGGTTCAAATGAACAGCTACAGCAGTATTTGGAATACACCCTACTAAAGCCTGATTGTCGCAGCTGGTGAATTTGAAAAATGCAATCTGGACGTTAGGACACTTCAGAAGAACGATATACAATGAAATTCTGTTTCAAACTTGAAAAACATTCCACAGAAACATACGGAAATCTTCAGACAGCTTTTGGAACATCTTGCATGAATAGAGCATCAGTTTTTGAGTGGCATAAGAGATTCAAGGAAGCCAGGGAGTCTGTGAGGGATGATGAGAGGTATGGGAGGAGTAAAGAAGTCAATACACTAGACTTGATTAGCCAAAGGGTTAATGTTAAGGTCACTATGTTCAGGTTTTAAGGGAGTTCAGCAAGATATTCTGTCGGAAGAGGCCAGCACTCTTCAAATCGGATCAGTGGCATTTCCCACAGGACAATGCACCAGTCCAAAACTCCATTTTTGTCACAGACTATTTGACCAAATGGGCATCAAGACAGTTCCTCAGCCTCCCTATAGTCCAGACCTTGTTCCCTATGACTTCGATTATTCCCTAAGCTCAGAGACTGTCGTTATGAGACAATTGAGGAGATGAAAGAGGCTGTGACGAAGGTCATTGACACGCTCAATTCCAGAAGTTGTTGGAACGGTACAATAAGTGCATTGCAGCCGGAGGAGATTACTTCGAAGGGGACTAGAGTTTCATGTGTGTACTATCAACAAAAGTGCCCATACGAAAAAAAGTCTGGAAACTTATTTAATGATCCTCGTATATATATATATATATATATATATATATATATATATATATATATATATGTTGTTTATGGGAATATTTGATTGCATCATCCCATAAACTATTTAACTAAAGAGTTTGTTCCTTAGTGAAATTTCTCATTATATAACCCCATATTAGACATGTCAAAGCTTATATCTAAATGTACAATCAGATTTATTATTATAAATTGTCAAAATGTACATATATTTATTTATATATATATATATATGTACATTTTGACAATTTATAATCATAAATGTGATATATATATATATATATATATATATATATATCTGATATATATATTGATATAATAA
Organism: Sepioteuthis lessoniana; assembly: GCA_963585895.1. NCBI lineage: Eukaryota > Metazoa > Mollusca > Cephalopoda > Myopsida > Loliginidae > Sepioteuthis > Sepioteuthis lessoniana. The sequence continues at coordinate 87,265 of CAUZXS010002238.1, forward strand.
TAAATCTGATATATATATATATATATATATATATATATATATATATATATATATATATTTGTATGTGTGTGTTTGTGTATGTGTGTGTGTGCAAAAGGAATTTACAAGAGAAATAAATCTTCTCTCTGTGTATTTATCATGAATTGTATCATATTTTCTTATCTATCAATCTTTCTTTCTATGAATTTACTTCTTTTCTTTCAGAATACACATATACATATATTCGTATATGTGTATATTTGCGCATGCGTGCTTGTGTGTATAACCATATGCATAGGAAAGACATGCTCTGAGATTGACTAGTCATCGATTATATCGATATACGTTATTTCTGATTAAATAAAACAAAATTCTACTTAGCTGTGGTTTTATTAGTGCTACTATACGGTTACACTATCTTGAATCAATTGTAACACTTGGAGAAAAAAAAAACTAGAGGGAAACTACTTCAGGATTCTGGATGCTGTTTTGAATAGATCTGTGAAGCAGCACGCCACAATACACAAAACTGTACAGCCACCTACCTCCCCTCTCACAAACCAAACAAGTGAGACGATTGAGTGAAGAGCACTTACTGGAGAGCAGAGACAAACTCATGAGTCCGACACTTGGTCATGACAGCGAATTGCAAAGATTTATATATATAATCTCTCTGCGGTCATTCAGTGCGGTTGGGGAGACCTGCAAGGTGCGATTTCTAATCGGGACTGATGAGGAAAGAGAGAGAGAGAGAGAGAGAGAGAGAGAGAGAGAGAGAGAGAGAGAGAGAGAGAAGGGAATCAAAGCAGTAAGTATGACATATATATATACACATGTATATGCATATATATATGCATATATATATATATATATATACAAATATATATATTCACATTGAGTTCAAATCCTGGATGAGGCTAATAGCGTTAATGCCCTTGGGAATGATATAAATCATATTATTCTTCCTCCAGCTAATAGTGGGGCAGACTGGGCTCTTTAGCCTTAGTTGGGTAACCAGTCATGGAGAAGGAAAAATCTGAATAAATATCTGTTAAGCTCTGCTTAAAAACTGACGTTGTGTGGCATCCTGCAATTGCAGAGAGGTTGGTAAACACACACACACACACACACACACACACACACACACACACACGAACCAGACATGCAGGATACTGCTGGAGAAGTAGCGACGAGCTCATAAGTGATGTACTCTTGTGGACCCCTTCACATGGCCGAGCAAAGGTAGGGTGACCAGCTCAAACCTACATATAGCAGCTCTGTGTAGATACGGGATGTAGCCCTGAGGACCTGCCGGAAGCGATGGACGATAGGGAGGGGTGGCGAGAGAGGGTCAGGGATATTCGGGCTGATGGTGCAACATGATGATGATGATGATGATATATAATTTTTTTTTGTATGTCCAAAGAGAGAAAGAAATACTTAAAAATGACTAGTTCCACGAAGAGATTTGTGTTTTTAGAATATATTTATTTATCTTTTTGAATAAATATATCCTAAAAAAATACAAATCTCTTCGTGAACCAACTCATTCTAATATATATATATATATATATATATATATATGTATATATATATAAAGTTGTGAGTAATTGCATTTACTGATATATATCATCATCATCATCATCATGTCGTGTCACTAGCACGGATATCCTAGATCCTCTCTCGCCACATCTCCCTATCATTCATCGCTTCTGGCCGGTCTTCAGGGCTACATCCCGTATCCTAACATAGCTGCTGTGTGTATGTTCAAACTGGTCGTCCTGCTTTTGCTCGGCCATATGTGGGGGTCCATAAGAGTACGTCACTTATGTGCTCGTCTTTGCTTTTCAAGCAGTGACCTGCGTGCCTGGTTCGTCTAACTTGGATAGTTTTCATGATGGGAGGCAGGTGGCCGTATTGTTGGTGCCTTGTGGGGTGTTGCCGCCAGGACTTGTTCAATATTGCTCGCAACATTCTTGTGTAATTGCCGTCTAGCTTCTTCTCCAGCCGCTTTGTTAGCGTCCAAGTAGTGCATCCATACAGCAGTATCGATACGACCGCTGCCTGGAAGAAACTGCATTTCATTTTATCGGTCTGGTCTGATTTCCATTATGATCGATAGACTATCGATAGCTGTCCATGCCTTCATTAGCCGCGTGTCGATGTCCTTTTCGGTTGATGAGACGCTGCTTCCTAGGTAGGAGAATTTGTCTACTAGCAAAAGCAGGACGACCAGCTCGAACATACATTCAGCAGCTATGTGAGTATACGTGATGTGGCCCAGAAGACCTACCAGATAGGGAGAAGTAGCGAGAGAGGGTCAGGGATATCTGTGCCTGCGGCACGACATGATGATGATGATGGCATGAGATGTTCATAACATATATACATAGAAAATAGGAATCTCGAAACACGAAAAACACTTACGACTTCTTTGTTCAAGTACGAAACTTTTTATTACCTTTGAGTTTAAAGGTTTTTCGACATAAAGAGAGAGAGGCACAATCTTTCTATTCTAGCTTTTTCATCTTACCCCACCCCACCATCTCGTGCGACACCTGCCCAAGGCCTCCACGAGCAAGCGAAAGTCAACCGTCTCGACCGGCGTTTCGTCTCAACTCTACAAACTGACTTTTTCAAAATCTCCAAAAATCCTCCGTGCGCTTCCGGTGCGTGACGTCATTCACACTCTGTAGCCTCGTTTCCCATCTCGGGCTATTGTGACATCTCTGAGTGACACGTCCGCTCCGCCCGCGCGCGCGTGAACACCCGTGTTAATGTTGCACTTAAGTAACCCATGCACTAAGCCGAAAGGTTCTCAGCCTAACTAAACCCAAAGGCATGAAATGAAATCCCTCGGCCATTATATTACAGAAGTACTATTTAAACCATAGCTGGGAGGATAGGCGGGGTTCATACCTTTCCCAGTGCTATTTCTCCGAAGGTGAACATAAGTTCGAACTCGTTTATTACGATTCCGCAGTCCAGCGTTTTAATCATTATACCACGGGGACTCACCAACAAACTTTGGGTGGGGGTGTCCTCGTGGTGTAATGGTTAAAGCGATGGACTGCAGAATCGTAGTAAGCGAGTTCGTACTCTAGTCGCGCTATTACGTTCACTTTCTGGCAAATACCCTTGGGAAAGGTATGAACCCCCTTATCCTCCAAGTTATGGGTTAAATAGTACTACTACTTTTCTTCTCGGAGAATGGCTTTGGCATTAAATAACCTAAAAAGACTCGTTATGCCATTAAACAAAGAAACCAAACCAGACTTTTGGTACCAAATTAAATGATTTCAAGTATTTGCTCTGTAATGTTAATAATGCATTTTAACTGATTTTTGTTTCCTCAGTGTTAAACTATTTCAATTATAGAAAATGAGGAAATAATCCAAATGGTCCTAAGTATAACTACAATGAACGGGTACTTCATGTTACCCAAAACTCCAGAACTTTAGCCTCTCCATCAGATGGCTTATTATCATATCCAGAACATTCGTTAGGTGAGTTTTACCCCTCTTCAAGGATTTAGTCGGCATATTCTTTTGTCTCAAATGTCACTAAATAAATAAATGTGAATAAATAATAAATATTTTTATTATTAAGGGTTTTCGGACAAAAATTCACTCTGAACTGTTCAGCAGGACACATCGCGTAATGGTTATAGGTGTTGGTTCACCAAGCTTCTAAGGAGACAATCATCAGGACGTTCCATGTTCAATCCTGACTGCAGGAGAGTAACAATACAGGAATACTTAACACTTGTACCCGGTTATGGCTAACGGAATCAGAACAGGTGACACCCGTGGATTCAATAAAGGACGTAGTTCGAAGTTCCGTGAAGGTTCCCGAGTTTGACAAACACCTGAAGAAGGTCGGAGGACATATCGGCCGAAACGTAGTGGAAATAACAATAAGATGAAGACAATAGACCGAAAACCCTTAATGATAAAAATCATCAAGCTTCGTCTCAGAAATTTAGGAAACAGATAATAAATAGATAGAAAATATAGAAAAATTTCAACTTACTGTAGGCATAGAAATTAAACTGTTTACCAAGAAACGCCAACCCAAGATTAGATTGTCTTCTAACGTTTAATTGCCCAGTCAGGTGGGGCTGTAGAATGCACCGACTGCACCTCAGCAGAGGGGTAAGACCCCTCTTCCAAACGAGGGTCCCGAGGCTACTCTAAACAATCTAATGGTGATGCTCTAATAATGCTGGAGCTTTAGGGAATGCAGAGCACCTCTTCATTGCCATCACTCCTTCTGGCTCAGAGTGTTAGCTCCTTATAGGGTTCTATCTATTGGTCAAATAGAACTAAATTGTGTACGTATACAAAACTGAATTGGTTGAAATAGAATTTTTTGACATTGAAACTGCGTACTTTTGCTAAAGTGAATTACTTGAAATAGAACTGTTCTAATATTCAAACTGGGTACTTATGCAAAATTAAACTGTTTGAAATAGAACTGCTTTTGACATTGAAATTCTGCTAACGCTAAACTAACGCTAAAGTGAATTACTTGAAATAGAACTGTTCTAATATTCAAACTGGGTACTTATGCAAAATTAAACTGTTTGAAATAGAACTGCTTTTGACATTGAAATTCTGCTAACGCTAAACTAACGCTAAAGTGAATTACTTGAAATAGAACTGTTCTAATATTCAAACTGGGTACTTATGCAAAATTAAACTGTTTGAAATAGAACTGCTTTTGACATTGAAATTCTGCTAACGCTAAACTAACGCTAAAGTGAATTACTTGAAATAGAACTGTTCTAATATTCAAACTGGGTACTTATGCAAAATTAAACTGTTTGAAATAGAACTGCTTTTGACATTGAAATTCTGCTAACGCTAAACTAACGCTAAAGTGAATTACTTGAAATAGAACTGTTCTAATATTCAAACTGGGTACTTATGCAATATTAAACTGTTTGAAATAGAACTGCTTTTGACATTGAAATTCTGCAAACGCTAAACTAACGCTAAAGTGAATTACTTGAAATAGAACTGTTCTAATATTCAAACTGGGTACTTATGCAAAATTAAACTGTTTGAAATAGAACTGCTTTTGACATTGAAATTCTGCTAACGCTAAACTAACGCTAAAGTGAATTACTTGAAATAGAACTGTTCTAATATTCAAACTGGGTACTTATGCAAAATTAAACTGTTTGAAATAGAACTGCTTTTGACATTGAAATTCTATTAACACTAAACGGAATTGTTTGAAATAGAACTGTTTTGATATTTAACTGTGTGTGAAGAAAAACTATACTTATACTAAACTGAATTGTTTGAATTAGAACTGTTTGATTTACTGAATAGCTTGAAATAGAGATGCTTTTGGCTGTTAAACTGTGAACTCATGCAAAACGGATTTGTTTGAAATAAAACTGATTATTTGTATAAAAATGGATTTGACGTTAAATAGACTTCAAAGGTTTTTTATAGCTTTGGCATATTTCATTATTGAATTGCATGACCCACACGATTTTATTATGGCTTTTTGAATAATAAAAATGATAATAATGATAATAAAGATAAAATAGATTCATAAAATGTCTATGATCACTATCTTACCTCATTCTAGGTCTGGGATAAAAAAAAAAAAAGTCTTGTAAGAAACGAAGAGTAAAGAGTAAGTCACCATAATCACTAGGTCTAGGGGAGGGCACTACTCCACTCCCTGGATTGCTCCACTTTACCCTAGATCCTTACCGCACAAGGACCATTTTTTGAGTCTTTGGTAAGACTCGACCTGAGATTGAACCCTGGTCTCCTGGACCAATGGCGAACTCTCTACTGCACCAACAAGTGTCCTGATATGACATTAAAGAATCTGATTGAGAGATTGCAGTAATGCTGGAGGTTTGGAGAATGCGGTGTAGCCCGTCATTGCCACCGCTCCCAGGTCCACTCTGACCCGGAGTGGTAGCATCTGATAAGGTCCTATCTATGGCTCAAAAGAAATAAACTGGTTACTTATGATAAACTGAATTGCTTGAAATAGAACTGTTTTGACATTTAACTGTAAACAAAAACTATACTTATACTAAACTGAATTGTTTGAAATTTAATTCGGACTTAAATGCCCCGAATAGGGTTGATACGCCGTAAAATAAAACAATCAACCAACGAACAAACCTATCTAAAATTAACAATAATAATAATAATAATAACGAGGCAAAATAGACAAGACGCAACAAAATAGCCAACGTAGATTATGTGGTGACAGAGACAAAACGATTAATCACATAATAAGCGAAGGCATGAAATTAGGTATAAGACAAGACACACATGGGTGGGGAAGGTGATCATCAAGGAATTGTGCAAGAAATTTAAATATGACCAGACGAGCAAGAATGAGATCCACAAAGTCCTCAGGGATTTTGAGACACAAACAGATCACCTAATCTCGGCCAGACGACCAAACCTAGTGACAGTCATCAAAAAAGAAAACAAATGAAAACGTTCGAATAGTGGACATTGCCGTTCCGGCGAACCACTGAGTAAAAATAAAAGAAAGCGAAAAGAGAGATAGGCACAGAGAACTTGTATAGTTTTTGTTTACAAATAGTTAACTAAAAAACTATGGAGCTCAGAGTGACGGTGATACCAGTGGTAATTGTTGCACTCGGAACAGACCCTAGGAACTTAGAGAATAGACTGAAAGCATTGGAAATTGGGGAAAGAATTGAAACTATCCAGACTACCCCATTTCAGAGATGGATCTAATACTGAGCAGAGGTCTGTAGACTTGCTGTCACTCAGACTTCACTGAGAGACCACAGCTAACGCTAGAGTGAAAAACTTGCGCAGAAGGAAATAATAATAATAATAATAATTATTATTATTATTATTATTATTTACTCCTTAAGAGTTTTTCACATCAGCATTAGCTGATAACCTTTCATGGGAGTTTGAGTGACAGCAAGACTCCTCAAGTCTCCAGGACTCTTCTCAGTATTCGGGCCAATCTCAATAATGCTGTCATTTGGATGGTCTCCACTCGTCCTCTTATTTCCAAGTCTTCCAGTCCCTTTAATAATCCCTTTGTTACTCTACCAAAAACACCTATCACGATTGGTACAATTGTCACCTTCATGTTCCATAGTTTTTTCAATTCCCTAGCAAGGTCGAGGTACTTATCCTTCTTTTCACTTTCTTTCAATTTTATTCTGTGGTCACCCGGTAAAGCAAAATCGACAATTTTGCAAGTTCTCTTTTTTTTTGTTGATTATTATTAGGTCTGGTCTTCTGCCTAAGATTAGGTGATCTTTCTGTATGTCAGAGTCCCAAAGGAGTTTATGTGTGTCATTTTCTAGGATAGCTGCTGGGTTGCGCATATAACATTTGTTCGTATGGTCAAATTTAAATTTCTTGCACATCTCCTAGTGGATCACCTTGCCCACCCAGTTGCGTCTAGTCTTATACTCCTTCTACGTTAATTTGCTACATTCGCTGATTATGTGATTGATGGTTTCATCTCTGTCACCGCATAGCCTACATTTGCTATTTTGTTGCGTCTTATCTATTATCGCTTAGATATGATTGGTTCATATGGCGTTGTTTTGTGCTACTATTAGGAGAGATTCTGTTTTTCTCTTAAAGTTTCCGTTTCTTAGCCAGGTCCAGGTTTTCTTGTGTGAGATTTTGTTTATTAGTCGTTTAAAATGCCCATAGAGTTCTTTTTCTTCCTATTTTTGTTTCTAAGTAATTGCCATTCTGTTGTCCATCGTGTTGTCAGTATCGTTTCTGATGACTGTAATCAGTCCTTCTTCGTGTTTTTCTATGTAGGCTTCGAGTCGTCGTATCGATGCGTCAACGCTGTCTTCAATGCTGGCAAGTCTTCTTCCTCTATCTTTTCTTGATACATAAAGTCTGTCAACGTCATGCCTTATGCATGGTCATTAGTTTTCTTATTTTTTGATCCATATGTTTAAGTTCATCTCTGGTCCCCTTCAGAAAGGGTCCCGAAAATGTAACGAGGGATATAGCCCAGGTATTTATTCCTTTGATAAGGTTTCTGCTTGAGAGTTTTGTCTCGAGTAGCTTCCTAATTTTCCGAAGGTATTCTTTTTGAATTTTGTCTTTCATATCCACTTGTTTGATGGTGTCATTAGAGAAACTGCAAGGTGTTTTTGAGGTACGTCAAAAAACGATCAACTTTTCACTGAAGACGATGATTTATTTTGGTTTGGTTTTATGGCATATCAACCATTGTAGTTCATTTAATACCAAATTCTCTTTATAAATATATATTAAATATATATGATTTATTTTGGTTTGGTTTTATGGCATATCAACCATTGTAGTTCATTTAATACCAAATTCTCTTTATACATATATATTAAATATATATGATTTGGTTTGGTTTGGTTTTATGGCATATCAACCATTGTAGTTCATTTAATACCAAATTCTCTTTATACATATATACTAAATATATATGATTTGGTTTGGTTTGGTTTTATGGCATATCAACCATTGTCGTTTATTTAATACCAAATTCTGTGTATACATAGATATTAATTATATATGATTTGGTTTAGTTTGGTTTTATGGCATATCAACCATTGTAGTTTATTTAATACCAAATTCTCTTTATACATATATATTAAATATATATGATTTGGTTTGGTTTGGTTTTATGGCATATCAACCATTGTAGGTTATTTCAATGCCACATCTTGTTTATACATATGCATTAAATATACATGATTTGTTAACATATTTTGTTGTTAACACTCTTAAACGAGCCTGAGCTCTTATTTACACGCAGTTAAATGGTTTTTAGCATTACTATATAACAATCGCAATTTAAAATCAGCCATTTTTTTGTATACAGTTTTTTCTATTTGATACATCGATAGGACCCTATCAAATTCAACCAATCTGTGTCGGAGTGAACCTGGGAGCAATGGCAATCAAGAGGTACTCAGCATTCTCTAAATCTTCAAGGCTGGAGCCTTGCCATCAGATGGTTTAATGTCATATCCAGGTCATTCGTAAGAGTGGGGGGTCTTACCTTTACGTAGAGATGCAGTCGGTGTTTTTATAGCTCCAGCTGACTGGGCAGAAGACAATTAACTGAATATATATATATATATATATATATATATATATATATATATATATATATATTAAAGAAGAAATGTTAAAAGCAGGTCAGGATAATAAAATGAATGCCTCGAAGGTTCGTCGGCAGCTTGACAAATTTTTTTTTAAATTAGGTGTAATTACTCTCTGTACTATCACTGCAACTGAACGTTTCATATGACAAAAAATATTGGAGCTATCATCAGACAGGCAAGAAATAGAAGGTCTCTTGATAATCCCATTCAAGAAATTTCACGCTGTTTTTTTTTTTTTATTTTCTCTGTCTTTTTACCCTTTTCTAAAAACTTCATTTTTGATATATCGACAAATAGATTTTTTAGTGCATTTACCAATATGTTTTCTTGATTTTAAATGGTTTTAGCAGAAAGTTTTAATTATATATATATATATATATATATATATATATATATATATATATATATATATATATATATATATATATATATATGATAAACTTTTACCGTTTAACCCATCCTATTTTAGCAAAAACGAAAAATCAGATTCTACTTATTTTTGGCTAATACATGAAAACACTCAGAAAAATATCCGCAAAGATGAAATTTTGAAGAAAATCCCAATATTTTAGCATTTAATTAGTGGGATCACTTTGTTATATAAATTTAACGTAAAATGATCACCCACTTCTAGACCAGCAAGCATCACTGACGACCAGAGATAGCTGTATAGGGACGTGTAACCAAATCTTTTTTTCATTTTTTCAGGGAGATTTTTTTTCAGTTAAAACATGAGCTTTTTTATATTTTAAGTCTTTTCATCAGTTATAAAAAAGAAAAAAAATCCTTCCCAATATTGTTTCCACCCCTTTTTTTATTTAGCAAAAAAAAAAAAAAAATCCCCACCCTCTTAAGCTTAGTTAACACTTCCACCCTCTCCATCTGATTTCACTCTATCTGATATATATAATAGAAATGTGTGGAAAGTTGGATAAATCAAACACTTAAATGCGGTTTAGAGGCGCGATATTTCGTTCTTTTATTTCATCTTTAAGAACTCAATATAAGGAAGTTGTTAAAAATGAAATGAAAGAACGAAATAAACCGCTTTTAAGTGTTTGATTTATCCAACTCTCGACTTATTTTTATCATATTGTCAGATTCATCACAATCTATCATTTCAACATATATATATATATATATATGGAAGTAAATAATGGAATCTAATCCGACAATTTGTAAAGAAAAATTGATAACAAGGTAATCCAAGAAGGAGAGATTTATTGAGAAGCGAAGTCGACACTATAGCGTCTCGGTTCTAATGAATCATCATCAGGGCTATGCAGGATGATATTAATGATGTTAAATCAACGATGGATGTGTAAAAAGTGTAAAATATAAAAAAAAAAACCTACGGAAAATTTGTATAACAAGAAAAAGTGGACAGTTTGATTAATGAATCAGCGTTTGTTGTTTTAAATTATGTCATTTGACTTATTAGAAATATTGTGTAGAATTTATGTTCCGTTTATTTATCGTGAAAGATTTCGATTCAGTCGTTGTTTTCGACTAATTTCTAATCCTATAAGTCTGTCTTTTCAAATGTTTGTGCCCCGGAAAATTTCCAAACCACGTACAGAAGTTTCAAGGAACAGACTTATGTAATCCAGGAAAATATGTTGGGATGGAGGAAGAACGCTGGACATGCTGGTAGGTATGATTTTTTTCCTGTATATAGTTAGTGAGAAAAGTCTTCTTGTTTTTGAAGGGATGTGCAGCGTTCTCCTTCTACTTGGATTACCTTGTTATGAATGTTCCTTAACAAATTTCGGATTACATTCCATTATTTACTTTCATTCTGTCCAAAACTACATACAAGATCCAAACCCATTCTTTCAGTCTGATATTTCATATGGATGACATCAAGATGGTTCGTATATGCAAAGACCTACTCATCACTGCCAATTTCTTCAAAAACAGGGGGACTTTTCTAACCAACTATATACAGGAAAAAATCCCCCCTATACACATCCATCGTTGATTTAACATCACTAATATTATCCCTCATAGCCCTGATGATGGTTCCTTAGAACCGAAACGCGAAAGAGTCAAATTTGCTTCTCAATAAATGTCTCCTACTTGGATTACCTTGTTATCAATTTTTCTTTATATATATATATATATATATATAGAGAGAGAGAGAGAGGGAAAGAGAGAGAAAAATTGATAACAGGGTAACAACACTTGAGTTTTAAATTCAGAATGTTTCCTTCTTCCAGATTAGTTGCCATATCAAAGCTACAGTACAAGCTACTCTGCTATTTTACCTCTTGATGGAGCGATTTATAATTTTCATAAAGGTACAAACACAAAGTCAAAACGAAACACTTCGCCCAGTATTTGAAATCGATTCAAATCATCACGACGGTAACTGTTACACCACGCACGACGCGTTTATCATATTTACCGAAACCCTCCACTCGGGCAGGATATGACACAAGGTCAATTTTTTAGCGGAGTTTAACGGGTTTGAATTCTCCAAGACTAGTTGCCTCGCCAAGGCTGAAGAACCTAGTCTGTCCTACTATTTTACCCATAGCTGGAGGGAGAATAATTGAATTCATACCTTTCCCAAGGGTATTAGTTCTATATGAAATGCAATCAGTCTCGTCCAGGATTTGAACTTGTGTCTCTGTGTTCATTTCCTACGACGGTAACCATTACACCACGGGCACTTCCCTAACACCACGGGCACTTCCCGACAGGTTTATAGACGTTGGAATATTCGTGACTATTCATGAATTGATGCCGTGGCTGTAAAATGAAACACAATAGTTTTAAATCTAACCTTGGTGTTTGTTAGTGAGCTCGTGAAGATTCGGACGTGAATCAAATTTTATAGACCAAACATAATACAAAGACTATTCCGATCAAAATTCTACTCAACATTATTTCAAATAGGAAATTATAACTGTTTTCACCATCAACCTCACACACATACACATACATACACATACACACACAAACATACATATGTATGCGTGCTTGGCTTTAAAAATATGAGTGTTCATATATATATATACATACATACATATATGCTCTTATATTCACACCCTCACACACGCACATACACATACATATATTCACGAACAAATATATATGCGCATATACTTACGTATATATATGCTTATAGATTTTTATATATGGCTCATATATGTATATTTACTTATATATATATATATATATACATATATATATATATATATATATATATATATATATATACGTCTGTGTCTGTGTCTGTATATATACTCATATACACATATGTATGCCTACACCAGCACATATTCATATATATATATATATATACGCCGACACTTTTATATACATATACATAAATACATGTATTAACAAACACATACACACACTCACTTTTCCATACTCCTACATTCATATATATATATATATATATATATATATATAACACATCTATATCAAATTATGATAAAATGAAATGCCTTAATCAACGCTAATTCCTAATTACTGATAAGTGAAAGGCTCTTGATATCCTGATAAGATATTACTGAACTTAAAAAAAGAATTTTGAAGATGTAAATTAAAATAAATTTTTACGATAAACAGCATGTATGAGTGAATACTTATCATGAACATATATTCCAAGATATAATTTTGTTATTATATATATATATATATATATATATATATATATATATATATATATATATATATATATATATATGATTCTATTGTTGATTGTACGTGCGTGCGTGTGTGATCCTAAAGTCTTAAAAGTATTGAGACTAAAGTTTTCGTTGTTATATATTTTAACCCTTAGACCTCCACGTGCCTGACTCCACTAGGCCTCTCAACTTTGAGCTCCAGTTTGAAGAATTGCTGAAAATGTAAAAGATGGAATACTGATTTCCTGCGCCAAAAGAACACATTGAAAGGGATTATTTACGGAAAATATTAAGGTAAGAATCTTTATCCCTCTAGGTAAAATTTCCCCAAATAATTGCTTCGTAACTTGCACACTGCTTCATAAAATAAAATTAAGAAAATTCACTTTTCTTTTTATAAATAGGAGGGGGTGTCCTCGTGGTGTCATAGTTAAAGCGATGGACTACGGAATCGTAGTAAGCAAGTTTGTACTCCAGTACGCTATTACGTTCAGTTTCGGACAAATACCCTTAGGAAAGGTATGAACCCCCTTATCCTCCCAGCTATGGGTTAAATAGTACCACTACTGTTCTTCTAGGAAAATAGATTTGGTATTAAATAACCTACAAAGGTTGATATGCCATTAAACAAAGAAACCAAACCTATAAATAGGACTAACCGGTTGGACATGAATCTATACATATATATACTCACATATATATATATATATATATATATATATATATATATATATTTATAAGGTGAAAAGGTAGATTTTTGTAAACTGACCAAAAACAAGAGATTCTTTTTGGAAAAACTAAGACGATTTTCTTATTTAATACAATACTTATTTTATGATTTTTCTTTATTTTTTCTTCGCATTTAGACATTCCATTCTTTGGTGAAACGGGTTATTCCTGTACTGCTGCCTCCCTCCATCCCCCTCTTTCATTTGTTTTTTACTCTCTCTCAAAACCTCTCCCCTTCCTCATATTTTCCCTCTTTCTCGCTGAAATTGATCCACTTCTGTTTGGCCAAATCTCTGATGAAACCTAATACACTTGATGACACCAAGCCTTGTCTATGAACCCAGATGGTCACAGCCAAATGCAATAACTCCTACCATCATCACTCAAACCTATATCTATTTCCCTCCTTTTTCTTTCCCGGACGGTCTCTTGTCTTTAGACCCTTTACCCTCCCTTTTTACATTTTCACCATTATTTTATTTATTTCCTCAATTGCTAAAATGTAGAAAAACTCAAAAAAGTTTTGTCTGAAGAAGTTCTTCCTTGAATAAAGAACGAAATATTACTAATAAATTCGTTGTAATTGTTTTGGTTTATCCATTTTTCCACTTATTTTTGTCATATATATATATATATATATATATATATATATATATATATATATATATATCAAGTAATTTAGGACCGTGAAAATCCAAAGAATATGCGCTCAATGCACGGCTATTTGATTCAAAATATTTCTGCAGATCAAAATATATTTTTTGTTTAAAAAACAAGAAATTTAAAAATAATATTCCATTTCCATAATAAACTTATTATGATTTTTGCTTATTCAAGCATATCATCTGACGAGCTTGAATAAGCGATATAAATTCATTATGGAAATGGAATACTATTTCAAAATTTCTTGTTTTTAAATATATATATATATATATATATATATATATATATATATATATATATATATATATATATACGTTAGCATAGAGGCTCCATTACGGGTTTCTCGCATTCATAGAGTTGAAATTTGAGCAGCTTAACATTTTAGGACGTTAGGGACATAAAAAAGACAAGGCCACCTAAGTGATGCTTCGGCCAATAAAATACTCGCTGGAATGAGTGCAGTGTATGGCAATGGAAGTATTTCATTGAAAATTAATGCTGCGTTCTTTTTTATTTTTTATGTCAGCTCTTGTCTATAATTCTATTCTGGTTTCAATATTTTCAGTGCATACTTAAATTTGCCCATGATTCTGCTATATATATATTAAAAACAGACCAAATTTATTCATGTTAAAAAAATAAAAATAAGCAACTAACCGGTTTCGGTCCAACCTGGTCAGAGTAAAACTAGGTTGGTTGGTTGATTTGTTGGGTTTTATGGCATATCAACCTTTGTAGGTTATTTAACGCCAAATCCATTTTTATGTAAATAATCTGTTCTATATAAAACAATTCAGTTTAGCATAAGTACACAGTTTATTTGTCAAAAACATTTCCATTTCAAACTATTCAAGCAGTTATATGTAACTATTCAGTTAAGTGTAAATACAGTTTTAATGTCGAAAAACAGTTCGATTTCAAATAATTCAGTTAAGCATAAGCACGCAGTTTAAATGTAAGTACGTTTTAATTGTCAAAAACATTTCTATTTCTAGCTATTCAGGTTACTCAAACAATTCATTTTAGCATAGGTATGCTGTTAGTTCTATTTAACCCATAGATAAGGCCTTATCAGGTGCTACCACTCCGGGCCAGAGTGGACCTGGGAGCGATGGCAATAAAGGGGTACTCCGCATTCTCCAAAGCTCCAGCACTGCTGGAACCTCACCATCAGATTGTTTAGGGTCATAACCAGGACACTCATCGGGGAAGGATTAAGACAAAAGTGAGGAAATAGACTCTGTAATGTTTGGAATATATATATATATATATATATATATATATATATATATATATATATATATATATATATATATATATATATATATATCCAAAGATGAGTTAGGAATGATTCTAATTGAAAAAATATAAGAGGATTCTTATAAATCTCCAGGAGTGCACAATGTAGGATAATTAATATATAAATTTATAAGTTTCATACAATTGAAAAACTCACTAAACCGTCATTTGGTTTTTTATAAACTTTTTTCTGGAGTTCATTCCATAAGAGAAACCAACCTCTTTAGATAGCCATCACAAAATGGAGGGAAAAATGTTTGCTTTTTTTTAACTTATAAAAATTGTCTTTCAATGGATTCTTATTCGTTTAGAAATAAATAAATAAAGAGGTGATGACCAAAAGAGAAGGGCAAAAAATTGATTTCAAAATCAGATGTAATATTATCATCTGATGTCATTTAATATATTCTATCTTAAAAAAAAAGATTTTTTTAACTCAACTCCCAAAGCCTTCAGCAAACTAAAATCTTCTCAATAAATTAAACTATTTTATTCTAAGAAAAATTTTTCTCTCCACTCGGGGATGGCTACCTGAAGAGGTTGGTTTCTCTTTCGAAACGGCCAGCTGAAATAAATTCATTATAACTAAATTAGTTTTTTGAATTAAATATGCACATTAAAAAAGAAATTAAGTTGACGACCCGAAGGCTCCTTCTTCAATAGCTACAACACCGAGGTGTAGGGGACGGTGCTTCTCCTTTTCTCGGATTACTCCAAGTCGGTATCAAGTACCATTTTTGTCTTTGGTATGACTCGACCTGGGATTGAAGCCTGCTCTCCTAGGCCATTGGCGAACTCTCTACCCATTAGTCCAAACGAGTCGACAATCAATATACATATTTACTTCAGGCTTATATTATTTAGCGAGAGATAACAGAAATGAACACTTAATTACTGCATCTGAGGGTTTCACGATCTCACGATCATTCTAGAGAATTGCAAGTGGTTCGATAGGGTGATAGACGAAAAGCGCCGAATATATTATGAAATAGAACTGACATAACAGTTTTTTTTCTGAAAATTCTATGGAATAATTGACTAATATCTATATATCTATATCTATCTATCTATCTATCTATATATATATATATATATATATATTTCTTTAAGGAAAAACAAAACCGGTAACATTAGGATTATAAATTTATTTCCATCCTGTTATGTGTTTTTGATAAAATCGAAAAACACAAAAAAAAATTAACAGGACTTCTTCAGATCTTATGGATAAAATAATTCAGAATAGACACAGGAAAGAAGGGCGGGAGGGGATAGAAGAGGATTGTAGAGTTATCTCCTCATTTAGCCCACTTCCGGTTTTTTTTAAATTTTATTGCCGGTTGGAATTATAGTAAATTAATTTCTTTTATTTTTATTTTTTTAAATTCTAAGTACTTTTCGACTAAAAACTCCAGATTTAATACTAATTTAGATAAAATTACTTTATTTAATATATATATATATATATATATTTAGATAAAATAACTTTATTTAATATATATATATATATATATATATATATATATGAAGATAGCAGAAAAGCAGAATTCAAATAGGTGAATTTATTATGAAGTAAAGTCGACGTTAAACGTTTCGGTTTCAGTAACCATCATTAAGATTTGGATAACAGAATAGTTCACCTAGCGATGGATGCTTGCTGAGATAACAGGAGCAAATCAAAAATAAAACAACGAAAAGATACAAACGTGCACATAACGTTCATAATTTAAAAGTGTTAAGAACGTGTTTGGCACGTGGAAATATATTTAAAAATGATGGATTTCTTAAGAAAAGAGATAAATCCTCCCGTTTATTAAG
Source organism: Sepioteuthis lessoniana (assembly GCA_963585895.1). Lineage (NCBI taxonomy): Eukaryota > Metazoa > Mollusca > Cephalopoda > Myopsida > Loliginidae > Sepioteuthis > Sepioteuthis lessoniana. Next base: position 104,539 of record CAUZXS010002238.1, read on the forward strand.
AAAGACGCAAAGACATGTATATATATATATATATATATATACTGATTGATTGATTGATGGATTAGATGTAAATGTCTTATGGTTTTTCAATCTTTGTAGGTTATTTAACTCCAAATTCTTTATATATATATATATATATATATATATATATATATATATGTAGAGAAAAATTGATTACAAGACAATCCGAGTGGAAGGAGAGATTTATTGAGAAGTCGACACTATAGCGTTTCGGTTCTACTGAACCATCATCAGGCCGTGAAGGGCGATATTAGCGATGGTCCTGATGATGGTTCAGTAAAACCGAAACGCTATAGTGTCGACTTCTCAATAAATCTCTCCTTCCAATTGGATTGCCTTATTATCAATTTTTCTTTACATATTGTCGGATTACAATCCATTATTTACATCCGTATGTATATATATATATATATATATATATATATATATATGTGTGTGTGTGTGTGTGTGTGTGTGTGTGTATGTGTGTGTGTGTGTGTGTAAACTAATAGTTTGTAGGGATCATTTTAACGAGCCAGAACTCATTTGTTTGCATACAGTTTAAAGTTTCCAAGTATAGTTGTTCAACGCAAACAGTTTTATTGGAACACAGTTAAATGGTTTCAATTATTGCTATCAAACACTAATAGATTTATCTTCACGTAAATAAATAGATTCAAATATTGCTATTTAAAACTTAATTCTATTGAATGTTATTCATTTGTTCGCATACAGTTAATTGGTTTCAAACATTGCTGTGTAATACTGTTTGTTCAATTTGACATCAATCATTCACTTAATGTATAGTAAACGACTAAATAGACGGGACCCTAATAGGTAATACCACACTGGGTCCAAGGGAACCTGAGAGTAATCGTAACGAAAGAGTACGCCATCATTAGCAGATGTAAACAATCTGACGAAGTCTGGTGGTGTCGAGAGATACTGCTGGGGCTCTCTGGGGTAGCGGCAATGATGGTTCAGCCACGAAACCATACCCAGAGTCATCATCTGATGAAGGCTTTGTTGGAAGTAATGTTGTTGTATAGACATCAGTTATTCTATATCTACTATATATATATATATATATATATATATATATTATAATAATGAATTAATATGTATTAGATTTACATATTTAATACGATGGAATTTAAAAGTATAAATCTAATATATACTTATCTATTATTATTAAGTAATAGCTCTATCCTAGATATTGAGCACTCTCCATATTATATTGCACTTGGTTCGACACAAACCCACAACGTGATTTAGTGATAACCAACACAGTGGTATATATCCGTTAGTCTATATATATATATATATATATATATATATATATATATAAACAAAAATCATTGTTTAGTTTAAGTATTAAAAAGTTTTAATTCACAACTTAACTTACTTATTACTTTGATAATGAATCTGATACCAACCGTAAGTAATCAATATATATATATATATATATATATATGAACAAGCTAGAAATAATATATATAAGCTAAAATTAAACCTTCCAGTATATATATATATATATATATATATATATATATATATATATATATATATGCCGTATTTGACGACATATAAGATGTACAGGTTTATAAGACATACCCCGATTTCAGCAGAGAAAATCTAGAAAATATTTAGTGAATCAAAGTATTAATATTAAACGTGGTGAATTTAATATAATGAATATTATCAATGATAATACTTTTAATCTGCATAATAGCCTTTTAAATAATAACAATAGGTATATGAAAATTACTCGAAAGTCTAAGCTAATAGGATTAGTCAGGTAACAAATTTCGGCCGGATATCGCGAATTTTATACCTATGTATTGGCGGATAAGACGCTGGGGAATTTTTAAAATATCTTTTTGTAAAAAAAAGTGCGCTTTATATGCCGGCTAATACAGTACATACGAATACCTACAGATGCAGAAGTAATCTACTTAGGTTTCACTTCAACGGATCACCCTACCGAGACATTAGGGTGATTCTGTCGGTGTTTTTTTTTTTTTTTTTTTTTACTGCGCATTGCGATATTGGTTGATTATTTTCAGGCAGTAGGAATGTTTTTTTGTCTTTTCTTATATATATATATATATATATATATATATGTGTGTGTGTGTGTGTGTGTGTGTGCAAACTATAAGTAATTAAAATCTCAGCATGTTACAATCGTTTAATCAATAGACATTTGGGACATCTTTTATAGAATAGAACAAAATGGATGAAACTTTTTTTCTCAAGGAAAGTTCCAGTGTCGTGGAAGGTAACGTGCTGGACAGTGATATCGTATTTAGCGATTTAGAACTCCTGTTGAACTCCTGTGTTCATTTTTTAATTAATACTCTTTAGAAAGTCATGAACCCCTTTTACCCCGTCAACAATAGATTAAATAAAATGGCAACAGTTCTTCAACGAAAATGGCGTTGGTATTGAATAAACCACAAAGGTTCATATGGCATTAAAAATAAAAGAAAAGAGGAGTTATTAGTACACATATAATGCTCTGTTTTTGCTGCAATTCGCTGCTTACACATAACGTCAAATATGCACTGGCCCAGACGGCTGAGTCTGTAGAATACACCGATTGTATCTCTGCAGAAGTATAAGACCCACCCCCAACAACAAATGTCCTGGATATAACACTAAACAATCTGAAAGTGTAGTTCCAGTATTGATGGAACTTTGAGGAATGCAGAGTGCAATATATTCACGTCCAAAAATATACGACCAAGATACGAAGACGTGAAATAGACATATTCATACGGATACGGAAAAGGTTTACAAATGTTCATCAACATAGGAATCCGAAAAACACGAAATTGGTTCAGGTACGAAACATTTTATTACCTTTTTAAGTTGAAGGTTTTTCGATATGAGTAGAGAGAGAGAGAGAGAGAGAGAGAGAGAGAGAGAGAGAGAGAGAGAGAGAGAGAGAGACATACACAGTTTCTTTCTATGCTGACTTTTCCATCTGACCCTACCACGTGCGGCACCTCACCGCAAACTACTGGTCTGGCCTCGGCGAGCTCCGAAAATCGTCTTGCTTCGTCCAAGTCCAAATCTCAACTCACTGTTTTTTTCAAATTCCAAAATCCTCAGCCCATCGCTTCCAGGCATGACGTCATTCACGTCCCCGGTTTATTTCTATCTGGGGTTTTTATTGCGACATCTGTGATTGTCACATCCACCCCGCGCGCGTGTGAACACCTGCACTTAATGTGTGCACCTAACTAACCCATGCACTAAGCCGAACGGTTCTCATTCAACTAAACCGAAATGCAAGATATATTAAACGAAAAATGATAATATAAAAAAGAATCCATCCGCAATTATATAAAAAGAGCACCTCTTCATAGTCATCACTCCCAGTTCCACTGTGACCTGAAGTGATAGCACCTGATAGGGTCCTACCTATGTGTCAAATAGAAATAAAACTGAGAACTTATGCTAAACTGAACTACTTGAAATGGAACTGTTCTGATATCAAATCTGCGTTCTTATGCTAAATTGAATTGTTTAAAATACAGCAGTTTTGACATTTAACTGTGTGGTAAAAACTATACTAATACTAAACTGAATTGTTTTAATTAGAACTGTTTGACTAAACTGAATATCTTGAAATAGAAATGCTTTTAATTGTCTTTAATTAAACGTGGTGCGATAGAGAACAACTATGGAAGGCAGTAATTACTGGGGATACGGTTACAAAACTCAGCATTTCTATCTGAGGTCACGGTTAAATCACCTGAAGAAGGCCAGAGGTGAAATTTGGCCGAAACGTAGTGAAGAAGAAACAACACAAAAACTACAAAGATGAGGACAAAAAGTCCGCAATAAATAAAAAAATCAATTCTCAGAAATGCTTTTGACTATTAAACGGTGTGCTATTGCTAAACTGAGTAGTTTGAAATAGAACTGATTATTTGTATAAAAATAGATTTGGGATTAAATAACCTATAAAGGTTGATATGCCATAAAACCAACCAACCAACAATCCAATACGCCTGCGAAATGAACAAACACATCTTCTGATAGAACACACACTTGCACATATACACCTGATTATTGTCCTGAAAAAGATACATTTCTATATACACAAAACTTAAAGAAATTCTTCCATCATACACACGCATTCATAAATTCCTCTTTTCTTGTTTTCTTCAAACACATAAAAAAATGTACACATTAAAATCAGTGTGTGTGTGTGGGTGTGTGCAGAAGACGCAATAAGGTCGTTGTTATTGAAGGAATGGTCTCAAAAAATCGAAATTGCACTATTGAACGTTTTTTAGACGATCATATATTCTCAGCTGTTCATTATGTCAACGTGGGAAATGGATACGGCGACTAGATTTCAAATCCTTACGAAAGGTATAAATGAAAATATTCTCCTTCCTGCTATGGGTAAGAAGTAGGGCAGAATGGACACATTAACTATGGTATGGCAATCGGTCTTGGAGCTGGAAAATTCTGAATTCAAAATTATTAAAATCCGCTTGAAATTACCCCTGATCCGACGAATGGTTTGATATATATATATATATATATATATATATATATATATATATATATATATATATATATAAAGAGAAAGAGACCGAGAAGGAAGGGAGAGAGAGTGTAAGAGAAGGAAAGAAAATTACCTAGATAGATAGATAGATCGAGAGATAGGGGAAACAAGATATATATATATATATATATATATATATATATATATATATATATATATATATATATATATAGAGTATTATTCAGTCCAGTTAAACCGGAGTTGGGAGTAATTTCATCAGGACAAAAAAATCATTCAACAGCGAACATTTAAATTTTCGTGGTAAAGAGCTCAATGTAACTTAATCATTTTATCCATAAGATCTGAAGAAGTCCAGCGAGTTTGTTTGTTTTCTTTTTTTGCGGGGGGTGATTTATATCAAAAACCCATAAAAGGATGGAAATAAATTTATAATTCTAATGTGACCAGTTTTTGTTTTTTCTTAAAGATATATATATATATATATATATATATATATATATATATATATATATATCAGTCTATACGAACACAAACACACACACACACACACACACACACATATATATATATATATATATATATATATATATATATATAGAGAGAGAGAGAGAGAGAGAGAGAGAAAGATAGATAGGGAGTGAGAGAGGGGGGATATGTGTGTGCGCTCGCATGTGTGTGTTGATATCTCTTTGTGTGTTGATGATGTGGCCGTGTTAGTAAATGTTTGTTAAATTGTCTTTCAAAACGTCATTGATATTTTCTTAATTATAGTGAGAAAAAATTGAATAATGATTTGTTTAATTGTTTTGTGTTATTACGATTGAATATTTGGAACGAGAACTCAATGTATTGAATTCTTGACAATCATAGATAGATAGATAGATAGATATGACGGAATGAAATAGATAGATATGACGGAATGAGATAGATAGATAGATAGATATGATGGAATGAGATAGATAGATAGATAGATAGATAGATAGATATGATGGAATGAGATAGATAGATTGATAGATAGATATGATGGAATGAGATAGATAGATAGATAGATATGATGGAATGAGATAGATAGATAGATAGATAGATAGATAGATATGATGGAATGAGATAGATAGATAGATAGATAGATAGATAACTGATTCTGATGGACAATGATAATATAAGTGCACATATATTTACATCCAAAGAGTACTGCAAGTCAGCTCTAATCATTTTTTGAAATTCAATTTTCTTCTAAACGAAATGTACCAGATTTTTATTTATTCCCTTAAAAGGGAACATTGAATATGGTTAAAACCGATATTATTTGGTTTCACTTTTTACCAAAGTCTGGAGCATTCAGTGAAAAAATATGATTTTTTAAAATTAGAATATTGTTATGCGTATTTTTTTTAGTTTTGGTTCGGTTTCTTAGCCACATACATGCGGGATAGAAACAGACATATGAATGGAGATAGATAGATAGATAAACAGATAGATAGACAGAGAGAGAGAGAGAAGGATGAATTAACTGAGATAGATAGATAGAGAGAGAGAGAGAGAAGGATGAATAATTGAGATAGATAGATAGAGAGAGAGAGAGAGAGGGAAGGATGAATTAACTGAGATAGATAGAGAGAGAGAGAGAGAAGAATGAATAATTGAGATAGATAGATAGATAGAGAGAGAGAGAGAGAGAGAGAGATGTGTGCAAGGATGAATTAATTAATTAATTAATTAATTAAGATAGATAGATAGATAGATAGATAGATAGACTAATATGAGTTAACTCTGATAGCTTTCTACCTCGCTAGATGTATATATATATATATATATATATATATATATATATATATATATATGTCGATAGATTGATAGATAGATTGATAGATAGATCTGAGCACACTGTGGTTTTTTTTATATGAAGTGACTGGTTTCTTTTGATTTCTTTTGATAAAGGCATATCAACCTTTGTGGTTTATTCAATGCCAAAACCATCGTTGATGGATCGAAGCAGAACTATTTAACACATAGCTGGGGGAGGGGTAAGTGGGTTCATACCTTTCTCAAGGTTGTTTGTTTAAAAGTGAACATAGTACGGTGACTGGAGTTCGAACTCATTTACAATAATTCTGCAATCCTGCATGTTAGCCACCACACCTTGGAGACTCTCCCCCCTCCCACCATCAGCTAATTTAGGGGTAATACATCCACACTCACAGAGTATTCCATTTATAAAAATACGATTGTTAAGATCGAAAATTCTTCACAATGACTGTCGGGTACACGCAACCACTCGGCACGTTGACGAAAAATATAAGAATGAATCATTATCATGGTTAAAAGTATCGGCCACCCAGTTAGAATCGAACTCAGCGACAGCAGTGCCTGTCTTTTTTTTGTGTAGTGATTAACTTGGTTTAGCTAAGATGTGACAAATGGCGAGACGTATGAGACGCCTAGTGCAAAACGAACTCACTAACAGTGGTCTGCGAATCTTACTGGCCAACTAAGACACTACTTGAAGTACAGATCCTCTTTTAATATAGATATTTACAAAGCTTAGTATTGAATTCCTGACAATGATAGATAGATAGATAGATAGATATGACGGAATGAAATAGATAGATAGATAGATAGATAGATAGATAGATAGATATGATGGAATGAGATAGATAGATAGATAGATAGATAGATATGATGGAATGAGATAGATAGATAGATAGATAGATAGATAGATAGATAGATAGATAGATAGATATGACGGAATGAAATAGATAGATAGATGGATAGATATGATGGAATGAGAAAGAGAGATAGATATGACGGAATGAAAGGCGAGAGTTATAGGACACCCTGTGAGAAACGAACTCACTCGCAGCCGTCTCCAAATGTAGCATGCAAACCTTTTCCAGTGGCCTACCACATCATTTCATTTATACACATCTTAGGATCGGCTATTATTTATTAATCGATTTTATTAAGTTCTACTATTAAATAAATAGATGATATTCTTATGAATATATAAATGTATCGATGTATTTTTTTTTTATTAAATGAAGTATATATGTTTCATAAACAACTTAGATATCCATAAATACACGCGGTTTTCCGTGAATAAGAAAATTTGATCGTATCATGAACCCATGAGATACATTTTTTACAAAATATATATAAAACACGTTTGCAGTATTTTCTTCGGTGTTTTTAATGTGAATAAACAGGAGGTTTATTCATTCAAATGTATTAACGTTATATAAAATAGAAATCAGTTGAGAAATTGACTGTTATTATTTTTAATTCGCGTGGTGTAGTATTATGTAAAAAAAAAGACAAAGAAAATGAAGAATTATTTATTTATTTATTTATTTATTTATTTTTATAGATTAGATGCAATAAAAAAAATTCTGTCTGAATCCGAAACAATTCAAGCCTTT
>CAUZXS010002238.1:120000-137500 GCA_963585895.1 Sepioteuthis lessoniana
ATATATATATATATTTATATAAATAATGGAGGTGCCCGTGGTGTAATGGTTATCGTCGGAGGAAATGGACACGGCGATACGAGTTCAAATCCTGGACGAGACTGATTGCATTTCACATAGCATGGGAAAGGTATGAATCCAATTACTTTACCTCCAGCTATGGGTAAATAGTAGGGCAGACTAGGTTCTTCAGCCTTGGTAAGGCAACTAGTCTAGGAGAAGGAAAACTCTGAATTCAAACCTGCTAAACTCCGCTTAAAAATTGACCTTGTGTCATATCCTGCCCGAGCGGAGAGGTTGGGTAAATATGTATATTTATATATATATTATATATATATATATATATATATAATATATATATATATTTGTATATATATATATATGTGTGTGTGTGTGTGTGTGTGCGTGTGTGTTAAAAACTATCACGTAATTACAAAGTAAAAACTTTGAAAAAAGGTCGTGACTTTATGACCTCTGCGTGGCCACATAATGCTATCTAGAAGACCTGCCAAAAACGGTGAATGATAGGGGTATATGGTGAAAGAGATGCTTGAGGAACTCTATGTAATCAACAAGACTTGATTCCCAATCCTCAGATAAGCATCAATATATACATATTTATATAGATATATATATATATATATATATATACTCCCCCACGCCCGTACGGTTGAGTTCTCAGGCGAAGAAATAATCGTGTTGCCATTAGCGTATATTGCAAGCCTCTTCATATATGAATTGACGTCTCGGTAGCCATTGAACGGATGTATGTAAACAATAGTAATTGTGATTAATAACCGTTTAAAAAAATTTACTTCCCCGCTAATGGGTGAATGGTTAGAAGCTTGGCTTGACGTTTGAGTCAACCGGGTTTCGATCCCAGCTACGGGAAGCTAATATCTATCCGCACTGTGAATGACTATATATATTTTTATGAGTTTATTTTTTGATATGGCAATATATTTTTTTCTCTTATGTGTATGTGACATTTAAATAGTGGAAAATCCTCAGCTAACGTTGGTGTGAAAAACTCTGAAATGAGCAAAATAATAATAATACTGAGATATGGCAAACATAGACTTTATGTGTCAATAAGAGAAGGAAGAAGAGGACTCGCCAGTATACAAGATAGCGTTGATGCATCGATACGACGACTCGTAAACTACATAAAAATGAGCAAAGAAAGACTAGTCACAGCAACCAGAAACAACGAAAACAGCACAAAGATCAACAGAACAACAATAACTCCAAAACCGAAATGGAAAGAAAATTAAATTTATGATATTTCAAATGACAAACAAACAAAATCTCCCTCGAAAAGATTTGGACATGGCCGAGAAAATGTAACCTTTAAAGAGAAACTGCATCTCTTCTCGTAGCAGCACAAAACACCATCATTTTATTTTGTAGAGGGAAAGGCATGTAATATAATGGCCGAGGGATTTTGTTTTATATATCTTGCCTTTGGGTTTTGTTAGGCTGAGAACCTTTCGGCTCAGAGCATGTTTTAGGTGAAAACATGAGCGCAGGTGTTGGCGTGCACGCGGGGAGGATGTGTTCGTTCACAGATGTCAAAATAAAAACCCCAGGATCAGGGGATGTGAATGACGTCATGCACCGGAAGCGCGCGGAGGATTTTGGGGATTTTGAAAAAGTCAGTTAGTTGGGTTCCTGGCTCGGAAGAAGAAGGTTGACTTTCGCTTGCTCGCCGAAGCCAGGCCAGTGGCCTTGTGGCAAGTGTCGCACGTGTTTGGGGAAGATGGAAAAGCCAGCATAGAAAGATTGTGCCTCTCTCCTTATGTCGAAAAACCTTTTAACTCAAAGGTAATAAAAAGTTTCGTACCTGAACTAAGAAGTCGTAAGTATTTTTCGTGTTTCAGGATTCCTATGTTTTATGTATATATGTTATGAACATTCTATGTACGTTTCACATATCTGTATCTGGCTATGGTACATTGAGACCAACTACATAAAAGCAAAAAGACATCAGACGCAACAAAATAGCAAATGAAGAGAATTTGATGACTGAGACGAAATAATTAATCACATTATACGAGAATGCAGCACACTAGTGCAAAAAGAGTATAAGATTCGACACGACTGGATGGGGAAGGTGATCCACTGGGAATTGTGCAAAAAGTTTAAATTTGACCATGCAAACAAGTGGTATACTCACAAACCAGAATCCGACCTGGAGAATAAGACACACCAATTTTTCTGGGATTTTTTTTTTAATTTCGGCCAGACGACCAGACCTAGTGATAATCAACCAAAAAAAAAAAAAAAAAAAAAAAAAGAAAGAAAACGAGAACGTTCTGGACCACAGATTGAAAACCTAATAAAACAAAAAGAGAGACAAGTTGTAAGATCTTGTCAGAGAACTAAAAACGCAACGGAACATGAGAGTGACGGTGATACCAATTGAATGTTGGTGCTCTCGAAACGATTTGTAAAGACTTGATGACGGGGCTGAAAGAACTGGAAATCGGAGGCCGAGCACAGACCATCCAAACTATACCATTTTTGAGGTCGGCCATATTGAATACTTCAAAGAGACTTGCTCTCACTCATATTCCATGTAGAGACTATCAGCTAACGCAGGAGGGAAAAATTCGGAAGAAGTAAGATAATAATAAAAATAATTATAATAATTTTGAAACAAAGCTATAAGGACAAAATATGTTGAAGCGAAAATAGATAATGCTCAAAGGAATAGCAAGTATTGGTTCTGTTGTGACTGAGACGAAACGATTCATCACACGTTAATTGCCCAGTCAACGGGGGCTGTAGAATACACCAACTGCATCTATGCAGAGGGATAAGACCCCCACTAACGAGTGTCCTGGATATGACACTAAACAATCTGATGGTGAGGTTCCAGTAATGCTGGAGCTTTGAGGAGTGCGAGTGCCCCTTCAATGCCATCGCTCCCAGTTCCACTCTCGCCTGGAATGGTAGCACTTGATAGGATCCTATCTATAGGTCAAATAGAAATAAATTATGTACTTATGCAAAACTGAAATGTTTGAACTAGAACTGTTTTTGAATGCAAAATTGAAATGTTTTAAATAGAACGGTTTTTTATATTGAAACTCTGTTTACGCTAAAGTGAATTGTTTGAGAAAGAACTGTTTAACTAAACTGAATTGTTTGAAATAGAACTGTTTTTGATATTGAAACTCTATGACGACGAATAATTACGACCAATACTACTTTATAAACAGGCTCTATCAACTGAAAGATATTGTCCAACAAAATTTTTCTTCCCGCCTCAACTTTCATCATAGTTTCCCTAATTTTTAAACGAAAAACCCTAATCCAATCACCTGGAGCAACAGAACACACCGACTGCATCTCTTCAGAGGGATAAGACCCCTTCCCAAGTGTTAACTGGATTTGACACTTAACCTTCTGATCCTATTTACCAACTCCTCCGCTCGGGCAGGATATGACACAAGGTCAATTTTTAAGCGGAGTTCAACAGGTTTGAATTCAGAGTTTTCCTTCTCCTAGACTAGTTGCCTAACCAAGGCTGATGAACCTAGTCTGTCCTACTATTTACCCATAGCTGGAGTAAGAATAATTGGATTCATACCTTTCCCAAGGGTATTAGTGCTATGTGAAATGCAATCAATCTCGTCCAGGATTTGAACTCGTGTCACCGTGTCCATTTCCTCCGACGATAACCATTACTCCACGGGCACCTCCATACACTTAACCTTCTGATGGAGCTTTAGGGAATAACTGATTTCTGCAGAGCTGTGGTCTAGACAGTCTTGTTCCCTAATCTCTTTCCTGTTTTTTTGAGATTGTTCCAAATGTTCCAGCGATGATCGGTATCACCTTTCATCGGCGGTCTTCAGGAATGGTGAAATCAACGATTTGACACGGTTTTTTATGGACTAAAATTATATCTGATCTCTGGCTTCGATTGAGTGATCAAGATGATCATTATTATTTTACTCCTTTGGGAGTTTTTCACATCAGCGTTGGCTGATGGTCTTACACTGGGACCTGTGTAACAACGTCTCCTCAAGTCTTCAGGACTCTTCTCAGTATTCTGGCTGATATTAACAGTGCTGTAGTTTGGGTGGTCTCCGCACGTCTTTTTATTTCCAATTCCCCCTGACCTTTTACCAATTCCGAGCAAACCGAATACAATTAGTATTAATGTCACTTTCATGTACCATAGTTTTTTTCAGTTCTCTAGCAAGGTGTAGGTATTGATCTCTCTTTTCGCTCTCCTTCAGTCTGGCGGAACGGCAAAGTCATCTATTCAGCAGGTTCTCTTTTTTATGGTTGACTATCAAAAGGCCGAGATTAGGTGACCGGTTTGTATCTCAAAATCCAAGAGAATTTTCGGCATCTCATTCTCCAGGACAGATTCCAGGTTGTGCCTTTACCATTTGTTTGTATAGTCAAATTTAAACTTCTTGCACAGTTCCCAGTGGATCACCTTTCCCACCCAATCGTGTCTAATCTTATAGTCTCTTTACGCTAATTTACAGCGTTCGCTTATGATGTGATTGATCATTTCGTCAATGTCACTACATAATCTATATTTGCTAATTTGTTGCATCTTGTCTATTCTTGCTTTGACATCGTCATCATCATCATCATGTCGTGCATCAGGCACGGATATCCCTGACCCTCTCTCGCCATTTCTTCCAATCGTTTGTTGCCACTGGCAGGTCTTCAGGGCTACATCCCATATCCTCACATAGCTGCTAGATGTATGTTCGAGCTGGTCGTCCTGCCTTTGCCCGGCCATATGTGGAGGTCCATAGGAGTACATCACTTATGAGCTCGTCCCTGCTTCTCCAGCAGTGTCCTGCTTGTCTGGTTCGTCTGACTTGGATAGTTTTCGTGATGGGAGGCAGGTGGCCGTATAGTTGGTGCCTTGTGGGGTGTTGCCTCCAGGACTTGTCCTGCTTTGACAGAGATAGTCCTTAGGGCGTTGTTTTGTGCTGCTATCGGAAGAGATTCAGTTTCTCTCTTTTCATGATTTTCATTATTCAATTTTCAGCATTCCTTACGGTTTTACAGGGTCTTTACCGAAGACCTGAGATAAGGGAAGGTAGCATTTCAATGTATTTTGATGTATTTATAATTTTGCTTCTTCATTCGAGTGTTAATTTTCCAAACACATTGACTCTTCTAAAAAGTTTAACAGTTCCTCTGAGTGTAATTTTTTAGTGTTTCATATAGGCTGTTACAACCATATATCTTGTCCTTATGTTTGTCTTTTTCTTGATCAGACCCTGGGCTTCCATTATTTTTGGTAAAGTGGTAGTTTTAAGGAGCTACATTTTTTCAATTTCTATATCCCGATGTTTGTATTTACTTAATTTATCATATTCTTTGATTGATGTATAATTATATTGGTCATATAAAAGTCAGACCTGACCGATAAAATGAAACGCAGTTTCTTTCAAGCAGCGGTCGTGTCGATACTGCTGTATGGATGAACTACAGGGACGCTAACTAAACGTATGGAGAAAAAGTTTGACGGCAACTACACAAGAATGCTGCAAACAATATTGAACAAGTCCTGGAGGAAGCACCCCAAAAAGCAGCAGCTCTACGGCCACTTTCCAGCCTTCAGGATACTGCAGGTGAGTTGGGGCGAACTCCTGTGGAACTCTTCACATAGGCGAGCAAAGGCAGGACGACCAGCTAGAACCTAAATACAGCAGATCTATGAAGATGCGGGATGTAGTCATGAAGACCTGCCGGAAGCAATGGACGATAGAGAATGGTGGCGAGAAAGGGTCAAGGATACCGGTGCGGATGGCGCGACATGATGATGATGATGATGATATAATTATCGGTTAGCACTGACATATCAATGAGAAGGACGATTTTTTTGTTGTACTACTAAGTCATAATATCTTATTTTAGAGATTCCTATCTTTAGGCTTTTGTTATTTTTTTTTTTTTTACCATTTTTCAGATTTCAGTATTTCCTAATATTTGAGTAATATTCACTGAATATTAAATCATGCCTTTTATCAGTGTTAGAATAGGGACAAAAAGTGGTTGATTGATTCAGTTTTTTGTTCGCATAGTCTGCGTATTGGATTTGATCTGTCTTTTGTAATGCTTGCCGGATGGTCTCTAGTTGATAGGCTTTAGCTCCGTGCAACTATGGTTAATCCCTCTATTACCACCTTCAGTTCAGTACTTTTCAGCCACTGATTAGTTTTTACTTTGTCTATACGGCCATGTGTTATTCTTTGTGCGTCTCGTGCATATAGACGATCTTGTAGATTTACTTAATTCTTCTGCTTTTGTTCCTTTCTATATTTTTGTTTTTGATGACTCTATTGCCTGACAGCCCAGTCAGCTTGGGCTGTAGAATACACCGACTGCACCACTGTGGAGATGTAAGACCCCCCCACCACCACCCCAACGAATGTCCTGCATATGATATTAAACAATCTGATGGTTGGGCTCCACTAATGATAGAGCGATTGTAAATGTGGAGTACCCCTTCATTGCCACCGCTCCCAGATCAACTCTGGCCCGGAGTGGTGGGTGCTATCTAGGTTATATAGAGCTATTTAACATTTAAACTGAGAGAAAAAATTACTTCATGCTTAATTGAATTCTTAGAAACAGAACTGTTTGATCATTTAATTGTGTGTAAATAGTTGAGTGATACTTAATTGAATTGGCAGTGAAATATAAAAATACTTAGAACCATGTAACAATGTGGAAACAAATGCGTAATTTTGAATAGAACAATTAGTGTTAAATAGCAATATCTGTAACCACTTCCCTATGTGCATACAAATGATTATTATTGAATAGAATTATCAGTGTTAAATAAGAATAATTGAAAATATTCAACTGTATAGAAACAATTGCCATAGTAGTGCGTAAACAAATAAGTGAAAATTACTATAAACTATAAGTACAAACAAATGACTGATGGTAAATTGTAACTATTATATATCAATATTTGAAACCATTTAACTTTATACAAATAAGAGTTCAGGCTCGTTTAATAATAATATATACAAAATGTGTTTAGTTTGGTTTCTTTGTTTAATGGCATATCAAACTTTGTATGTTATTTATTACCAAAGCAATTCTCATAGAAGAACAGTAGCTGTACTATTTAACCCATAGCTGGGAGGATAAGGGGGTTCATACCTTTTCCAAAGGTATTTGCCCGAAAGGGAACACAATAGCGCGACTGAAGTACAAACTCGCTTACTACGATTCCGCAGTCCATCGCTTTTAACCATTACACCATGAGGACACCTGCTAAAAGGTATTTCCAAATCGTATATATTTGATATATATTTATCAACAGGATTTGGCATTAAATAACCTTCAAAGGTTGATAAGCCATAAAACTCGACAAAACCAAATCCTATGTATTTAGTAACTCTGTATAAAGAGGATTTGGCATTAAATAACCTACAATGGTTGATATGACAAAAACCCCAACCAAACCAAATCATATATATTTAATATATATGTATAAACAGGATTTCGCATTAAATGACCTATAATAGTTGATATGCTATAAAAACCAACCAAACCAAATCATATATTTAATATTTATGTATAAAGAGGATTTGGCATTAAATAACCTTCAGTGGTTGATATGCTATAAAAACAAACCAAACCAAATCTTATATTTAATACATATGAATTAAAATGATTTGGCATTAAAAAACCTGCCCGAGCGGAGGGATTGGGTAAAAAGGAGGTGCCCGTGGTGTAATGCTTATCGTCGCAGGATATGGGGATGGCGACACGAGTTCAAATCCTGGACGAGACTGATTGCATTTCACATAGCACTAATACCCTTGGGAAAGGTATTAATCCAATTATTCTCCCTCCAGCTGTGGGTAAATAGTAGGGCAGACTTGGTTCTTCAGCCTTGGTGAGGCAACTAGTCTAGGAGAAGGAAAACTCTGAATTCAAACCTGTTAAACTCCGCTTAAAAATTGACCGTGTGTCATATCCTGCACGAGCGGAGGGGTTGGGTAAATATGATTAAAAAACCTGTGATATGCCATAAAACCAAACCAAAAGAAACCAGATTTTTTTAATATCTATTTCTTTCGGTATGAGGTCGAGTTGTTTTACAAATTTATTGCTTTCTTGACAAATTAAATATGTTTTTTTTTTACTTTTGCTTCTTGTACGTGTTTATTAAGTGTAACATCCAATCTGTTGCAGTTTCTAAGTGTTTCTTTAATCCTACAGTTGTTATTTTATAGGTCAATTCTAGTTGGATTAAACCAATTCCACCATTTTCCTTCTGGATGTAGAAACGTCCTATATTTGAGACCAAAAGTAGATAAAAATATATTCATAGATTTTTTTTTTTTTTGGTATATCACATAGAAAAAGTATTTCTAAGAACAAGCTAAGTAGCACTATCTTTCATGTTTCAAAGATTATTATTATAACTCCCTTGAGAGTTTTTCACGCTAGCGTTAGCTGATAGTTTTTCCCTGGAGTTTGAGTGACAGCAATTCTCCTCAAATCTCCAGGACTCTACTTAGTATTCTGGCCGATCTTAATAATGCAGTAGTCTGGATAGTCTTCATTTGTCCTCTTATTTCCATGTCTTCCAGTCCCTTTACCATTCTTTTGGTGATTGTTCCAAGTGTGCAATTTACAAGTGGTATCACCGATACATTCATGTTCCATAGTTTTTATTTCTCTTGCAAGATTTAGATATTTAACTCTCTTTTCTAGCAAGGCCTGAGTATTATTATTATTATTATTATTATTTACTCATTGAAAGTTTTTCACATCAGCGTGATACCAAGTTTCCTCATGTCTCCAGGACTTTTCTTAGTATTCTGGCCGATCTCTGTATTGTAGTAGTTTGGATGGTGTCCATTCGTCCTCTAATTTCCAAGTCTTTCATTCCCTTTATAAATCGTTCAGTGACTGTACCAAAAGCACCAATTAAAATTGGTATAAACGTCACTTTCATGTTCTACAGTTTTCTTCAATCCTCTAGCTAGGTCCATATACTTATCCTTCTTTTCATTATCTTTCAGTTTTACTCTGTTGTCAGTTGGGACAGCAAAGTCCAGTCCACAATTTTGGAAGTTCTCTTTTTCTTTTTTTCTATTTTTTTTTTTTTATTATAAGGTCTGGTCGTCAGGCCAAGATTAGGTGATCCATTTGTATGTTATAATCCCACTATCTCATTCTCCTAGACAATTGTTGGGTTGCGCATATACAATTTGTTCGTATGGTTTTATTTAAATTTCTTGCACAATTCCCAGTGGATCAATTTGGCCACCCAGTCGTGTCTAGTCTTATACTCTTTAAGCTCTAATTTGCAGGATTATTATTATTATTATTATTATTATTATTATTATTATTCCTTTAAAGCTTTTCCCATCAGCGTTAGCTCATGCTTTTTCCATGACGTTTGAGTGACAGCAAGTCTCCTCACGTTTCCAGGACTCATCTCAGTATTCTGCCCGTTGTCAATAATGCTGTCATTTGGATGGTCTAAACTCGTCCGCTAACTTCCAAGTCCTCCAGGCCCTTTAATAACTTTTAGTGACTGTGCCAAAAGCACCAATCACAATTGGTACAATCGGCATCCTCATGTTCACAAGCTTTTTCAATTCTCTAGCAAGGTCGAGGTACTTATTGTTCTTTTCCCATTCTTTCAGTTTTATTCTGCTGGGACAGGAATGTCGACAATTTAGCTAATTCTCTTTTTGTTGTTGTTGATTATTATTATTATTATTATTATTATTTAAAAATTATAGGTTTTCACATCAGCGTTTGCTGATGGTCTTTCAATGGAGTTTGAGTGACAGCAAATCTCCTCAAGTCTCCAGGACTCTACTCAGTATTCTGACTGTTCTCAATAATGTAGTAGTTTGGATGGTCTCCACTTTCTGCCAACTTCCAAGTCCTCAAGTCCCTTTAGTTATCCTTTAGTTACTGTTCCAAACGCACCAATCACAATTGGTATAATTTTCACCTGCATGTTCCATAGTTTTTTCAATTCCCTAGCAAGGTCAAGGTACTTATCCTTCTTTTCACATTCTTTCAGTTTTATTCTGTGGTCAGCCGGGTCATTATTATTATTATTATTATTATTATTATTATTATTATTATTATTATTATTATTATTTCACTTTTTGAAAGTTTTTCTCTTCTGTTTTAATCGGTGGGTTTTGCAGGAGACTGAGTGACACCAAGCTTTCTCAGGTTTTTAGGGCTCTTAACAATATTCTGGCAGATGTCAACAATTTCGTTGTCTGCATGGTCTCAATTCTTTTTCTGATTTTCAATTTCTCTTGTCCAAGGGCTCCAACTACTATTGGTATTACAGTCATTTTCTTGCTCCACAGTTTATTAAGATTTTTGTAAGATTCAAATGAAATATCATTATTATTATTATTACTCATTAGAGTTTTTCTCATCAGCGTAAGCTGATGGTCTTCCACTGAAGATTGAGTGACAGCAAGTCTCCTCAGGTCTCCAGGACTCTTCTCAGTATTCTGGCCGTTTTCAATAATGCTGTTGTTTGGATGGTCTCCACTCGGCCGCCAACTTCCAAATCTTCGAGGCCCTTTAATAAAAGGTTATACATATATGATGAGAATTTTCACTCGGCCTTAGTCTTGAATAAAGACCCGGAGAAGTTAAGTAAGAAACTGGAAGTAAAGTCGAATATTGAATAATAATAATAATAATAATAATAATAATAAAGATGATAATAATAACTAAAGGTAGTTACCATGCCAAAAGCACCAATCACAATTGGCGTAATTGTCACCTTCATATTCCATAGTTTTTTCAATTCTCTAGCAAGGTCGAGGTACTTATCTCTCTTTTCACATTCTCTCAGTTTTATTCTGTGGTCAGTCGGGGCGGCATTACTATTATTATCATCTTTATTATTATTATTATTATTATTATTATTATTCAATATTCGACTTTACTTCCAGTTTCTTACTTAACTTCTCCGGGTCTTTATTCAAGACTAAGGCCGAGTGAAAATTCTCATCATATATGTATATATATAAATATACATATATAGTTTACCTACCAAGGAAGCAGTGTCTCATCAACCGAAACAGACATCCACATGCGATTAGCAAAGGCATGGACAACTACCGATTGGCTCTCGGTCAAATGGAAGTAAGACGTGTCGATACTGCTATATGGATGCGCTACATGGACTCTAACTAAACGTATGATGAAAAAGCTCGACTGCAATTAGGCAAGAATGCTGCGGGCAATATTGAACAAGTCCTGGGGGCAAAACTATCCAAATTAAACGAACCAGACATGTAGTACACTGCTGGAGAAGTATGGTCGAACTCATAAGTGATATACTCCTGTGGACCCCTTCATATGGACAAAGGCAGGACAACCAGCTAAAACCTACATACAACAGTTCCGTGCCGATAGGGGATGTAGTCTTGAAGACCTGCCGGTAGCAATGGACGATAGAGACGGGTGGCGAGAGAGGGTCAGGGAGATCTGTGCTGGCAGTGCTACATGATATATATATATATATATATATATATATATATATATATATATATATATATATATATATATATATATATTACGTACTCTCCTCAGTTGCCCAGTTGGCTAGAGCTGTAAGACCCAACCAACTAGTGTCCTAGATATGACACTAAACAATCTGATGGTGAGGTTCCAGTAATGCTGGACCTTCGGGAAATGCAGAGCACCCCTTCATTGCCATTGCTCCAAGTTCTACTCTGGCCCGGCGTGGTAGAACTTGATAGGTCTCTATCAATGGGTTAAATAGAACTAACGGCATACTTATGCTGAACTGAATAGTTTGAAATAGAAATGTTTTTGACAATTAAACCGTACTTACATTAAAACTGCGTGCTTATGCTAAACTGAAACCGAACTTACATTTAAACTGCGTGCTTATGCTAATCTGCGTTATTTGAAATGGAACTGTTTGTTGACATTGAAACTGTACTTACACTAAACTGATTTGTTTAATATAGAACTGTTTTGACATTTAACTGTGTGTAAACAAAATCTGTACTTATACTAAGCTGAATTAGAACTGTTTCACAAAATTGAATAGTTTGAAATAGAAATGTTTTTGACAATTAAACTGTGTACTCATGCTAAACTGATTTTTTTTTATATATAGAACTGATTATTTACATAAAAATGGATTTGGCGTTAAATAACCTACAAAGGTTGATATGCCATGAAACCCAACCAACCAACCGACTACTCTCCTCAGGAAATGAACAGTTCCTCAAAGTGCAATTTTATGTATATATTATAGGCTGGGACTGCCAGGTATATTGTTAATCTGTTTATCTGTCTCTTTCTGGAGCGTACCTACTTTTATTGGCACGATGCTGCTAGTTTTAGGGCGCTACGTTTTTTAAATTCCTTTTTTTCTGGTCTTTGTATTTACTTATTGAATTATACACTTTAACTGATGTGTTATTTTCTGTGGACACTAATTCATCAATTAGAAGACATGTCTCGTTATAGTTAGCAGCGATCATGATCTTAAACACAAAGTTTCATTAGTCATATTTACTGTCAACAGAAATAATTGTCCGTGGGTCTAACTTGTTAACCATTATTTCAATCCATGGTGTCCACTCGCTGTTTAATTATTATTATCTTACTCCTGTAACTTAGTAATGGTTATCGTCGTAGGAAATGGACACGGCGACACGACTTCAAACCCTGGACGAGACTGATTGTTTTAGTGACAGCAGATTTCCTTAAATCTCTAGAATTATTATTCATATCATTTTACTTATTGAGATTTTTTTTTTGCACCAATGTCAGCTGATGGGTTTCCGCTGGTGTCTTAGTGACAACAAATCTCCTCAAGTCTCCGAGACTCTTCTTAGTATCCTTGGCCGATCTCAACAATACTGTAGCCTGGATGGTCTCCACTCGTCTTCTTATTTCCAAGTCGTCCAGTTCCTGTACCAATTCTTTGGTGACTGTACCGAGTACGCAAATTACTATTGGTATCACCGTCACTTTCATATCCCATAGTTTTTCACTTCTCTAGCAAAATCAATGATCTCATTGCGAGTTTTTCACACCAGTCTCAACTGGTGGTTTTCAATGGAGACTGAGTGACAACAAGTCTCCACTGCTCTCCTTGTCTCTCCAAAAATAGCAGGAATTTTTATCATTAATGGTTTTCGGGTTATTGTCATCTTTATCGTTATTTCCACAACGTTTCGGCCAATATGTTCTCTGGCCTTCTTCAGGTGCTTGTCGAACTCGGGAACCTACAAGGAACTTCGAACTACGTTTTTTATTGAATCCACGGAGGTCGCCTGCTCTGACTCCGTTAACCCGGTACAAGTGTTAAGAATTCAGGTATTGTTACTCTACTGCAGTCAGGATTGAACCTGCAACCTCCAGATGATTGTCTCCTTCGAACCTTAGGGCACCAACGCCTATGACCGTTACGCTATATGTCCTCTGGGCGAGTAACAATACAGGAATTCTTAACACTTGTACGCGGTTATGGTTAACGGAATCAGAAGAGGCGAAACCACCCCCTATAGATTCAATAAAGGACGTAGTTCGAAGTTCCGTGTAGGTTCCCGAGTTTGACAAACACCTGAAGAAGGCCGGAGGACAGATCGGCTAAAACGTTGTGGAAATAGCAATAAAGATGAAGACGATACTCCAAAAACCCTTAATAATAAAAATCATCAAGCTTCTCCCAGAAAGGCATACAACTAATTGCGGGAATTATATATATATATATATATATTAGAAAAAATACTTCAAATTATATAACTGTGTGCAAACAAACGAGTTAATTGTGTTTGATAGAAATACTTGTAACCATTGCATTCCCTTTGAAATATTTTTCGAAGATTAGTTAAAATATAATTGTTTACAAGCTTTTTGGTTTCTGATTTCTCTCTTTAACGGCATATCAACCTTCTTTGGTTATTTAATGCCAAAGCTATCCTTCTAGAAAAACAGCAGTGAAACTATTTGACCCATAGCTAGGAGTATAAAGGGGTTTCATACTTTTTCAATGGGTATTACACTGAAAGTGAATGAAATAGCGAGACTGGTGTTCGAACTCACTTTTAACGATGTCAGTCCAGTACGTTAAATGGGGGAGGGGGTCTATTAGTTTTAGACACGAATACTTGAAATCATACGACTGACTGCAAACAAATAATTGTTATGGGCAAATAAGAATAGTTACTTGAAACTAAATGATATTATTTTTTAGTTTTAGAATTCTAGTACATCTGATTGCCCAGTCGGCTGGGGTTGTAGAATACACTGACTGCACCTCTGCAGAGGAGTAAGACCCCCTTCTCTTACAAATGTCCTGGATATGACACTAAACAATCTAATGGTGAGTGCTGGAGCTTTAGGGAATGCGGAGTACCCCTTCATTGCCATTGCTCCCAGGTCCACTCTGGCCCGGAGTGGTAGCACCTGATAAGGGTCCTATCTATGGGTTAAATAGAACTAACAGCATACTTATGCTAAAATGAATTGTTTGAGTAAACTGAATAGCTAGAAATAGAATTGTTTCTGACAATTAAACCGTACTTACATTTAAACGGCGGGCTTATGCTTAACTGAATTATTTGAAATCGAACTGTTTTTCGAACTGTGTACTCATGCTAAACTGAACTGTTTTAAATAGAACAGATTATTTACATAAAAATGGATTTGGCGTTAAATAACCTACAAAGGTTGATAAAACCCAACAAACCAATCAAACCAAACCAATCTAATACATCTGAGAATCTTATATCTTATCTTTTTAATACTAGGAATATTGCTCAGCATTATCATGCATTGAGCACTTGTAAAGAATTTACGGAAATGTCTTCAGCGTAAAATTCTAATCATAATTGCATATTGGTGAAACGGTTATCGTCGTAGGAAATGAACACGGCGAGAAGAGTTCAAATCCAGGATGTAGCTGATAGTATTTCACATAGCATTAATACCCTTGGGAAAGGTATGAATATAATTATTCTCCGTTACCTCAGGGTAAATAATAGGGCATACTTGTCTCTTTAGCCTCGGTTGGGCAACCATTCAAGAAGAAGGAAAACTCTAAAATTAAATCTGTTAAACTCCGCTTAAGAAATTGTTTTAGTGTTATATCCTGCCCGTGCGGAGGGGTTGATATATATATATATATATATATATATAAGCAGCACCTCACAAAACAGCAGATGTATGCCCACTTACTGCTCATCTCGCAAACTATCAAAGTAAGATGAACAGGACAAGATGGCCACTGCTGGCGAAGTAGAGACGAACACAAAAGCGACGTTAGAATTCCCAGATATGGACGCGCCTGTGTTGGTCGACTCGCAAAGTGTTGCTATATATATATATATATATATAAAAGTGATAAGTTAGCCGACGGTAGTCGAGGGCTACCCGAAAGCTTCCTTCTTAATAGCTACTACATGGAAATGAAGGGGAGGAAGTTTCTCCTTTCCCTGGATTCCTCCAAGTACCCTTGATCTGTCCTTATAATGCTGAGTGATAAGCAATGCAGCATCTTGTACAATCTTTTGAGTTTTGCTATAACATGACCTGGGCCATTGCGAATACTCTAACAATTATTCCAATATATATATATATATATATATATATATATATATATATCTTTGGCAAAAATGTCACTAACCATTTCTAAATTGAACTGCTGTTTAATAAAGTGGGGGAAATAAATTTATCAACCATATTATATCGACTATGGGCAAACACTCGGCGCAGTTTAGAAGAAAAAGAAGAGCAATGGCTGATAGGGACGGATGTCGAGTCAGAGTCTAGGGAATCCATGTTGGCCACACGACTTGATGATGATGATAATGATGATGTGTGTTTGCGCGTCTTTAAGGTACAAGTTAGCGCAAAAGTTAGACTTTTAACCTCTTAATAATAAATTCTTTTTAAAAATTTATAAACTTTTTTATTTGCCGGATAATATATTTTAGTTCAACGTTTTGTCAAAATAAAGATAAATTCCTTTACTCCTTTTTATCAAATAGCAGTTCAATTTTTATAATGGTTTGCGACTTTTTCGGCATACTATATATATATATATATATATTGTAACGGAGAAGGTCAACAGAATAATTTGAATTTTTTTTTAGATATTTTGAAAAACGTTTTTTCAACAAAACAAATTTTTTGAAATAAATAAAAATAACAAATTCAAACTGTTATGCAGACCTTCTTAAAAGAAAATATTAGTTTTCTCTCGCTTTTCACACACACACACACACACACATATCTCTCTATATAAGAGGAGAGAGTAATATATATATATATATATATATATATATATATATATATATATATATATATATATATATATGTGTATATATATATATTGCAAGAATATATGGTTGTCACTATCTCACTTGGTGGGTTTGCGGCAGACCAAATGTGGTATGATTTGGAGTGTGCTCAATATCTGTGATAGAGCTATTATATAATAATAAATAAATGCATATTAGTTTTTATATACTTTAAGAGTATAGATGCTTATCTGTGACCACTAGTTTCATGCCGTCTTTATACGACAATCATCTTTTTCTGCCTGATGATTGTCGTAATAAGACGGTATGAAACCAACGGTCGCAGATAAGCATCTATGCAATTGAATATGCATAAAAACTAATATATATTTATCATATATATATATATATATATATATATATATATTCATTCATTTATACATATATATTTATGTATAGGTGTGCATATGTGTGTATGTGTTTGTGTTTACGTGTGTATGAGTATGTGCATGTGTTCGCTTTTTATTTATGTATTATATTATATCTTTTTTTTACATTTTTTTTAAATGACTATTCGTCTATCTTAATCGCGTGTCCTTTTTCAAATGTCTTGACATTCAAACAAAAAAGTAAGTAAAGTTAACGACTGTAGTCGAGGGCGACCAGAAGGCTCCTTTTTCAATAGCTACTACACCGGGGTCTAGGAGAGGGCGCTACTCCTTTCCCAGGATTGCTCTACTTTACCCTTGCAACGTACCTTATATTGCTGAGTGTTAAGCAAGGATGTATCAAGTACCATATTTAAAGTCTTTGGTATGACACGACCTGGGATTGAACCAGGTCTCCCGGATCATTGGCTAACACTCTATCCGAGAGAGAGAGAGAGAGAGAGAGAGAGAAAAGCTTTTCTTTTTTTTTCTTTCATGAACGTATTTTTAAAACCATGCTTGTCGATATTCGATAAATAATTGTTCGTCCCTATTCTGAAAGAGGATCGGTCTCTACATATGCTTTTTTGTATTATAAAGTTTTTCCTTAATTTAATTCCCTAATTTATTAAAAGAAAATGTTCTTAAGTAAATCTATAGTTGCATATGTATATATATATATATATACACATATATATATATATATATATATATGTATGAATGAATATATACATATATATATGTATATACATATATATCTAATTGTATATTTAAGTTGGC
>CAUZXS010002239.1:0-30000 GCA_963585895.1 Sepioteuthis lessoniana
ATAACAGCAAGCCAAATTCAAATCCTGAACAAGGCTGTTAGTGTTCATCACATGGTACTGTTCTTGGGGGGTGGGTGGAGAAGGAAGCCATCTCTTCTCCTCCCACTACTATGGCTAAAAAAAAAAACAAAAAAAAAAAAAAAAAAAAAAAAAAAAAAAAAAAAACTCAGAATGTTAACCCAACCCCTATCTTGGCTAGCATGGCAGTGGGTGGAGGCTCGTCTAGGTGGAGAGGCAAGACATGGAGTTGGAATGTCCAGATTAAGATGATAGCTTCAATCTTATTATGGTAATTTCTCCTTCAAGTTGTAGAGTACTTATATACAGTCCAAGGAAACTTTTCAAAGTTGAAATTAAATTAGATAAAAATATGACATTTTCAAAATTTAGGGAAAAAAAAAAATTTTTCAATCTCAATTTTTTTTTTCTTCCTAATAATATGATGTTCCAATCTGATAATCTTTTTAAGAAGTTTTCTTAAAAACATGATACAACAAATATTTGGGAAAAAAATGAAACCTGTGGATTTCTTTTGCAACTTCAGTGAGCTGATGAAAAATTTGTGATTTGATCCATAGAGATATTGTAATGCTATTGTCTGCCAGGGGAACACATGACCACAACTATGAATTCATGTCTTTAATTAAAAAAAAAAAAAAAAAATTGTCTTCATGAAGGAGCTTAGAAAGTACATTAGTATTTGAGATTATTACCAGCAATTTATGGCCAGGTTTATGCAATGGATACCAGGGATACCAGAATAATAAATGATATGAACAACAAATAAAACAACTTGTATAATAATAAGGTCCAAAACTTAATATTATATGTGTGTGTATGTGTGTGCATCTCGTTTTTCTAAAATTTCATTTCTGACAAAACTATCCCTATAGCAAGACATCTCAATTTAATTTTCTGTGTTGTTACCATATATGTGGGGGGGTCTTAAAATCAAGGTTTGTTTTTGAGTACACAGATTTTAGCCAAAATTGTGCCATGTTATTTTAATAGGTATTATAAGTTTCTCTTTAATTCCATTTGAATGTGTTATTTCAATTACAAAAATTATCAGCAATATGGTTGCTAAAGAGAGAGAGAGAGAGGAAAAGAAGAGAGAGAGGAAAAGGAAAAGAGAGAATCAAAAGAGGAAAAGAGAATCAAAAAGAGGAAAAGAGAATCAAAAAGAGGAAAAGAGAATCAAAAAGAGGAAAAGAGAATCAAAAAGAGAAAAGAGAATCAAAAAGAGGAAAAGAGAATCAAAAGAAAGGGAAAAAAAAAGAACCACCCATCCCCAAATCTCAATTGGACATGAACCAAGTTATTCAACAGTTTGGTTTTTAAAACAAAAAAAAATCCAATCAAGCAAAAACCATTAAGTTCAAAAAGGTACAAGATGCATTTTTCTCAACATGAATAGTTTAAAATGATATTTTATTTGCATAAACTGTGATTATATAAACACCGAGTGATTTGATAAGAGAGTTTACTTGTAAATACTAAATAGCAACAGATTTACTTTAAACATCACAATATGTATCAGACATATTTTATTGGAAACAATTGAAAACTTGAATCTTTTTACAAGCTTTCTTTTTCCCCTTCTGTTGTGTCAGTGAGACATCACAAAAAATTCAAGTTGTGCTGACAGTAGAGATTTCCCTGACTCTCTCTCCATCCCTATCACCCATTGCTTCCAGCAGGTGCTCCAAATTACACCAAAAATCCACACAGAGTGGATGTGAATAAATTCTTGCTGGTTGGCCAACAATAGCAGGTCTATGTGTCGTCTTATGATCTACATTAAAATACAAAACAGTTTATTCTTTCTTGACAAAAGGTCAACAATGATAATTGAAACTAATATATTTAGGGATATAATGAACTTTTTTGATTGTTCTAAGATAATTTTGACACCACAATGAAACAACTAATAAGAAAACAAAGGTGCTTCGCATAGTGCAATTTCTAAAGATTTAGTTGAGAAAAGCATGGATAGCCAATTCAGTTTTTACTGGGTGTCCCATAATTTTAGCCTTAACTTCATAAATGACAACCAATATGAAAACATGCGAATAGTGGGATGTATTTGTGTACATAGTGCATTCAATAAGTTTCCAGACTTTTTTGTACAGGCATTTAAAATTGTTGTAGACTCTTGAAAATTCACTATGTTATTGCTATACATCTAATGAGATGACTGAACAATTTTTTTATGATTTCAAATGAACAGCTACAGCAGCAATTAAAATACACCCTACTAAAGGCTGATTGTCACGGATGGTGAATTTCAAAAATGCAACCTGGATGTGAGGACGCTTTAGAAGAACGATAAAATTCTTGTTTTAAACTTAGAAAAAATGATGCCACAGAAACGTATGGAATGCTTCAGACTGCTTTTCGACCATCTTGCATGAATCAAGCATCAGTTTTTGAGTGGTATAAGACATTCGAGGAAGACAGGGAGTCTATGAGGGATGATGAGAGGTGTGGGAGGAGTAAGGAAGTCAATACACCACAGTTGATTGACCAAACAGTTAAGGTTTCTATGTTGGGGTTTTAAGGGAGTTCAGAAAGAGGTTTTGTCGAAAGAGACCATCACTCTTCAAATCGGCTCAGTGGCATTTCCACCAGGACAATGCACTAGTCCACAACTCCATCCTTGTCACGGACTACTTGACCAAGATGGGCATCAAGACAGTTCCACACCCTCCCTATAGACCTTGCTCCCTGTGACTTTTGCTTATTCCCTAAGCTCAGAGGCCATCATTATGAGACAATTGAGGAGATGAAAGAGGCTGTGACAATGGTCATTGACTCACTCACACAAGAGGACTTCATGGGGCCTTGCTGAAGTAGTTGGAACAGTGCAACAAGTGCATTGCAGCTGGAGGAGATTACTTCAAAGGACTAAAGTTTCATGTTTGTACTATCAATAAAAGTGCCCATACAAAGAAAGTCTTGAAACTTATTTAATGAATCTCGTATATCTCAGTAATAACGTAGAGGCCAGTGTGTGTAAAGAGGCTTAGGATTTTTCAAAAGGACACAATACTGTTATGTATAACAGAACTTAGCATAAAACAATGAACAGAGAAACCAAAGCCTTAAATACTTGATTGACAAGTTCTGTTATACATAACAGTATTGTGTCCTAATCAATAATTATTGTATAAGGTTGATTTTCATAGCATAAAACAATGAACAAAGAAACCAAAGCCTTAAATACTTGATAGACATGAAAATCAACCTTATACAATAATTATTGATTAACAACAAGCAAACAGCAATCTCTTATTTGAAGAGCCAATACAGAATTCCCCCCCCCAAGATTGATTGGTTGGGTTTTACGGCATATCAACCTTTGTAGGTTATTTAATGCCAAATCCATTTTTATGTAAATAATCAGTTCTATTTAAAACAATTAAGTTTAGCATGAGTAAACAGTTTAATTGTCAAAAAACATTTCTATTTCAAGCTATTCAGTTTATTAAAACAGTTATAACAATTCAGTTTAATGTAAAGTACAGTTTCAATTTCAAAAACAGTTCAATTTCAAACAATTCAGTTTAGCAAAAGCATACAGTCTAAATGTAAATACAGTTTAATTGTGAAAAACATTTCTATTTCTAGCTATTCAGTTTAGTCAAGCAGTTCTAATTTAGCTAATTCAGTTTAGTATAAATACAGATTTTGTTTACATAGTTAAATGTCAAAACAGTTCTATATTAAGCAATTCAGTTTAGTGTAAATACGGTTTCAATGTCGAAAAACAGTTCTATTTCAAATAATTCAGTTTAGCATAAGAACGCAGTTTAAATGTAAGTATGGTTTAATTGTCAAAAATATTTCTATTTCAAGGAATTCAGTTTAGCATAAGTATGCAGTTAGTTCTATTTAACCCATAGATAGGGCCCTATCAGGTGCTACCACACCTGGCCAGAGTGGACCTGGGAGCAATGGCAATGAAGTGGTGCTTCGTATTCCCCAAAGCCCCAACATTGCTGGAACCTCACCATCAGATTGTTTAGTGTCATATCCAGGACACTCATTGGCGGGGTCTTACCCCTCTGCAGAGGTGCAGTCAGTGTATTCTACAGCCCCAGCCGACTGGGCAATACACAGAGTTAATGTCAAAACAGTTTTATATCAGATAATTCAGTTTAGCATAAGTACAGTTTTAATGTCAAAACAGTTCTATTTTAAACAATTCAGTTCAGCATAAATACACAGTTTAAATACATAAAAACAGTAAATGCCAACCACTGTTTTGTTCTATTTAACCATAGATAGGACCCTTATCAGGTGCTACCACTCCAGGCCAGAGTGGACCAGGGAGCGATGACAATAAAGGGGTACTCCACATTCCCCAAAGCTCCAGCATTGGTGGAACCTCCCCATCAGATTGTTTAGTGTCATATCTAGGACGCTCGTTGGAGGAGTCTTACCCCTCTGCAGAGAAGCAGTCGTATATTCTACAGCCCCAGCTGACTGGGTAATATACAGAGATGGGTGGCCACTTAAATACAACAGATGAAGCAAATGGAACCAATGTGATAAAGTAGGAAATAAATTATTATGACTGATTATTAAGGGTCAATAAATAAATAAATAAATAACTCAACATGGAGATATGAGGTGCCACACAAACGTATCCAAGTCTGAGGAGGGTTTCCTTGGTTCAACATACACGAAGACAGGCAAGGTGCTTACTACAGCTGCTGCTCCCGCTCTACCAACTTAGTTCTTGATTAATATACCCTTTGGATAAGTCCATAATTCTGGTCATAGGTGAGTCACCTACAACATGAATAAACTAACTTTTGTTTGTTTGGGTTTTATGGCAGGTCAACCTTTGTAGGTTATTTAATGCTAAATCCAAATAAACATTTATTTCAAATAATTCAGTTTAGCATAAGTACAGTTTGTCAAAAACATTTCTATTTCAAGCAATTCAGTTTAGTCAAACACTTCTAATTCAAACAATTCAGTTTAGTATAGTTTTTGTTTACACATACAGTTAATGTCAAAACAGTTCTATTTCAAACAATTCAGTTTAGTATAAGTACACAGTTCTATTTGATCTGTAGATAGGACCCTATCAGGTGCTACTACTCTGGGCCAAAGTAGACCAAGGAGCAAGGGCAATGAAAAGGTGCTCAGCATTCCCCAAAGCTCTAGCATTACTGGAACCTCACTATCAGATTGTTTAGTGTCATATCCAGGACACTTGTTCGGGGGGGGGTCTTACCCCTCTACAGAGAAGCAGTAGGTGTATTCTACAACCCCAGCTGACTGGACAAAATCAATGAACTTATAATAACTTATTTTATGATAAGCTAATAGACCAAGTTTAGAGTACCCGCAGCAGTGAAAAGATTGGGAGTGGGGGAAAAACTACACAAAATAAAACAACCACTGTACCATTTTATTTTTTAGTCTGCTGACTGATATTCTTTTTTTATTCGAATTTTATGTCCCAACCACAAAGTAATTCTGCCACAAGGTTATTATGCGTATAATACAAGTTCCTTAATTGAAAACATTGCAAAAACAGTACATTTTTTCAAAGAAATATCTAATACAAACAAAACTAAAGAATTTAGAAGCAGAGATTTTAGTTGGGGGGGGGAGAAAGAAAAGATTTAAAAGGCATCGAGTTTTAAAAAAAATGGGATGTGTTCTATACTACTTCCAAGTTTAAAAAAGAAAAAAAAAAAAAAAAAAGCAATTAGTGTTAAGATAACAGGTAAAATAAGAACCCCCCTCCAAAAAAAAATCTGCTAAATCTGTTTCTAACATGGAGGAGAGTAAAGAACGGGACTGATATAATTAAAAAATAAATAAAATACTAGACACTTAGACATGTGACAAAAAAAAAAAAAAAAAAAAAAAAAAAAAAAAAAGTGAAGGAGAAGTAATTGTCTACTTTCTATCACTCTTCAGAGATAAGGGAGAAAAAGCAAAAAAAAAATCTCAAATACAAAAGAAAAAGGAAAGCATTTAGGGATCGAAAATGAAGGTGGTAAATTTTTTTATTTTTTTATTCTCTTTAATCCAATGCGTAATGGGGTTTAATGGAAGGCATTTAATAAAAAAATATTAAAGTACTTTGACAATGGATACTTATTGTAGGCACATTTATCTCCAAAAGTATTGAAACTGACTAGGAATAAAGTCTCTGTTCTGTTCAATTTTTAAAGATATACGATTGATTGATAGATAAACTGATGTCAAATTGATAATTCATCAAATAAAATGATTACTACCGAGTTGACAGAGCTTAGAGGGGTAAGACTCCCACCAAAAAGAGGGTGTTCTTGGTTGGATTTTGTGGCACATCAACCCTTGTAGGTTATTAAATACCAAATGCATGATCTCCAAATGAATAGTTTGTAGGTCACATTTTTAAACAAGCCAAAGCTTATTTGTTTGCACACAGTCAAATGTTTCAAGCATTTCTATTTAACACTAACAATTCAATTAATCAGTCATTTGGTCTAATGGCATATCAACCCTTTTGAGTTATTTCATGCCAAATCCTGTTTATATACATACATATAAGATTTGTAAGTGAATCAATAGTAGGCATATTTATTTTCAAATGAGAGTTAATTTGGTTTCTTTGTTTAATGGCATATCAACCTTTGTGGGTTATTTAATGCCAAAGCCATTCTTCTAGATGAACAGTAGTGGTACTATTTAATGCATAGCTGGGAGGATAAGGGTATTCATACCTTTCCCAAGGGTATTTGCCCGAAAGAGAACATAGTAGCGCGACTGGAATACAAACTCGCTTACTATGATTCCACAGTCTTTTGCTTTAACCATTACACCACGAGGACAGCCCTCCAAGAGCTAATTTGTTTGCATACAATTAAATAGTTTCAGGTATTGCCATCTAATACTTATAATTCAATTTCATATTAATCATCTGTTTGCAGTTAAATGGTTTTAAGTTTTTCTAACACTAAAAATTTTATTTACACATAGATAGTTTTGAAAATTGTAATCGAATACAAATTATTCAGTTTAATCTTAACTTTTATTTGCGCACAGTTAAATGATTTTAGATTATAGAGAATAATCAAATATTTCTATTTAAGTCATAGATGGGATTCAGGTTCTACTACTCTGGGTCAGAGTGAACCTGGGAGTAATGGCAATAAAGGAGTACTCAACATTCCCAAAAACTTCAGAAGTGGAGCCTCACCATCAAATGGTTTAGTGTCATATTCAGGACACTCATTAAAGGGGTCTTACCCCTCAGCAGAGATGCAGTCAGTGTATTCTAAAACACTAAATGATATCCTGCTAGGCTCCAATAGAGCAGTTTTAAAAATTCTTTATATTCAATCGGACTAGATGGAAAATTTTAAAAAATATTCTCCAGAAACGACTACACAAAAAATGTAAATATGAACAAAATAAGGTGATTCCTAACCTCTAGGGATAAAATAAACCTATACAGGTTGAAATGCCTTTAAAATCAGTCAATCAAGCAGGACATCTCTTTTAGACAGAGGTATCTTACCCATCTGACAAGGATCCAATCAGTATATTCTAAGCCTTGTTATATATATGTAAGTTCCTGTAAAAAAAAAAAAAAAAAAAAAAATCTTGATATAATGTGCCACTTTTGCTAGGTTATAATCACACACAGAGTCACTTTATATAACTTGGTAAGAATGGTACATTATAGCAAAATTTATATTAGAGCAATATGTTTGTATTTTTTTGTTAGAGTAATATATTTTTGCCATTTTTGCTGGGTGACAGTAACACACATATTTCACAAATGGCCTAGGAGACAGAGGTTCACGATCCCCAGTCGAGTCATACCACACTAAAAAAAAATGGTACTTGATGCTGCTTTGCTGAACATTCAGCATTATAAAGCAATCCAGGGAAAGGAGTAGCACCCTCCTCTACACAGCAAATGGAAGAGGAGCCTTCAGGTCGCCCTCAACTATAGTCACCAACATATATATATATATAATTTGTCATCCACAGACAGACTGTTTCATTCTATCAGAACTCTTCAATGTGGCTGGACACGTAGGACACTTGAAGCCAGGATTGAAACCCGTCCAACTTTAGTCTCAGACCCCTCGGCCAACAAGTGTACCAGAGTGCTCAATTCTTTTGAAGAGTTTTGCATTATGCGGGCGGTGGCTGAAAATTGCTTTGCCAGAGTGCTCGACCCCAATGGGGGAGCGTAACAGTATGCTTAAAATACTCTTACAAAATAAAACAATTTCCATTTGTAACTGAATAATTTTGTGAGGTCATTAAGATTTTTTTTTTCTTTAAACGTAAATTTTTGATATAATGGAGATCAATTAAAAGTTTTCACTCTTTACTAAATCAAATCATCAATGTCATTGGATGCTGAATTCCCAACGGATTTACGTGTAATCAAATAACCTTAAAGTTTTTCTTACTCCTTGCCCAACTCATATGAGGAGTAGCCTAGCTAAAATATTTTTGTCAAGATAAATTAGGTTTTAAAAATTTTGTTCCCTTACAGAAACCTTCAGTTAATCATCTAGTAGGGATAATCTACTCCATCTAAGTATGATAGTATATCCTAAATTAGACATAATCATGTTTGTCTGCGTCTATAAGTAAGAATTTTATATAATGGTGGACAATATGAAATTAGATAATGATTATAAAACTAGATTTCAATCGGAATATTCATCTGCCGACAGAAGAGAACAAAAACAAAACGAGTTTAACTACATGTAATTACTTTAATTATTTCTGAAAGCATTTTTTCTCCCAGGCAATAATGGGACAATTTCTATGAGTAGCACGAATAAATAAATAAATAAAAAAAAGAAAACGGAGAAAAAAAAAAAAAAAAAGAAAAAAAAAAAAAAAATAGAAGAAATAATTCTTACGTCCAAAATAACATGACCGGAAAAAGGGAAAACAATTTTATACTTCACATTTTTCTTTTAGTTTTTTCTGTCTGGTGATTGTTATGCTATACTCGTGTGTGTGTGTGTGTGTGTAGGTATGTATGCATATGTTATATGATGCCCCCCTCCGGAAAAAATATATGAAATTAGCATACTGGGAAGATGTTCATTAATTTTTTTTTTTTTTTTAGCAGTAGATAAACTAATAACAATTAAGATGCAAAATACTCTTTATTTAATTGCTGAATATCCTGACATCATAAAATATTCCTTAAACTAGATTAAATTAATGGCATAATTATTTTAACCAAGCCCTACGGAGAAAAATATTAAGGAAAAAATTATGGAATACATAAACGAAAAAATTAGAATTAAAATGAAGTTACAGCTTCCCAAGATTTATGGAATACTTAATTCTTTCAGACATGGATTTCATTAATTCAAAGCAATATTCTTTACCAAAGTGATTCCAACTTGGCTCTTTTTTTTAAAACCACCCAATTTCTTTTATAATTGCATTAATTTTCAGAGAGATGCTGACTGAGAACAACCAATGTCTTTCACTTCACTCAACAGTGGGTTGCTTTCTTAAACAAGTTTTACAATCCTTTCTCTTGTTTCAGTTGATAGTTCTTATGTTGGAGTCACGGTTTTATTTAGTTTTATGGCATATCAACCATTGTAGGTTATTTAATGCCAAATCCTCTTTAAACATTAAATGTATATGATTTGGTTTGGTTTTATGGCATGTCAACCCTCGTAGGTTATTTAATGCCAAATGCTGTTTATACATATATTTTAAATATATATGACTTGTAAACATTTTGTTGATAACATTTTTAAATGAGCCTCAGGTTGTTTTTTTTTTTTTTACACTACACATAATTAAATGGTTTCAGATATTTTTAACATGAATAATTCTATTTACAACAGAGAGTGAAATGGTTACAAGTATTGCTATTTAACATTTATAGTTATGATCAACATAACTCATTTATTAAGATACAGTTAAAGGGTCAAACAGTTCTATTTGACCCATAGACAGGACTATCACTCCAAGCCAGAGTGAATCTGAGAATAATGAAGGTGTACTCCACATTCCCCAAAGCTCCAGAACTGGAGCCTCACCATCAGAGAGTTAAATGTTATATTTAAGACACTCATGTGGGGAGGGGGTCTTGCCCCTCTGTGGTGATACAGTCAGTATATTCTATAGCCCCAGCCAACTAGGCTAGTTGTAGCCAGGTTTCCTTTTAACAGATTACACTGAACCACTTCTGTACAAACTGTCTGAAGTGTAGACAGATTTGCATATGTAGGATTCAGCTGGTATTTGTTTTATTAGGAATGTAAATTACAAGATCATTATTCTTTATAATTCTTTCCGCAACATTTAGGTTATTTAATAATATTTTTTTCTTCATGGCTTCGACAAAAATAATACCATTAATTCAAATAATTTGGTTTGTTTAAGGGATATTTTATGAAACCAGAATATTCAACTGTTTGAGCAATAACATTTTGCATCTGAACTGTTATTAGCTTATTTACTGCTAAATAAAAATTATATATATATATATAGAGAGAGAGAAAGAGAGAACATATTGTAAGCATCCTAATTTGATAATTTCTAAAATTTTAATTATAATTTTTGAGTATCACAATATTCATTCCTTACTTGTAAAACATGACAGAAATACTCTTAAAATAAGTAGAAAAAACCCCCAAAAAAACAACTATTGAATCATTAATGCACAAATTCACATACCTCACCAGCAGCATCTCATCAACTGAAAGTGATGTCAATATGCATCTAGTGAAGGCATGGACTGCTATCGATAGGCTATCAATCATATCTGATAAAATAAAGTGGAATTTCTTCCATGCAGCAGTTGTGTCAGTACGACTGTACAGATGCACCACACAGATGCTGACTAAATTTATAAAGACAAAGCTAGATGAGAACTGCACAAGAATTCTAGGAACTATATTGAACAAATCCTGGAAGCAACATCCTATGAAACAGCTGCATGGCCACTTACCTCCCATCTCTAAAACCATCCGAACAAGACATGCAAGACATTGCAGGAGACATAAGAACAAACTCATAAGGGACATTCTCCTATGGACCCCTTTCACATGGATATGCCAGTGTTGGCTGACCAACAAAAACTTACTGAGAACAACTTTATGCAGACACTGAATCTAGTCTGTAAGACCTACCAGGAGCAATGGATGATAGGGACGGAGAGAGAAAGTCAGGTTGGTTGGTTGGTTTTGTTTTATAGCATATCAACCCTTTTCAGGTCATTTAATGCTGAATTAAATTTCAAATAATTCAGTTTAGTATAAATATAGTTTTTGTTTACAAACAGTTAAATGTCAAAAACAGTTCTATTTCAAACAATTCAGTCGAGCATAAGTATACACATTAGTTCTATTTGACCCATAGATAGGACCCTATCAAGTGTTAACACTCCGGGCCAGAGTGGATTTGGGAGTGATGGCAATTAAAGAGTACTCTGCATTCCCCAAATCTCCAGTTATACTGAAGATTGTTTAGTATCATATCCAGGACAGTCGTTGGGGAGGTCTTACCCCTCAGCAGAGGAGCAGTTGGTGTATTCTACAGCCCCGCTCAGCTGACTAGGCGAGAAAGAGAGAGAGTCAGGGAAATCTCTACTATCAAGGCAACATGATGATAGTGATTGAATCATACAAGTTAATCAATAAAAATCTGATATAAAAATGATATTCTTACTAATATAGAAACAGTTTATTTTTTTGAAAACTATTTACGTTCATAAAATGAAAATAAAACTATATAATAAAATCAAGTGGTGAATGAAGCGTACAAAATGGAGGCATCCATTTTTTTTTTTTTTGTTATTTTGATAAAATTCAAATAATCACCATCATAACAGTATGCAACATAAAAACACTGAAAACTTGTATAATTGCAATACAGGAATGCTGAAACAAAAAGAAATCATACGGCAAGCAAAATGCAGTGCCAAATCCATTATTTATATTATCAAAGAAGCTACAATTTTATCTCCATTGTTGCAGATCCAATATAATTAAGTTGTAAAATGGATTAGAAATTGCTTTATTCTCAAAGTTAGTACATAACATTAATCAACAAACATATTACTATACAAGGGTCGTTCAAAAAATTCTAAGCTTCACACAGACTTTAGATTTGTTGTATGGGTCTCAGCTGGACAGAAATCTGAACTAGTGTTTTTTTTTTTTCCTAGTTTCATAGGAAACGTGTTTCCACAGCAAAAATATTCATTGATGGCTCTTCTTTCCAAGTGAGGCTTAGAACTTTTTGAACAATCATTGGATGTCGTTTTTGTTAGGTTATAGTAACAAAACAGTAATATATAAAAAAAAAATATTTGATCCTTATTTTGCCTAGAATAAAATTTCCACCAGCTCCCGACACGGAAGCTTGGTGTACGCTCGACAACATCATAAGCTAAACTCTACATGAAGAACTGGAAAATAAGAATTACAACCAACGACTATATGAAAGCAGCCAAGTTAAACTGACACTCGATCGCAAATGTGTAATGAGATTCACGTAATATTCTCATAACGCACAGTTATTTTTCAAATCAGATTTTGCCATTACACCGAGTCAACATCTAAGCTAAGCTTAGTAAATAACTAATAGAGCCTCAGTGATACAGGGTGCATTCAATAGGTTTCCAGACTTTTTATTGTACAGGCATTTAGATTTGTCGTAGACTCTTGAGAATTCAGTATTTTATTACTATACATCTTATGAGATGACAGACCAATTTTTTTGATTTCAGCTTCAAATGAACAGCTACACCAGCAATTGGAATACACCCTACTAAAGCCTGATTGTCACAGCTGTTGAATTTCAAAAATGCAATCTGGACATAAAGACACTTTAAAAGAACAATATGCAATAAAATTCTGTTTTAAACTTGGAAAAAATGCCTGAGAAATGTATTAAATGCTTCAGACTGCTTTTCGACCATCTTGCATGAATCGAGCATCAGTTTTTGAGTGGCATAAGAGATTCAAGGAAGGCAAGGAATCTGTGTGGGATGATGAGAGGTATGGGAAGAGTAAGGAAGTCAGTACACCAGAGTTGATTGGCCAAAAAGTTAGGGTTACTATGTTGAGGTTTTAAGGGAGTTCAGGAAGAGATTCCTAGGGAAGAGGCCAGCACTCTTCAAATCGGGTCAGTGGCATTTCCAGCAGGACACTGCACCAGTCCACAACTCCATCCTTGTCACAGACGATTTGACCAAGATGGGCATCAAGACAGTTCCTCAGCCTCTCTCTAGTCCAGACCTTGCTCCCTGTGACTTCATGTCCAGTATACAATTTTTGAAATTCCCCAGCAGTGACAATCAGGCTTTAGTAGGGTGTATTCCAATTGCTGCTGTAGCTGTTCATTTGAACGTGAAATCATAAAAATTGGTCCGCCATCTCATAAGATGTATAGCAATAACATACTGAATTTTCAAGATTCTACAACAATTTTAAATGCCTGTACAACAAAGTCTGGAAACCTATTGAATGCACCACATACACACACACATTTATGAGAGAGAGAGAGAGAAATTGGCTATACAAGTAACACATATATATAAGAAAAATTTTTAATGGGTACTAAGGTAGTTACAAAATAGATTCTAGGAAATGACTCGACATTGGGTTTAATGGTTACCAAAGGCAGCCTGAGTAGCACATCCTGTTTTTATCCAATTCATACGAAACAAGTTTAAGCAAACTCACTTGAGAAGTTAATGTTGACTTTACGAAAAAAAACATTGTTATATCAGGTGCAGATTGAAATGAGGTTTAATAACAGTATTTTGTCCAGATGTCCACTCGAGTAATATTTCAAGCAACCTATTTCGAGGCCAGTCACTGTCAGGTAAGCCTGGACATCAACGCTTTTAAATAACTGAAATGTGCTTTTGATTTTTTTATGTCGAAAAGATAAAGGAAATAGTAAAGATATTAAAAGTAAACAAAAACAAACAAGCTCTTGGCATTGGATAAAATGGCTACATCACTGACTTTAACGAAGCATTTGGAGAAAAAGTTAGATGGGAACTACACATGCTATTCTGGGAACTACATGCTTGCTATTTTGAATAAATCCTGGAAGCAGCACCTCACAAAACAGCAGGTGTACAACCACTGGCTTCCCATCTCATAAACCATCTAAGACAAACAAAGTATGCTGAGCACTGTTGGAGAAGCAGGGACAAACTTATAAGCAATGTCCTCATGCAGACTACTACACATGGACACACCAGCATTGGCCAACCAGCAAAGACTTATATTCATCAGCTCTGCACAAACACTGGATACCATCTAGAGGACCTACTAAGATTAATGGCCAATAGGGACTGATGGTATTAGAGAGTCAAGGGAATGTGTGCTGTTAACATGACTTCATGATTAAGCTAAACAAATTGACTGATTTTAACAGGATGTCAGTTCATTTAAGGTTATTTTAAGCCTTGAGGTTAGGGAATCATATTCATTGTATATTTTTATTTCCATTTTTTGTGTAGTTGTTTCTTAAAAGTATTTATTTTTTTGCACATGGTTATTCAATATCAAGTATTCCTATCTAATACAAATAATTTGTACACAGTTGTAGAGTTTCAATCAAGTAACTAATAATCCTTGGTAAATTATTAAACAGTTCCATTTGACCCATAGATGGGGCACGAACAGATAGTACTGCTCCGAGTCAAAGTGGACCTGGGAGTAATGGCAATGAAAGGGCACTCCATACTCTCCAGATTTTCAGGACATCTTTCTGATGGGATTTTATCTTTCTGTAGAGGATATGGTGCATTCAAAGCCTTACCAACAGGTTTTAAAACAAATTGACTATCTTAGATCATTTTTACAAACAAAACTTGAAAAAATTAATAAATAGATAAGATTAAAAAAAAAATGTTATATATATATATATATATATATATATATATATATATATATATATAGGCAGAATTTCTTCATTAATACATATTTGATTGAACATAATACATTTTTTGTCTACATATTTTTTTGTTAATCCTTTTGAATTGCCATATCAATCTTATGAGATACAACAGGAATTGGTTGATAAATCTTCCATAATTATTTCTCCAAGTACTTTCCGCCCAACTTTTGGCCATCATCAGGGGAGGATGTATTGCAAAAGTCATGCAACTTTTGTATGTACATTACTACTTTATAAGAAGAGCGCTTATACTGTTGTATTGTGTAGCATTTACTTTTTGAATCTGTTCAATAAATAGCGTCAGTAGTTAAAGACATTTAAGTACATTAGCACTGGTTTTAAAATTAATTCTGTTAAGTTTAGGTTGTATGTTCCAAATATGTAGTGCCTCGAGAATCTATATGATAAAAATAAGTGGAAAAGTGAATAAATCAAACAACAGGTTTAGTAGTGATATCTTGTTCTTTATTGAAGAAAGAAATTTAGACTAAAAATTTTTTGAGTTTTTGTACATTTCAGCAATTGAGGAAATCTTTGAATTAAAAAATTTTTAATCTGGAGAAGTTCTTCCTTGAATAAAGAATGAAATATTACTACTAAACCTGGGGTAAGCATTTGATTTATCCACTTCTCCACTTATTTTTATCATCTTGTCATCCATGTTGACGTTCTCAAACGAGTAGTTCAAACTATTTACCTTGAAGAATCATTTTCTGATGAAAGAGAAAGCTCTACATACTACGAGAATGGGTTTAACGATACAAGGTGTTTGACATATCAAACACTGTGGTTGTTGTTTCTGTTTGAGAATAAAAAAAGCGAGTAAGCCTTGGGTGACCAATACGCAATCGGGATATAATGACTTCTTCTCTTTGATTTTCTGAAAGCTGATCTCTGTTCTCTCAAGGTGGGCTTGATCTGGAAGAGTTTGTTGTGGATGTGATTCCTGCATTGTTGCCATTTTGCATGAAGGAATTTATTGATTTTGGGTTTCAAGTCAGTATATGGAATCTTGAATTTGTGTAAAGAAAAGATTTTCTCAAAGACTCGGGGGTGGGGAAATCAACTATATACAAAATATATAATGGTGTAATGGTTATAGTTACAAGAAATAAACACAGAGTTCAAATCCTGGATGAGACTGTTTGCATTTCAAATAGTGCTAATACCCTTGGAAAAGGGTATGAATCCAACTATTCTCTATCTAGCTAAATAGTAGGGCAGATGGGACACCTTAACTTTGATATGGTAACCAGTCTAAGAGAATTCAAACTTATATACACTGCTATAAAAAAAAAAAAAAGTGACCTTGTGTCACACATCCTACTTATGTGGAGGGGTTAGTAAATACACAGAACAGTTATGTAAGTCTATAATAACATT
The DNA here is from genome assembly GCA_963585895.1 of Sepioteuthis lessoniana. Lineage (NCBI taxonomy): Eukaryota > Metazoa > Mollusca > Cephalopoda > Myopsida > Loliginidae > Sepioteuthis > Sepioteuthis lessoniana. The sequence goes on from CAUZXS010002239.1 coordinate 16,321, forward strand.
TTTGATGGATATTATGATAGTTATGATATAAAGTCCAGGGTGCTTATACCTCCTTCCCCCACATACATCAAAGTTGTTAATAGAAATAGAATGACAATTGCAAGCACTAAATACTAATATATGACCAACTCTAAAATCATCAGATTGGTATTCATTTCAAGAAAAAAATTTATCTTTTGGGCCAATCATTACAAATAATTTATCTTTTTATCTCAGACTGATTACGGCGACTCAACACATGAACAACTGTGTTCTTCCAATACCCCTGCCCCTCATAATCACACCCAACTAATACTGACGGCCAAGAGAGTGAATGATGTAATATAAGTCCTCCATCATCAAAAACAACTTACCAAACAAACAAAAAAAGTCTTGTCATATTTTGATAAACATTTTGATTTACAACTTTCTTGAAAAGAAAAAATTCATAGCAGAATGATGGGTATTTTTTTTTTTATAGAACGTAGCACCTAGAAAGTCATTCTTTTTAGAATTTATTTAACGGCTAAATAAAGAGATAACAACTAACACTTAGTCACTAAGTAACAAAAAATATTTTGATTTTTTAATGGTATATCAACATTTATGAGTTATTTAATGCCAAAGTTATCCATATAAAAGAATAACAGTGATACTATTTAACCCATATCTGGAGATGTAAGGGGGTTCATGCCTTTCCGAAGCATATTCATCTGAAAGTGAACATATTAGCACAACTGGATTTTGAACTCGCTTACTTCAAGGCTGCAGTCCTGCACTTTAACCACAGGGACTCTTTCCACACACATACAAATGAAAGCCATTGTAAAATTAAGCCCCCCTCCCCCACCAAGAAACTGTTCTGGATGTGATTAATCTTTACTACTATCGTCAATATATATTACAAGATTCAATACGCAGCCTTACATTAACCCTGCTAGGGAGGCTTAGAATATACTAATGGCATCCCCCGGGAGAGGGGTTAAGATTACCTTATCTTACAAAAAGAGCACTGGATATGACACTAAACTGTATCAGAAGCTCAAGTTTTGGAGACCTGGGGAGTGTTCAGGACCTCTTTGTTGTTATTACTCCCAGGTCCACTCTGACTCAGGGTGGTAGTACTTGTGAGGGTCACATTTACAGGTCAAAGAGGTTTGTTTAAAAATTATCCATATCCAATAGGATCATGTGGAACCCCCCCCCAAAAAAAAACCTCTTAAGAGACAAGCTTCTCCACTGAGGGATAAGACCCACGCCAAACGAGTGTCCTAGATATGACACTAAACCATCTGAAGGTGAGGCTCCAGTATTGCTGGAGCTTTGAGGAATCTAGAGTACCCATTTATTGCCATTGCTCCCAGGTCCACTTTGGCCTGGAGTGGTAACATCTGATAGGGTCCTATCTAGGGAGTCAAAACTGTTTAAATGTCAAACTGAGTGCCAACTCTATTTCCCCTCTTCTCTACCTTTTCTACTTTCCCATTTCTCTCTTCCTCTCAGAGGGGGGTAGCGGGGGGGGGGATAAAGGGTTCAGTTTGAGATTCTTTCTTGACTCCCGAGTTCTAGATGAAACACCTGAAGAAGGCCAAAGGACATATTAGCCAAAACATTTTGATTATAACAAAGATGTGGTTAATAGTCTGAATATTCTATATTATATATATATATATATATATATATATAATACAAAAACATATGAACAAATTACACACTTATTTTCAATAAGTCTTATCAAAAATTTATCATAAAAGACAAATTCTGATCTTCATGATTACTACCTTCTGATTCCTAAAATATATGGACTTCCAAAAACACAAACTTGGCATTCATTTAAGACCAATTATTTCTGGTGTAGGGAATATACTTAAAAATAAAAAAAAATAAAAAAACACCAAATCTTTAGCCAAAATATAAACTTCTCTTTTAGATGCCATTAATAATTAACATGTCAAGAATTCTGGTAATTTCCTCAACAAAATAACATTAAAAATAAATCTTTACCGAGTCAAGATATAAAATTATCATATTAATAATATTCCTTAAAGTAGATTTATTAAACATTTGTTCATCTGAAAATTATTTTTAATAATAATCAACATTTGCACATTATGCCCTATATACATATATATATATGCAAATGGAGTAGTTAGAATAAGAGACTTTTGCAAAAAAAGTTTGATTATCTAAAAGCCATAACTTTCTTCAATTTGTTTTATTGAAAAGTATGGGATGTAAAAAGGAAATATAAAATCTGTTTTAAATTTTTAAGAAAAAAAAACAAAAAAACTACAGGATTCCATTTCAATATGATTGAAAACACGAACTAATCTGATGAGTGGAAACACAAAAGTTTTTAACATAATAATTTGTGTACAACATTGCACCTCCAACTTTGGACTACGAAATTCTGAAGGAAAAAAAAATACTCATGTACAATATGCACAAACTTTTTAGAATTTTTAGAAACTAAATCTAATATGAATTTCACATTGGTTCAACTTTTTATCTGGTCATACTGACTGAAAACAAGAGTGGTTTGGTTTGTTGGGTTTTATGGCGTATCAACCTTTGTAGGTTATTTAACGCCAAATCCATTTTTATATACATAATCAGTTCTATTTCAAACAATTTAGTTTAGCATGAGTACAGTTTCATTGTCAAAAACATTTTTATTTCAAACTATTCAAGCAGTTATATATAACAATTCAGTTTAGTCTAAGTACAGATTCAATGTCAAAAACAGATCAATTTCAAATAATTTAGTTTAGCATAAGCACACAGTTTAAATGTAAGAACTTAGTTTAATTGTCAAAAACATTTCTATTTCAAGCTTTTCAGTTTAATCAAACAATTCAGTTTCGCATAAGTATGCTGTTAGTGATATTTAATCCATAGATAGGGCCTATATCAGGTGCTACCACTCCGGGCCAGAGTGGACCTGGGAGCAATGGCAATGAAGGGGTGCTCCGCATTCCCCAAATCTCCAGCATCACTGGAACCTCACCATCAGATTGTTTAGTGTCATATCCAGGACACTCGTTGTGGGGAGGTCTTACCCCACTGCAGAGGTGCAGTCTGTATTCTATAGCCCCAGCCGACTGGGCAAGGTTTGATTTGGTTTTATGGCATATCAAACATTGTAGGTTATTTAACGTCAAATCCTTTTTATACATATATATCAAAATATATGATTTCTAAACACATTTTGTAGATAACATTTTTAAACGAGCCAGAGCTTTATTTTTTTTTTTTATTTTACACAGTTAAATGGTTTCATTTATTTCTATCCAATACAAATAATTCTATTTACTATTAATCATTTGTTTGCACACAGTTAAATGGTTCCAAGTATTGCTATGGATCACAAACAATTCAATACAACAGTCATTTGTTTACACACAGTTAAATGATCAAACAGTTCAATTTCAAACAATTCAATTTAGCATAAATCATATTCTTGCACACAGTTTAAATGTCAAACAGTTCTATTTGACCCATAAAAACAACTCTATTAGGTGCTACCACTCCATGCCAGAGTGACCTGGGAGCAATGGCAATGAAGGGATACTCTGCATTCCCCAAAGCTCCAGTATTACTGAAACCTTACCATCAGATTGTTTAGTGTCAACTCTAGGACACTCATTGGCGGAGTCTTACCCCTCTGCAGAGATGCAATTAGTGTATTCTACAGCCCCAGTTTAGTGGGATAGACTGAAAACTAGAATTCATTTGGTTTTTATTTGGTCTTAAAATACAAAATTGACACAGTATCTAGAGCAAACACACATGTTTACACAAAAATGCAACAAGCTTGTGGCAACAATAAGTTCACATTAAGAGAAATAAAATTATAAACAAACACACATTTCAGTGGATATTTCTCCGTCGTCATCATCATGTTGCGCTGGTAGCACGGATATCCCTTCCCCTCTCTCGCCACTCCTCCCTATCGTTCATCACCCTAGGCAGGTCTTCAGGACAACATCCCGTATCCTCACATAGCTGCTGAATGTATGTTCGTGCTGGTTGTCCTGCTTTTGCACAGCCATGTGTGGGGGTCCATAAGAGTACATCTCTTATGAGTTCGTCTTGGATTATAGACTTTACTTACTTTCAGTCAAATATTATGCGGCCAAGAAAATAGTTAATCATATAGTTCTCATGTATAATATGCACCTCTAACTTTGAGTCTGAAAAATTTGAAAAAAAAGTGCATCTTATACACAACTGTACAGCCACCTACCACCCATCTTGAAAACAATCCAAATTAGACAAACAAGATACGTGAGACACTGGTGGAGGAGCAAGAATGAACTCAGAAGCGATATTCTCCAATGGACCACTCCACAAAGACACACAAGTGTAGGACGACCAGTTAGAACTTATCTACAACAGCTCTGTACGGACACAGGATGTAACCTGGAAAACCTGCCGGGAGCGATGGATGATAGAGATGGATGGCAGGAGAGTTAGGGAAATCTGTGCAAGCAGCACGACATGAAGATGATAGACAAATAATTGATATATTGTAATTTCATGTTGTATTTTCCACAGGTTTCACTAGTAAAATAAAATTTTGAATTTAAACAATAGAAAATCTTCTGGACTGATTAATAATTCCTCATTAATTATAAACTAATATTTTTTCACCCTAATTTTGGTTGCATAGAAAACTGAAACTAAAAAGAAAAATACAAGTTAAAAATTAAGCACTGAAAAATCTTCATCCCAAAAATCAAAATTTTGGAAATGTTTATAGGCTGTCACTGTATTGATGCAGTATCTAGAGCAAACACACAGGCATCTTTACACAAAAATGCAACAAGCTTTAATTGCATCAACACACTATGCTGGCCATGAAAATTTTATGTACACGTCAAACTTAGCAAAGTTACTACAGGGAAAGCTGGTGAGCTAAAGCATGAAATTTTAAACCTGGTTCACTGGCTGACCCATGTGCATTGATGTAAGAGATGGGTAAGTCTTAGTTTATCAGTGCTTTTTTTTTATTATTATTTTAGTGTGATGCATGACAAATTCAGGGGACAAAGATAGATAGGTATATATATATATATATATATATATATATATATATATATATATATGTGCGCGTGCATGCACGCACACAAGTTAATAACTATCTCTAAAAAAAATTTTTAAATACACACAAATGTTCCTAACTCTGAAACTGAAACAGCCTAAATAAAACCTAAAAGGTTGAGTAAAAATGCTTGTAAACAAGTAGAGCTCCAAGAAACTATTCCTGATACAAGTAATTTGCACAGTTATATGGTATATCCAAAATGAATAACTTTCAAACGCATCTATTTGACCTAATATTTGGACACTACAATGGACCAGAGTGGACCGGGCAATAATGGCAATGAAGGGGTAATTTTTCACTCACCAAAGCTCCAGGACTGGATTGGTTTGGTTTGGTTTTATGGTATATCAGCCATTGTAGGTCATTTAATGCCAAATCCATTTTTATACATATGAACAGTTCTATTTCAAACAATTCAGTTTAGCATAAGTACAGAGTTTAGTTCTATTTGACTGATAGATAGGACCCTATCAGGTGCTACCACTCTGGGCCAGAGTGGACCTGGGATCAATGGCAATAAAGGAGTACTCTGCATTCCCCAAAGCTCCAGCATTACTAGAACCTTACTATAAGATCGTTTAGTGTCATATCCAGACCACTTGTTGAGGGGAATCTTACCCCTCTGCAGAGATGCAGTTGATGTATTCTGTAGCCCATCCCCACCAGCCGACTGGACCACCAGGAACTGGAGCCTCACCACCAAATTTATAATGCCATACCTAAGACACACATTTTAATGAAGGGGCTAGACCCTCTGGAAAGGATGCAGTCAACATATTCTAAACCTTGGTTATTGGGTTGCTAAATGGTATGACAAACTTATAAGTTTTCTTGTGATGAAGATTTATCAATAAACTACAGACCTTACGTGTTAGGTCTTGAGATTAAGGTGGGGGACAAAATGATCTTTGGTATATCAACAGCCTTAAAAAATAAATATAATTTTGAATCAACTTTTTCTTTTGAGATGTTAATTGTAACATTTTGTTAATGAAGCATTATAATAATTGATTATTATTTATACGACTACCTTTTCACAAACAAGAGGAAAAAAAAATATTTAAAAATCTTTATGTACTAGGGTTAAAATCATGTCTCCACTTATAGGGCCAATCATCTATACAAAAGGCCTTGTGGTGGTCAAAATTAGACTGCCATTCCTACCAACTCTTAATTACCAGTTAATATTACCACAGAGTATTGAGAGAGAAGGCAAAACCTCAATCAGTCATGCCAGTTAATTCATCATCTAATTCTTCAGCAGGGTATTATCTGCAGATTTATATGCAAATCTATGGCTGGTTGGAAATCTTACTTGATACTCAAGCATCAGAACTGATGAAAGCAGTTGGGCCCTCATATGATGAGATTAATGGAAGAGTCCATTAGATATATATATATATATATATATATATATAAATAAAATGTTCCAACAACTTCAAAACAAAATGCTACAAATAATTAAAACAATAAAAACTTAGACTGTCAACTCAAACTACACTACCACTGATGACAACCAAAAGTATGCTTAAAAAAATGCTTGGGTAGAAGATATGGGACAATTCTTGGATCCTGACAAGAAAAATAAGTCTTGAAAAAAATTGTAATTAAAAATAAACAATGTTCCATTGTCTTTAATGATAACTTGCAGTATATATATATATATATATACATACATACATACACACACACACTAGCTGTACCCAGCTATGCGTTGCTGTTGCTCAGTTTGTTTAAATGGGGAAAAAAGAAAATACATGTTTCTAATATGTTTAATTTTCCAATACTTGTGGATACACAATATTCTTGGTAGTTCCAGTTTCCGTGTAGATAAAGAGATCGTCTGGATTGCCAACTCTGGAACAGGCAACATATAATTGTCCATGTGAGAAGCAATCAGTGCGTAAATATAAGCCTCACAATTCTAAAGATTGTCCCTGTGCTTGGTTGATCGTGATTGCAAATGCCAATCGAATTGGGAATTGCAATCTCTTAAATTGAAATGACATATCTGTTGGAATCATAGGAATTCACGGTATGAGGACATCTTCACCTTTGAAAGGCCCTGTCAAAATTTTTGCTTCTATGATTTTGGTCATTAATTATTTTACTGAAAGACGTGTGCCATTACAAAGCTTAGGCTGGTTAATATTTCACAACATGATAATTGGCACACTATAAAATATTTATTAAACAAAATAAATGGGATATCAATAATGAAGAAAAAATTTAATAAGTTTTCAGAATAAAAAGAAATTTACTTACAACTGGACCAACGAAATATGGTTTAAAGTTTATTAACGAAAGAAAACTTTAAGGAATGTCTTTCGTTGAAGTTAAACAACAAAAAAGAAAAAAATATTTAGTAAACAATTCATTACTACTGAACCAACAAAATATGGTTTAATGTTTAGTGTCTTACCGATAATAACAATAATAAACGAAAGAAAACTTTTTAAGGAATGTCTTTCGTTGAAGTTAAACAACAAAAAAGAAAATAAATATTTAGTAAACAATTTGTTACTACTGAACTGAGGAAATATGGTTAAAAAAGAAGGAAAACTTTTTAATGGATGTCTTTCGTTGAACTTAAACAAAAAAAAAAAAAAAGGAAAATATTTTGTAAACAATTCGTTAGAATAAAAAAAAATTTTACTTACTACTGAACCAACGAAATATGGTTTAAAGTTTAGTGTCTCTGTTTAAGTTAACCAAAAAAGAAAGAAAAGTGAAAAAGCAAAAAAAAAAAAATCACGTGTAAAATTCTTGGAAAACAGAAGTAATGTTTACCTTCCGAATTCACGTTCGGCTCTTCTCACAGAAAAACGACTTATCAAAAATATTTTTTTTAATTATTGTAAATATTTTTAGATAAGTATATAAAAACACTCCTGAATTCGAAGAAAATACTCTCCGAAAATTTTAAACCAATTAGTGGTATAAAACTGGAGATTATCGGTTAGTAACAAACATTTACATTTTTATTTATATAGATATATATATTATTGAAAACTCTTCTGTATCATGAGCTTCTCTTGTGAAGTGTTTAAGCCCATTAATTTTTATAAAAATTGTAGAGTATTGACAGCTCATTTCAGGAGATTGCAAATGCATGTGTTCTCCAGTGGGTTGGCAAAGCTCAAAAGGGATAGAGTTGAATTTTAGGAAGTTGAATTGTGGGATAATTTAGTTTATTTTTGCATCTTGTTATTTTCCTAATTTCATATTCTATTATTGATTTAATCTTTTATTTTCATATTTTAATGTTTTTGACATGTCAATATGTGTAGGGTTATTTTATGCCCAGAGGTTAGGGAATCATTGTTGTACATATTTACATTTTTTGTGTAATTGTTTAAGAAATTTTTTTGCAAATGGCCCTATTGAATACTAATAATTTTGAAAAGAGATCTATTTGACCCATAGATGGGACCCTCCCTAACAGATACTACCAGTCCAGGTCAGAGTGAACCTGGGAGTAATGGCAATGAGGAGGTGACAGAACAGCATTAGATGCAGTTTAGGACATCCACTACATGGTTTGCTGTATTTTTTTTAGAAGTGGGACTTATCCTTCAGCAGGGTGGGGGTATTCAAAGCACCCCTCACCAGAGCTGCATTATTATTCTTTTTAATTCTATTAATTCAAAACTCCCCATACCTTAAATAAAAACATCTTTTATTCTTGACCAATAAAAAAAAAAAAAAAAAAAAAAAAATAGATGACTAAAAAAAAAAAAAAAAAAAAAAAAAATTAAACGACTAGGTTTGGTTTGGTTTGGTTTGGTGGGTTTTATGGCATATCAACCTTTGTAGGTTATTTAACGCCAAATCCATTTTTATGTAAATAAACAGTTCTATTCAAAACAATTCAGTTTAGCACGAGTACACAGTTTAATTGTCAAAAACATTTCTATTTCTAGCTATTCAGTTTAGTCAAGCAGTTCTAATTCAGCTAAGTACAGATTTTGTTTAGACACAATTCAGTTTAGTGTAAATAGTTTCAATTTGGCAACTCCTGATGCTTTGATAACAATCATTAAGATATCAAACCCCATTAGATTGATGGATGCTTGCTTGATATTTTCCATGTGCTATATGTTGGATTTAACTTTGTTTCGAGCACACAGCCTTGGAATCCACACTTTTACTCCTACCTATGCTTGCCTGATCAAATTTCTTCAACCATCCAGTTAATGTGATCAACAGCACTTTCACCTTTTATACAACAAATGTTTTTGACTGATTCCATGGTGTTCGTGTTGTATATTGAACTGCTGGACAAACAACGAAGGACTTGTATAAAAATAATAATATATAAATATATAATTTATATTTTTATTCTTCGACAGTGACGATTGTGTATAATAGGAATACAGTCAGAGAGTTTGCACATATCTTTCTTCTGTGGCAGGGACCCTTTTTGTGAAGTAGTGCAACAGCCGGAGAACACACATGGGGAGCTGACAGGTATGTTTGAGTGACCAGCAGGTCTCTGCTTCAGTCCAAATTTACAGACCTTATATAGTCTTTTTAAATCCCATACAGGCATATGAATATCCTCTTCGCCCACGTATTTTTCTATTCATGGCTGGTGACTGGAACTTACATACTTCCAGTTTGTTTGTTTTTTCGGTAATTTGTTGATCTTATCTGCAAATGGAAATATCTGTCACTCTACCCATAGGCAATAAATTATATTCTTGCCATCATATTTCATTTTTCACCTTCCTGTGAAACAAACCACTTTGTTGATGTTATCTTGCGACTGCATTGAATATGCTAAGTTCATCGTCGCCAGCTCAGTTAGTATATTACATTCGGGTTTAATTTGAACTCTTAAAACATTACTTCCTAAGTTAGACTACACTACATGTTTATCTGTGCGCCTTTGAAACAACACATGGAGTAATTGGTTTGGTTTCTTTGTTTAATAGCATATCAACCTTTGTGGGATATTTAATGTCAAAGGACAGTAATGGTATTATTTAACCTATAGATAGGGCATAAGAGGTTCATATCTTTCCCAAGGGCATTAGCCCAAAAGTGAATGCAACAGAGCAACTGGAGTTCAAACTCCCTATGATATTGCAGTTCAGTATGTTACCAATTATGTCCTCTCCTCCAGAGTAAAGCAATGCACAATGTGTCAGCACACCAACTACCACAATACTACCAACTATAACAGGTACCTTTCATGGCTTGAACTGCTTTGGTTACATGATATATCCACCACAAAGTAGCAGGTAGCAAAATATTGCATAACTATTGGCTCACCCTCGTATTAGCAGGTTTCTTATTTCGGTTTCTTTGTTTGTTTTTCTCCTTTATCAATGAAAAAAATTTTATATACAAATAAAACGAAAGGTTAATGATGATCTTAAAATTAAAGCCAAGTCAATTAATATTGAAAGTTGAAAATTCCGAATCAAGCAAAGCATTAAAAATCGGAAGAAAATAAAAACTATTTTCATTGGAGATGCCCGTGGTGTAATGGTTATCATCGTAGGAAATGGACACGGTGACACGAGTTCAAATCCTGGATGAGACTGATTGCATTTCATATAGCACTAATACCCTTGGGAAAGGTATGAATCCAATTACTCTCCCTCCAGCTATGGGTAAATAGTAGGACAGACAGGGTTCTTCAGCCTTGACGAGGCAACTAGTCTAGGAGAAGGAAAACTGAATTCAAACCAGTTAAACTCCGCTTAAAAATTGACCTTGTGTCATATCCTGCCTGAGCGGAGGGGTTGGGTAAATATGATAGAAACTATTTGCATAATGAATTTTTTTTACCTAATGAGCTGAGGTTCATGTAAACCCAGGAAAAAAAAAAAAATTAACTAAGACATTTAGGCTTTAAAACACAGTTTAAACTTGGTCAATGGAACATGTGTCAGAGTCATAAACAGACTAAAATATTATTAAACTAAAATTAAGCTGATTTATTTGCAACAAGGTTTATAATAAAAATGACATAATTCTAATTTGTTGGAGGGGGAAAAAAAAATCAATAAATAAATAAAAAAAATCAATATTTGAAAAACAAAATGGTGAACTCATCTAAATGAGATATATATATATATATATATACATACACACACACACAAATAATATTTTATTTTTATACCTACTCTAATTCTAACAGTGTAAAAAACCCAGATGATACAATTTGTAAATAAAAGAATATATATATATATATATACATACACACACACACACACACTACCAGTATTTGCCCACCCTCAAAACTTATTTCTCAACCTAAAAGTTATTTTTTAAGGAAACATAATACAATCATTTTATTTATAATACTAAATACAAGTCTTCCGGAGTCACATTAAATACGAATTAAACACAAAAATCTTAAACTTTTAACTCATCAAAATGACTCCTTTGGCTGCTATCACTACTTCAGATTCTTTCTGCCAAAGACTGGAGACAGACTGATTGCCAGAGGTAAGCTGTACTTGTGGGTTGTTTAGCTCTGACTTTTTGTTCAAGTTCATCCTACACCAGTTCAATGGGATTTAAGTCCACTGGTTACGCCAACCAAAACTTCAGTTGAAGGATGAACTGTCCCTCTTTGCTTTTAATGTACCTCTGGCAGAGTTTACTAGTATGCTTTGAGTCATTATGTTGCACGGGTACAAATCCTTGACCCACAAGCCATGTTCCAAATGGGATCATATAATGCTGCAGTATGCTGTGTTAGCCGGTCTGATTTAATTTGCCCTCCACCTAGTGCAAATCCCTGAAATCCCTCCACAACAGAACCTCCTCCATGGTTTATAGTTGGTGTGATAAAGGGGTTTGCAGCTCTTTCACCAACTCTTTGCCATGCAGAGATCCTCCTATTTGAGCCAAAGATTTCAAACTTTGATTCGTCAGTCCAAAGGACTTAATTTTACTGCTCTATTGTCCAGTCTTTGCGTGCTTCAACCTTCTGGAGCCTTTTGACACCGTTTTGCTTCCTCAACAGTGGTTTCTTGACATCAATTCTGCTATATAAGCCAGCTTCACAAAGTTTTCTTTTAGTTGTGCAGTGAGCAATCAGCCTTCTATCACACAAGCTGGTGACTGATGAAATTATGCTCTTCAGAGGTAAAATGGTATCTTGCAAGCAGTTAATCAAGTGGTGGTATAACATAACTTTGGAAAATGTTTTATTCATGCTCAGAACTAAAGAAAAACATCTTCAAATTAATTCTTCCAGAGATATCTGGTTATACTAAGGTCATAGTTACTGAGAAAGACTTGTATTTAGTATAATAAACATTGTAGCGCTTGATGCATTTCATTAAAAATAAAATTTTTAGGATGAGAAATAAAAATTTGAGAGTGACCAAATACTTTTGAGTGATAATGTATATAAAAATAAGTTGGCGACTGTAGTCAAGGGCAACCAGAAAGCTCCCTTTTCAATAGCTACTACACCAAGGTGTAGGGGAGGGCGCTACTCCTTTCTCTGGATTGCTCCACTTTACCCTTGATACATACCTTATATTGCTGAGTGTTAAGCAAGGAGGTATCAAGTACCATTTTTAAAGTCTTTGGTATGAATCGACCTGAGATTGAACCCTGGTCTCCCGGACCATTGGCGAACACTCTACCCACTAGGCCAATGAGCCAGTAAGTTCCAAAGAAAAGGTGCCCAGTTGGTTACTTCGATAACAAACTGATCTAAAGATAGAAGATTCACTCACAGACCATTCCTAGTAAGTTCAGTTTTCACTAGGTGCTCTATAATTCTGGTCTTGTGTCAGGATAGGCTAAGCTTAGAAAATGAATAAGCCTGAAGATCACAAAATTGGTGATTGAAATTCTATGAATTTTCAATTTTAACAGTTTACAAATATTGTCCTGTCATGGAATGTAGCAGTCTGTTTATATTAGTATTTCATTTATTTTTTTTTTTAAATACGTAATTGTTTTGACAACTGAAAACAATAATATACAATTATTCAAAATCTGAGGCATTTCATTCAGTATCACAATCTATACACTGGACTTAAACAATTTTAAATATTACCCCTCTGCCAAGATGCCAAGACCTTATTCTAGCGCTCCAGCTGACTGGGCTGGTAGAAATCTGTATATGTTGTGACGGCAAAATTATTAAGATCCCAAGACGGGAATTTATTTTTCGCTCGTGTGGCACTTGATCCCTCGTAGAATAAGTCCTTGTTCAGAGTCTTTTCTCAGGCATATAGGAACTGGCATATCATGTGGGGTTAATTTAGGGTTAGACTGACCACCGCTGGCAAGGGGCTTCCAAACTTCACGCTAACACACACACACCCACCAGGCCACTAGCTCTTCCTACCCCTAGAACAATGGAAGATATGGACCTCTAGGTTTAGATATAATAATAATTATAGTAGTTGACAACTCCGGTTTCCCGTATAATATCTTTAAAGGAAAGAATAGGACAATTTAGGCGAGAATAACATGGGGCAAAAGAAGCTGAAAAAGAAACATGAAACAGAAAATTTGATAGCAAACGACACAAATGAACAATTTCAACACGTGGGAACATTAGAATATAATCTTTTTAATACACACGCGGATACATGTATTCAACATGTCGG
>CAUZXS010002240.1:0-27500 GCA_963585895.1 Sepioteuthis lessoniana
GCAAAACAATTGCATACATTAAGAGACATAAGGTATAGCAAACCATTCCTGCTAATATACGTTATAAGAATATTGCCCATACCACCTAATAATCTAATCAAACCAATCAATTCATTGATAGCTTGAACGGTATATATAGCATACTGGATTAATTTTAGATGTAAAGATTGACAACTAAATTCATTGAACGCTTATATTTCCATTTTTTGTGGAATTATCTACTTATACGAATACTTTGCAATGATACCTATTTGACCCATTAATAGGATCCTAATAGTTTCCGAAATAGAGTAGACTTTAGAGTAATGAAAATAAAACAGTACTCGATAGTGCCCTGATTTCCAGGAGCACACTTTTTTCATCGTCTTAACAATCTAAATGAGATATAGTCAGTGTATTCTAAGTCTTGTTGACAGCGTTGGGAGCCGGTGAAGAAATGAAGAAAATTGTTTATAGCAATTACACAAAGAAGATGAATATCAATTAACCTCGCAATAGCCAAAAATAACTTACTTTTGAGTATTTCAGCGCTTAAGTAGACCACCTCAGCCGCCTGTGGATATATTCTTGTAGAAATTAACATCCTGCTACTCAGCGATACTGATAAACGAACACTTCTATCAATGTTTAATGAATACCAAATAAACGTAACAGTAATTGAGAAGTTTTAGTATATCAGTTGTAATGAATGACTCAAGTATGTATTTCGTTTAAAACTTTACAATCCGATACGTTTTACTTTGCTATTTTTCATGTCCTGAATTTTTCATTTAGTAAGTCTGATGAATATCTATTAATAATAACTTATTTCAGAAAGTGCATGTAACTGTAACTCAGCAAAGACAGGAAATTATAGCAACATTTTTATTAGAGAAATATCCATAAACTATTTCAAATTTAAGATGTGACAGTTTATATTGTAAGATGGTTGGTTGGTTGGTTGGTTGGATTTTATGGCATATGAACCTTTGTAGGATATTTAAGGCCGAATGATATTTTATGCAAATAATCAGTTCTATTTCAAACAATTTAGTTTAGCATGAGTACGCAGTTTAATTGTCAAAAACGTTCCTATTTCAAGAAATTCAGTTTAGTCAAACAGTTCTAATTCAGCTAATTCAATTTAGTATAAGTATAGGATTTATTTACACAAAGTTAAATGCCAAAACAATTCTATATTAAAAAATTCAATTTAGTGTAAGTAGAGTTTCAATGTCAAAAACAGTTCCATTTCAAACATTTCAGTATAGCATAAGCACGCAGTTTAAATGTAAGTATAGTTTAACTGTCAAAACATTTCTATTTCGAGCTATTCAGTTTAGTCTAAGAGTTCTATTTCAAGCAATTAAGTTTTGCACAAGTATGCAGTTAATTCAATTTTTTTTGTTTTGCACGAGTATGCAGTTAGTTCTATTCAACCCATAGATAGGGCCCTATCAGGTGCTACCATTCCGGACCAGAGTGGACCTGGGAGCGATGGCAATGAAGGGGTATTTTCTATTTCCAAAAGCATTACTAAATCCTCACCATCAGAATGTTTAGTGTCATATTTAGGAAAATCGTGGTGGAAGTCTTACACCTCTTCAGAGAATCAGTCGATATATTTTACTGTCCCAACATACTGGGTCAATCTTTTCTCCGAGAAGAAACGATTACATTAGAATAATCGAAAAAAATATTTAACAAGCTGTGAAAACCCACATAGAATGTACATTTTAAGTTGATGTAGAGTTGATTTTATTATCTTTTAGAATTATTATACCCATTATAATGACGTTTTATTTGTTTTTTTATCGTTTATCTACTAAAGTTAACATCCTCTTTTACACCGAGTGAAAACGGCTTTGCTCTCAGAGAAAATCCCGAGTTAAATTAATTTCAGGGTATGATACTAAACTGTATCAGTTGTTAAGGATCCAATCCTGGAGCACTAAAAATGTGGGGCACTCCTTATTACTCCGAGGTCCACTCTGGTTGGAAGTATTATTACGTAATATGATAGCATAAATGGGTCTAATAGTTATTTTTGAAAATTATTAGAATTGGATTGGAACACATGAAAACATTATAGAGCAAATTGTTTGTAGTTTGTAGGAATACTTATTACCATACCTATATGTGCAAGCAAATGATTATTATAAATAAAAAATGTGATTACAAAAACATTGAGAACATTGAAGATATTTTCATTCAAAATTACAATTACATTCACCAGGGCCCTTACGGCTGGAGCTATAGAATACGCCGACTGCACTTCAGCAGGGAAGTAAACCTTAAATTTATGGGGCAACCTGTTTGTCGTGGGTGGTGACCTGTAGTGATTTAGGACAGGGTCATTGAGGTTAGACAGTTCTTGACACGGCAAACAAGACATCACGTGATTTGCAACACTTTATTGTAGTTACAACTGGGCAAGATGGCCAGTCAGATATGCCTGACCAGGTCAATCGGAGGGTCGTGTTAAGCCCTACCACATACACGTTTAGTCCCAACCGTATTCTGCAAATTGCAAATTTGGTAAACTCCCAACCTATTCTATTTTATAGATGCAAGAAAATGGTGGCTGGGGGTGAATTGCGTTGTGAGAAAAGGAGTTTGACAACTTTTAGATTGCACTACCATAAGTATTGTGCACTGAAAACCTAAAATCGGCAGGGGTACGAAATCCTAAACTCAGCTCAAGTATACTTGTAGTGTATCCCCGCCTTAATCAACCAAAGATAACAGCTTTCCAAACCCCCTTGTTAAATTCAAAACTCAAGCTACATTCAATGATGGGTAATGAAGCAGATTACCTGCAAAATATAAATACTACCGATTGCTTTTTCAAATAAAAAACAAAAGAAAATATTTCTGAGTTTGATTCGGAGAAGTAAGCTTCAGAATTTTCCGGATTCACTTTACTTTAATATTTAGAAGAGAGCTACCAAGCCAACATACCACTATTCCTTATAGAGAATGTTACTTTAAGCAGAGAAAACCCCTGGATTGTCAAGAAGATGAGAAATGACAATTTGGTTGTTGTGGTTGACAGTCGAAGTCATGCTGAAGATACCTTTAAAATAAAGACGTTCCACACAACAAAATGCAAGGCGTATGTAAATGAGAGATTGAATGCCTTGAAATTAGTTTTTTTTTAAGAGTAGGGTGTTGCCCTTTGTTGCATCATAAGAAATAAGAGCATCTTTGGAAAAGCAAATGTGTCACGGACGACAAAAGAAAAACATCAGAAGACGTTGGATGGAAATTCAAATAAATATAAATACTCTGAGTTTCAATCGACAAAAAAGACACAAGGAAATTTTAAAAAATGGAATAATATATCCCAGAAATATATCCCAAAACCCTTGAGGTGCTTAAAATCTCTTAGACAGGTGGATTTGCAGTGAAGGTTCAGGTCAAAACGACGCTAATCACACACAGTAAGAATGCTCAAACGAAACCAAATCCTCACACTGATAAGAGAACAATCCCTCATATCGAGGTAGTGTATGCTGAAGAAAGAGGAAAATAATGGAAGTTAAATGTACATAAAATGCCATTCCTCGAAGTTAGAAATAACGTTGAATCATACATGAAAGAAAATACTTACACCACTGTAACATAGAGAAAGTGCCAATCATCGACAACATACAACCGGACAAGTGTAAAACTCTCGTTGAAAAGCAGAACCAAACGATTGGCCCAAATGCCAATAATAACAGTTGATGGAAATGTACTCAGCTAATAAGAAACCAAGGAAACCTACAAAATATATTCCTACACCCTAAAGAAATATCTATAGGAAAACCCAAAATAAATATAGTAAAATGAGAGTCACAGAGATCTCTACTTCGAAAATAGATAACTTCAAGAAAGCTCAAATATTAAATTCAGAATCGAACAATGGAAAAATAAAACGACTCTTGTAATATACCCATGATACGGATATCTGAAATAGACATGATGTTCATAAGATGTTCATAAACATATTTTGGAATCCGAAAACACGAAATTCACGAAATTGGTTTAGGTAAGAAACTTTATTACCTTTGAGTTAAAGGTTATTCGACATAAGGAGAGAGAGAGAGAGAGAGATAGAGAGAGACATAATCTTTCTATGCTGACTGCTTTTACATCGTCAGCTCTCAACCCAACCGACGCTTGGGGCCCGTAGCGCATAAATTCGTCTGGCCTCGCCCAGCTCAGAATCTCGACTCTCTCGTTCGGAGGCAGGAACTCAACTCTCTGCTTTTTCTCAAATCCCCAAAATCCTCAGCCCACGCTTCCGGTGCATGACGTCACTCACATCCCCTGGTCTCAAGTCCTATCTGGTATTTTTATTTTGACATCTCTGAATGACACATCCTCTCCACGCGCGCGTGAACACCTGCGTCAATGTTGTACCAAACTAACCCATGCGCAAAGCGAAAGGTTCTCAGCCTAACTAAACCGAAAGGCAAGATATATAAAACGAATTCCCTCGGCAATTATATTACACACTTAACAAATTTGATCGTTCCCCATAATCTAAAACAAATCATCCCTAACCACTATCTGGACGAGAACGATTGAACGTATCAAACCTCCCTAGCGAAATCCGTCAACATCAAAAAATAAAAACAAATCAAATTCAACTAACTAAAAATAATGGCAACAGAAGGAACTAATTTAAAAAAAAGCAAATCAAAGAAAACTCATCAAAAACACCCTTAGAAAACAAAGTCAGTTAACTCAAAACTCTAGTCAACCCTCATAAAATCGAACTGCCGATGATTCTGAGCTAATTACGAAGAACTTCCACAATATCTTACCAGACATAACCACAATTTAGTGTCTAATCAAGAAACATTCCTAAAAGACACAAACCAACTCAAAAATATTACTACATAAACAAAGACGGAACACACGGCCTTTGGGATTATCATGCATATAATTACGAAAATTTACCACAACATCAAATGAACATTGATTCTGAACTCCAAGTGTTTGCTCTCAAATGAACACAATACACACTAATACACATCAGCTTAATTTACATTCCATTATATGACCCCATAAACGAAACAAAAGTAAAGAAATTAATAAAACAAATGTCTCAACCTCACCTAATACCTGGTGACTTCAATAGCCACCGTACCCCTGGAGTACCTTAAAACCAATAAAAATGATGAAGTCATAGAAAATGTTAAAATAGCCTATGCATTCTTGACAAAACATCACAAGCATGTATCAATCGATTTACGACTTCATATTCAGCCATAGACATAAACCTATGCAATATCTCAAGCTATATGGACTATAAATGGAAGGTCTACAACGATCATTACGGGATTGATCACTTTTGAGTCATACCCGAGAGTTTATAAAATATTCATCCCCGGTGGAAAATATATTGAGTAAACTGGGATGAGGTGAAAACCCTCTTTAAACAAAAACTCACGCAAAACTAAAACAACAAAGATGTAACCAAGCACTAAACAGAAACCCTAATCTCAGTAGTAAAAGAAACCATTCCAGTATCCTCACCTTCAAACAGAAACTATACACACTAGTTTAATTATACCAAGAAAACAATTGTCCACCTGCGGAGGGTTGCACGAAGAAAATTTAACAAAGAAGCCGCTACCATTCATTTAAACTGCCTCAAACTACTCAAATGGTATTAAAACTTGTCCATGTAATAGGCCACACAGAATTGGGCACAGATCATCAGACATTAATAAACCATGTAGAACAATAATCCGCTCAAAAATCGACTATATTCTTTTTATACATGGGTTATTTAGAAAACACACAATCGACCATGAAGGATTGAGTTCGTCCTTCAGTACATCCCTAGAGAAGTGCACGTAAATAAGGTTCACGAACCCTCTCTAAGTCCCACTTTCCAAAAACTTGTCTGCCAAAATTTACACAAAATTAAATCTCTACAAACTAATCCGGCTCATGATGACACTTTTAATTCCATACTGCAAATTCTATTTAACCAAAAAGAAAAAGTAACAAAACCGTTTGGGTCTTGTGGAATGCATTCTGAAAGAAGCAGAAACTTCCCTGACAGGCATTTATGAAAAATCAGCCAAAAGGAGTTGAAATGTCGTTAAACAAATGAAGGAAACAATCAGATGCCCTTAACACAACACTAGATATTAAATCAAAAACAACAGACGCTGATTCACTAATTAAACGGCCAACTTTTTCTTGTTATACAATTTTTCCCTGGGTTTCTGTATTTTGCATTTTTAAACATCCATCGTTGATTTAACATCACTAATATCATCCCGAATATTTCTGATGATGGTTTATTAGAACCAAGACGCTGTAGTGTCGACTTTGCTTCTCAATAAATCCCCCCTTCTACTTGGATTACCTTCTTATCAATTTTTCTCTATATACTGAATATTAATGTATTTAGCGAAAAAAAAATCATTTTTACGTTTATTTACCAACCGAGGTTACGTTATTTGACGCTTTAAAACATATGAGTAAGAGTGGATTATTTATATGCTTTAAAAACTAAAACTAAATGTAAAATATATACATGCTTTAACCAGCACAAATGACTGTGTCATTAGAATAGGCCGAGTTCACATCAGCAGATATATCTGATATCCTCAAATGAATTCTTTTGGATAAACCATCTGCGTGTAATGCTCAAATCCTGGAATTTGAGGAATATAGAGTACCGCTATATTGCAATTACTTCCAGGTTCACTCCGACTCCAAATGGTTGTATCAGTTTGGATGCCATTAATGAGTAAACTCAAAAATGTTTACTCATTACTGTACTTAAAACCTTTAAACTGTGTCCCTAGAAAATGACTGTTAAATTGAACCATCTTTATTACATAGCAATTCTTGGAACCATTTAACTTCGTACAAGCGAATGAATTATATCAAACAGAATTAATAATGTCAAATACCAAAACATGAAACTATCTAAATGTGTGTAAACGATTCAAATACTTGGAATGTTTTCAGTACTTGAAACCATTAAACTATGTTTAATCAATAGCAATACCGGAAATTATTTCTATATGTGCATTCATTTAATTGTGTGCAATCGTTTATATATATATATATATATATATATATATATATATATGTGTGTGTGTGTGCGTGTGTGTGTGTGTGTGTGTGTGTTTTTACTAAACCACTCATTTTTAAAAGAAGCACCATAAATCAGATTTTTGCTCTGTGTGAAAATAAAACTATTAATGTTAGAAAGCAATATTTTAAATCATTTTAACCCCTTTACAAAAGATGAGCTGTTTCGTTTAAAATATTTTACATCTAAACTAAAAGTAAGTAAAGTTGGTGACCATAGTAGAGGGTGAACCCAAGTCTCCCGTTACACCAAAGTGTAAGAGAGGGCGCTACTCTTTTCCCTGGATAGCTCCACTTTACCCTTGATCCGTACCTTATAATGCTTATAATGCAAGGAGGTACCAAGTGCCATTTTTGAGTCCTTGGTATGACACGACCAAGAATTGACCCCAGGTCTCCCGGGCCATTGGCGAAAACTCTCACCATTATGCCAATGTCCGGTATATGAAATAAAGTCGGTGTCCTTAGTCGAGGGTGACCAGAAGGCTACCATTTGAATAGCTAATACACCGAGATATTGGGAAGGGCGCTACTCCTTTCCCAGGATTGCTCCACTTTACCCTTGACACGTACCTTATATTGCTGAGTGTTAAGCACGGAGTTATCAAGTACCATTTTTAAAGTTTTTGGTATGACGCAACCTGGGATTCAACCCAGGTCTCCAGGACCATTGGTGAACACTCTACGCACAACGCCAATGAGCCGGTAGTTTAAAAATCATGTATATTTAGTATGTGAGTTAAAATATAATGACATAATATAACCTACGAGGGTTGATACGCCATTAAGCAAAATAAACTAACCTGACCTTAAAAATGTCACCCAGTGTCAATTATTATTTACATATAGAGTGTAAAGGATATCAATTATTATTGATATCCTTTAAAATCAATATGTGAGTATTAATAAATACTATACCTAGACAATATAAAAATGTATAAATTATTAGTAACATTTAAACCATAGAACTTGGTCGAAATTAATCGCATTAAATAAATTATATAACACCGCATGGAATTTTTTTTATTAAGAAGAGATACTTTAACCTTACATTCTTTACAAACCCTTCATAACGCGAGTTATATTAAGTCATTCTATTACTAACAAAAATATAAAAGAACGAATCCGGAATGAAATTATCTAACTTGGGTTGACATCGTGCAAAACCAACCAATCAACCAACAAACTGCCAAAAATACAAATGCACTTGATTATAGTGGAATATCGTTGTCTTGTGTATTGTCATTGTATTTTAAATTGGCCTATTAATCTGATTTTTCACTCTTAATTGATTTCATATTTGATCCTTTCAAAGTTTTTTGTGCTGGTTCTTTTGGAAATGTCCTTATCTCGAGGAAATATTTACAATAGAGCTGTAGCCCTTCTTCCTATCTCTTCAATTTACAATAGCTGATTATTTTGATTGTGGGCCAGAAATGAATAGCTATATTTTGGTTGTTTGAACAATATATTTAAAAAAAAACTTAGACACTTCATTGTGTACATCTTTCAAATACAGATTCGTACATTGAAGTGTCTGCATTTAAGCTCTGTGCATACAATAACCCCGTATGGTTTAACATGCCCTTTATATATATATATATATATATATATATATATATATATATGTATGTATATATATATATATATATATATATATTGTGTGTGTGTGTGTGTGTGCGTGTGCGTGTGTGTGTGTGTGTGTTTTGGATTGAATCTTTGATACGAGCGATTCAAGATGACCAATAAAGTATAAAAAATATAAAATAAATGCCAAAATATTTTTTTTTTCATTTCGTGCCCTTTTTGCTAATATGATGGCGACGTTAAATTAGTGTTACAAGATAAGTTTGAAAAAAGTTGTTCATAGAGTTTTTTTTTTCCAAAAGATTACACTGGTACAAGAAAATATAAAAATAAACCAACAAAATAAAAGCTAATAACTAAACAAAAACAAAAAGAAACAGAAAAACCTTGCAAGATGTTCTCCGTCTCACATCTTTAATAAATTTTATATATATATATATATATATATATATATATATATATATATATATATATATATATATCAAACCAATTATTTTTAAAATTAGCACCATGAATCAGGTTTTTTGCTTTGTTTATTTTGTGATGTTAGATTTGTTTGCAGAAGACAGCTATTTACGTGTTTTGATTGACGAAACAGAAAATATTCATTGACTGATTTTTTCCCCTTTAGCACAAGTCTCTAATATTGAGTAAAATGATATACTATTTTTCCCTGCATATATTTGCTGTGCCGGCTGTGATGGTAACTTTCCTCTTTGACATTTTTAGCAACGCAACATCTTATCACTTCCACGAAAAATGGAATATAGGTTTATATAGACGTATTTATAAACATAAAAAACACATTTGAGTATACATACGCTCACTCGGAGAAAGAGAAATAAACAGGCACGCACGCACACATAAGCTCACACACAAATCTGCACACACATATATATGTGTGTGTGTGTGTGTGTGTGTGTGTGTGTGTGTGTGTGTGTGTGTGTGTGTGTGTGTGTGTGTGTGAGTCTTTCTGTGTATCTGTATGCCTGTGTGTTTATGCACGTGTGTTCATATCTAATAATGATCTAAATATGTTCTTCGCCACCAAGTGACGCATATTCCCACCAACAAGTCCTTCTAATCCTGGCTTGACATTTTCTTTTCTAAGTTGGGATCAAAAGGAAAAAAAAAAACAAAAAGAAAGAACAAAACCCAAGAATAATATATATATATATATATATATATATATATATATATATATATATATATATATGCAATAAATGTCAATTTGATAGTGAATATAGGTGACCAAATATCAAAGATAACATCATAAATTCAACAAGCTCAAACGACAAAAGCAGGAAATACCATATCTGATTTTATTTTAAATTTTGCAGAACGACACAATTTGTTCATAACATAACATAATTCTCATGTCCAAACAAGACAGAGAAGAAAAAAAACAACAAAAAAAACAGACTAACCTTTATTAGAAATATACAATTTTTCGAGTGTATAACGTGTCTCTGGGTGCATGTGTGTACGTGTATGCGCGTATGTCTATGTATGTATGCTCGTGCCCGCGTGTGTGAGTGTGTAAAAGAATTCAACGGATGTGGGTCATGTTGACTCCGCGCTATTTATTTGTGGAGTTTCTTAGGGATTAATTATCGAAGGCTATCCTCTGTGTCATTAATGTACAGGTTTAATTTAGAGTGAGACCAGTCTACCCTACTGCTTACCCATAGCCGATGGGAGAATAGTCCGGTGCATACATTTCCCAAGGATATTAGCTTTATGTGAAATACTTGTTAAGAACTTGAACTCGACTCACCGTGTCCATTTTTCATGACGAGAAATAATACATCACGTGTACCTCCTACTGATTAAACAATGATATTTATTGAGAATATTTTTATGAGAAATTTGAGCAACATAATTACATATTAAATTTACCTATTTAAGACTTGTTTTCAGACCAAACCATAGATATGGGCGTTTTTCCCGATTGCAGAAACAGTGCTGTAAGCATTCATCTGAAACTATCTTCAGATGATTCGTCTGAGCTTTTTGCTTATTTTCAGCTATGTCTAAATCCATACCATGTGAGTGTGTTTTGATATTGGTGAAAGAAAAATAGCTACAAAGTCACAGTCATGAGGAATAAGTTGGCTTTGATTTCGGAAGTAAACGATTTTATGAATCTATTTTCCAAACACTTCCGCCTTGAACATCACGTGACAAAATGTTATTTTTATGCAGAATCCAACTGGTTCCAATTTAGAGCTTTCCTTCTTTTAAATTGATTGCCTTTGCTAGGCTAATGAATCCAGTCAGCTCAACTATTTACCTAAAGCTAGTGAGGAGGACGGTTGGAATCATGTCTTTTCCGTAGGCATTACAGTGAATTGAATAACAAACATCAGTGATCAGATTTTAACCCGAGTCTTAATCGCATTTCTTTCGACGATAACCGTTATGCAAAGCGTGCCGCCAAATATGTTTATATGTATAAGAATACTCGTTTTAAGAAAATTAGATGTTTGCTGATGCTGGATGGCTGGTTAACACTTTTTTTTAGGTTATTCAGTTCCGAAGTCATTCTCTTTTCATACTTATACAGGGACCATTAAATAAGTTACCAGACTTTTTTTCGTATGGGTACTTTTATTGATAGTACACACATGAAACTCTAGTCCTCTTCTAAGTAATCTCCTCCAGCTGCATTGCACTTGTTGTACCATTCTAACCACTTTTGGAAGTTCCCATGGAAGTCCTCTTGTGTGAGCGTGTCAATGACCTTCATCGCGGCTTCTTTCATCTCCTCAATTGACTAATAACGAAGAGCCTCCAAGTTTTTCATTAAGCTTAGGGAATAAGCAAAAGTTACAGGGAGCTAGGTCTGGACTATAGGGAGGGTGAGCAACTGTCCATTTTGGTAAAATAGTATATGACAAGGATGGAGTTGTCTCCTGGTGCATTGTCCCGGTGGAAATGCCACTGATCCAATTTGAAGAGTGCTGGCCTCTTCCGACGGAATCTCTTCCTGAACTCCCTTAAAACCTCAACATAGTATTCCTTGTTGACTGTCTGTCCAGTGGAAACCCAGTGCATGTAGATCATACCACTACAGTCAAAAAAAGGGATCATCAAAAGTTTGTGGGTGGATTTGCTCTGTTGGGCCTTCTTGGGTCTGGGAGAGCCAGTATGCTTCCACTGGGAACTCAGTCTTTTGGTCTCTGGGTCATAGCAGTAAATCCAGCTTTCATTGAAGGTCACCAGAGCATCAAGAACTGTGGGATCTAAATTGATCAGCTTGAACATCTCCATGCTATCATGACATCGTCTTTTCTTCTGATCTTCTCTGAGCATTCTTGGGACAAACTTCGCGCAAATCTTCCGCATCTTCATTTCCTCCCGAATAATTGTGTGTACAGTTCCCAAACTGACATCAAACTGTGCACTTACTGTCTCTATAGACACATGACTGTCCTTATCCGCGAAGTTCTTTATTTGGTCACTCAACTCTGGTGTTTCCTTACTCCTCCCACAGCTCTCATCATCCCTCACAGACTCCCTGCCTTCCTTGAATCTCTTATGCCACTCAAAAACTGATTCTCGATTTATGCAAGATTGTCCAAAAGCAGTCTGAAGCATTCCATACGTTTCTCTGGCATCTTTTCCAAGTTTAAAACATAATTTTATTACATATCGTTCTTCTAAAGTGTCCTCACGTCCAGATTGCATTTTTGAAATTCACCAGCTGTGACAATCAGACTTTACTAGGGTGTATTTCAATTGCTGCTGTAGCCGTTCATTTGAACCTGAATTCATAAAAATTGGTCAGTCATCTCTAAGATATATATCAATAACATACTGGATTTTCAAGTGTTTACAACAATTTTAAATGCCTGCACAAAAAAGTCTGGAAACTTATTAAAGGTTCCTCGTCTGACTTCAAATAATTAATTGTATTTCTAATTCATAAACAGTTATAGATTCAATAAGCTATCATATACTAATAATTTATACGCTATTATCTGGTTTTGCGTAATTCTTACTCCTTAAAGAAATTAATCAGTTATTTGCTCTCAAATATCTTTATCAAATACAACTACTTTTCACCTTTGCATGAGTTCAAATATTGATATTTACTAAAAACAACTTGTACACAGTTTTATAGTTTAAAGTATTTTTGCTTAAACTAATAGTATGTATACAATTATATGATTGCAACTATATGAAACAATTAGCTCTTTTTAAACAAGAAACCTTTCTTTAACTATTAGTTTTCAAGTTTGCTTAATTTTAAATACATTTCCCAGTGTTATCTGCCTTAAAATATTTATAAGTAGTAAAAAAAAATTACATAATTATATGATTTCAAATATTCCTATCTAATACAAATGATTTTCAAACAGATGTGTTTATCTAAAAGATGAAACCCGAACATGTCCAGCGTCTCCGAGATAACATAGACGTAGAAGTATGACAACGATGGCCTGACTCATCTTTCATCGGAGCTTCACAACTGGAGATTCACCAATAGGAATAATTTTGAATTCTAACCACAGAATATTTGTTGTATGGTCATGTATGCCGGTGATACAGTTTGCGTACCGTTTTCGACAGGCTGGTTTTCAGTAAGAGTTATCGGTCTGAAAAAAAAATAAGACATTACTCTATTGACAGAAATTTTTCATTATTTTGAGACATTATGGATTTAAAATCTGTTTGTCGTTTTAAGAAGAAATCCTATTCGACCACCGAAATAAGAGACAGAGTTTGTTTTCATGGGAGACATTATTGATAGGTTATTCATTTTTTGCCAACTGTTTCTAGCTTGTATCCTAACCAAGATGTAAAATTGTTTGAGAACGGTTTTACGCGATTTTCGGCGTAGAGTTGTGGGATCGTATGAAAAAAAAAAATCACATCCGGTCTTTTATACGTTTTTTGATTATTGATGCAAAATATATCAAGGGACTATCTAGAAGATAATGTATCAATGTTACAAACAGAGAGTTGACTTCAGCAAGTTTAGAGCCATTTCAGGTAGTCGTAAATAGTTCCCAAAATCACATCATCATCCTTTAATTCCAACAAAGTTCAATTTCTCTCTCTCTCTCATTCACTTTCTCCCTCTCTCTCCCTCTCTCTCTTTCTCTCTCTCTCTTTCTCTCTTTACCTATCAACACCTTTCATATATATATATATATATATATATATATATATATATATATATATTGTTTAGTTGGTTAATTTTCCCGCATGGTAACAGTAGCTGACTTATTTTGTTTTTTCTTTCTTTGTTTTTTTCTTTTTTTGCAAGCAATTATAATTTATAATGATCTGTAAAGAATAGTGGCTGTAATTAATAATTATTTATAAAATAATTCATACGCAGTTACTTCTTTTCAAGTATTCTCATTTATTGAAGTATTCTCATTTAGTACAAATAATTTACTCTCAGACGTTTGGTTTCGTGTATTTAAAGCAATTATAGGGTTTCAAGTATCTCATCAATTGGTTGTCTAACCAAGGCCAAATAACTCAATCTGCCGTACAATTTACCATTATCTTGCGACTAAATGGATACATTTAAGCTGTTTCAAATGGCATTAGCGTAAATTGTAACGTGATCAGGTACCTCAGGGATTTCAATTGGAACAGCCAATTCAATTTCCTATATGAACAGCCGTTAGGTGCCTCACCAAAAATTTTCAAATAAGATTTTTTTCCAGATTAACTCACTTTTTTTAAACAATTTCTGATTAACCTGTTAATATAAAGAGATATATTAAGTTAACTAAACCTATTTACTTATTCATAAGGTATAAAATATATATGCTCCTATGAAGATCGAAGTCATTACTCTGCTATAATGGTAAATAAGACATGTTTCATCACATTTATACACCTATGTTTTTCTTCCTAGTGAAGTATAAAGATACTTTTACGTGTTTAATGAAGGCAATACCTGAATATGAATGTGCCGAATTCGAACACAGCCGTAATAAAGAGGGCGAAGAATAAACAAAACGACCATAAAATGGACATAAGATTTATTTTGCTCATATGAGGATTTCATACTATTCTGATATAAGAGCTCAGCAGTTTTGTGAGGACTATTTGTATGGGAAATAAATAGAAAAGGAAGTGAAGTCATTTGTCAATGCTGCCAGTCTAGAGATATTCATGTTTTGTAAGGCATCAAAACGGTTCAGCTGCAAAAAGAATTGACTTGTCGTAGGCAACAGAGTCTCATAAAATATGAACTTCTTAAACGACAGACAAGCTTCGCTGAGTTGGGTAATAGCCAAATAATAAAAAAAAACCGCCTACGTAGTCTTTATTGACGTGTTTCTGATGGACGTAATTCGGTCGTGTCAAATTAGACTCACAAACACCGTTTATGAGATCGAAAAGTATAGTTGACTATAACTTGTTTCAGTAACTACTTAAATATAGAATCAATGGAAAACGATTTTATTCAATAAAAATCTGCAGCTGTGTTACTCAAACGTGGGTTTAAATGTTTGTTTTATTTTAACGGTAAGTCAACCCGCCAAGGTTTATTATATGCCTAAGAAGCGCTTTAACAACCAAATTCCTATATGCGTTGCGCCATGTATAACTCAACCCAATTCGGTGTGAAGTTTTGGGACTTATAAACCTAATGTCTCCATCAATCTATGGGATAATGCTCACTAATGTTATGTACGATTTTTACCTTTGTTCTTATGTCAATATTTGTTATGTATACATGGGAACCTGGTGAATAATAGGAGTAATTGCAGAGAAAGGATATTTCACTTCCCACTCTCTAGTACAGAAGCCTAACCAAATACAGTTAAGTGACATACACAGTATTCCCCTTTTTTTTTTTTTTGGTGAGGGGTATTCTTTTGCTGGTGATATAGTCACATATTCTAAGCCAGGGCGACATAACTATTTTACAACATGTTTGGAATGAGTCCCATTATCTCCAACTGATATTTGAACAGGGATATTCATACATGAATGAATTGGTTTGGTTTTGGTTGCTCAACGGCATATTAACCTTCTTGGGTTATTTAATGCCAAATCCAGCCCTCTTGAAGGACAGTTGTGTTACAATTTATTCCATAACTGGTAGGATGAGGAACTGGAGTTCGAATTTTCTACGATTCCGCAGTCCAGTGCTGCAACCGTTATACCACGAGGATACCTCATACATAGATTGAATTTTAACATTCAAAATCTGTATTTTAAAATGTAAATGTTCCTCAAAATCTGACAGATTGATCGATTAATTGATTTACACGGCGCTTCAAGCTGTCTCGACTTATTCTATGCCTAGAGCTTAGATCATCACGTTCAATGTTTATGATTACATTTGTGCTTAGTTGTTTCTTCAGTGTTTTTTATTGCACACAGTCTCCTTGAATAGGAATAATTTTAAATAGATTTCTTTCACACATATATAGCAACCTTACACGTATTACTAATCTGAATTACACTGATGTTGGGAGTAAGGGTTATGAAGGTATATTCCCTACTTCTCGGATTCCCAGAACGCAATTCACTGTCATATCTTGGATACTTCATGTAGATGTGATGTTACCCATCAGCAGCTCATAGAGTTAGTGTATTTTAAAACCAGTGACATAGCGTAGATGTATGCAAAAGTTACTGATTGACAGCTGACGCTTTAAACTGGCACATTCATATTTGTGTGAACTTTTCAAAGTCAGCATCCGAATAATAATAAAGAAAGAATTCTCAAAATCTGAATGTATCTGTCATAAATAGAAACTGATGAATTCCTGGGCATTTCGAAGAATATTAACACAGACGAAGATGATACGAAAGGATAAAGAGGAGTAGAAGTTGTTCGTATTAGGCATCGGTGTAACCAACAACGAAAGGTCAGTCACAAGAAATCTCGTTTCAAGTGTGAGAGATATTCGAACACGAAACTGGAGAATTTTTGAAAAATCATTTTCTAAAAGAGGGACTCATATTGTCGTACATTTCGGAGCTAAGTTAAACCATTAACTATACGATGTGTTAAAGAATACTTATTTCTTTGATCAAGATGAAAATGCATCTTAATATCTCCCTGTTTTAGGAAACGACCTTGCGGCAATTATGTAGAAATTGACTGAATGTAGTGTTGCTGTTGTCTCAAAGAAAGGTACCGTAGACGAAAAATCAATTCAGATACATGGTTACAGAAAAATGTTTCCCTCTTTATTATCGATGTTACAAATTGCATCTGGAGGGGTCACAAGATCAGGATTAATAATCATTTTCTATCCCTGGTAAAAATAATTGGACCAGTTTTGTGGATGGTTACTTCGGCTTAAAAAATATCAATGACATGGCCACTAAACAGTCCGGATATAAATCCAATTGAAAATTTATTGTAGAAAGAATTTTAAACATGATCCGTGAGAAGGTTTTTTCCACTATTCAAGAAAGTTCAATATACTTTGGATTAGAAAATCGCTTTAATTTAGTCAAATCAGCAACTAAAATAATCAAGGCTGCCCTAAAGATTCGAGGAGGGGCAACTGAATATTTATCCTAATCTACTTTTCTATGAATTCCAAAATTATCTAGACTTTTGGTTATTATTTTATATTTTTCTCTACATGGTATAATTACGTTATACCATGGCATAAATAATCTAATCTAGTTTTTTATAAAGAAACATTTTAAAAGATCAAAATGTTCACTTATTAAAGAAAATCCTTTGCATTTTATCTATAATTAGAATACTACTGTTGAAAAACCAAGCTGAACATGCTATATAAATGTTAATTGCCTGGATTAGTAAACAAACAAGTGCGCATTTTAGTTACTTTTGGTGCTATAAAGTTCATTGTCATGCTACAGCTGTTGATATATCATCAGTCGTGCAGTTGGGTCATCCCGGTAAGGAGACCAATAAGTTTTTCTGCACTCGATAATAAATGACTTTCGCAGAGGCTTAGAAAACTTGCATTTACAGTTTTTATCTTTTGCACTTTACCGCTATGATGCTGTTTCCGATATTACGCTGCGAATGTCTTTTGTTTTTTGTCCTTTTTTTCTATTTCAACTAATACATTTTTATATGCACCAACTTTTTTTGCAGCCATCAACAAATGAACTGAACATTGTTCTGTGAAAAAATTTATGAGTTTTTGCCCACACAAAAATGGGAACGTTCTTCGATCAAAGCACAAGGAAACTTCATACAAAATATTTTGAATGTTACAGTCCACACACTCAGAAACATTAATTTTTTTCTTCTCAAATGCTATTGCTATGTGGGTTCTGCATCAGGAAATTGTTGAATGAATGGTGAGAGTGATTCTAAATCTTGTAATCCTTTGAAGTACCGTATATATTCGAGTAATGGACGACTTCGTGTAATGAATGACCATCAATGTTTAGCCACACAAATGTTTTTTATCATATATTTTTGAAATCAACGACCCCAGCTTTTGGCAATACTAGTATATACATACATTTCTTCAATATCCATGTGCCGATATATTATGTTGCCTTGAATACCTACCTGGAGCGATGGACGGAAGAGATGGGTGCCGGGAGAGAGTCAGGGAGATCCGTGCTGGCGGCGCTGCACGATGACTATGAGATATGTAACGACAGTTTCGTTGCGTCGTGGAAAACCTTTCCGACATATTATTATTAAAATATTCGTATTTCACTGGGAGATCCATATTTCTAACATTCTTAGCCTCTCTTTTATGTTCGTAAGAAATGAAATCAGCGATCTCAGTTCAAATCTTGGACAAGGTTGTTCGTGTTTCTGTTCAGTCTAATAGACTTCGGGAAATACATAAATTGTCTCTTCCCCAGTCAGCTACGGGTAATTAGTAAGAAAAACTGGGTCCTTTAGCTTTGATTAGGTCACCATATTTGAATGGAATATCTGAATTTAAACAAGCTTACTCCTCTTAAAAGCCGGTTTTGTGTCATATCCTTCCTATAGTGAGGGAAGCGGGTTTTGCCCCCTCCTCAATGATACAATCAGAGAATTTTAAGCCCATATACGACCAACATGTTCTAACTGATCAGTCTGGAAATGATCAAAGAAAAACAAGTTTTATTTCATTAAAGCTCTGAATAACAGTGAACTAATTTTGCTTTGAGGAAAAAACATTTCTTACTTGGTATGTTCGTTGCTCTTCCTCTATCAAGGATTATGTTGTGTGATTATAATCCAAAGTGACATATTTCATAACTTTTTGTTATTTTTCTAATGGAGATTAAAAAACAACTATTTTGTGTGACAATTTGTTGAACGTCGTTAATCCGTGGCACCTTATCTAGTCATTTGTAATGATAATATCTACCAGAATATTTTCTTACGTCAAATTGTAGCTTTGTGTCAATATAAATCGTTTTTACTCTTAATCTTTTTCTTAGTAAATGTTATCAACATTATATAAATTCTGTGAGTACAATGTACAACCCGAGAACGTAAACACTCCTCCCAATATGATATGTAGTTATCTTTATATCATTTTGGTACAGCTAATGACTAACTAGGAACTAAAAGTGTAATAATATAAACCACTACACTAAAAGTTTTCTGAATATCTCACAAAAGCCAGAAAAAACAACCTAACATATATGTAGCACATTGCTTGAATGGTTGATTTCATTGTTTACTCATGTGTTGGTTACAAGCAGTCTTTGCTTGTCGGCCACATTGGTGGGAGTCAACCGGAGAAATTGGCTTACAAGGGTGATTATATATATATATATATATATATATATATATATATATATATATATATATATATATATATATACGTGGTGCCTTCAATGAGTTTCCAGCCTTTTTTGTACAGAAATTTGAAATTGTCGCAGACTCTTCAAAATTCAGTGTGTTATTGCTATACATCGTATAAAATGACGGACCAATTTTTATGATTTCAGGTTCAAATGAACAGCTACAGCAGCAATTGGAATACACCCTACTAAAGCCTAATTTTCACAGCTGTTTAATTTCCAAAATGCAATCTGGACGTGAGCACACTTTAGAAGAACGATACGCAATGAAATTAATTTTTAAACTTGGAAAAAAAGCCACAGAAACGTATGGAAAGCTTCAGATTGCTTTTCGACCATCTTGCATGAATCACGCACCAGCTTTGAGTGGCATAAGAGATTCAAGGAAGGCAGAGAGTCTGTGAGGGATGATGAGGGGTGTGGGAGGAGTAAGTAAGTCAATAACCAGAGTTGATTGGCCAAATGGTTAGGTTTAGGGTTACTATGTTGAGGTTTTAAGGGAGTTCAGGAAGATATTCCGTCGCAAGAGGCCATCATTCTTCAAATCGGGTCCGTGGAATTTCCACCACGACAATGCACTAGTCCACAATTCCATCCTTGTCACAGACTATTTGACCAAGATGGGCATCAAGACAGTTCCTCCACCTCCCTATTGTCCAGACCTGGCTCCCTGTGACTTTTGGTTATTCCCTAAGCTCAGAGGCAGTCGTTATGAGACAATTGAGGAGATGAAAGAGTCTGTGACAAAGGTCATTGACACGCTCACGCAAGAGAACTTCCATGGGGCCTTCGAGAAGTTGTTGGAACGGTACAACAAATGCATTGCGGCCAAAGGAGATTACTTTGAAGGGTATTAGAGTTTAATATGTGTACTATCAATAAAAGTGCCCATACGAAAAAAAAGTCTGGAAACTTATTAATTGATCCTCATATATATATATATATATATATATATATATATTTCAATATTTAGTGTTACTAGCATGGATTTCCCTGACCCTTCCACGCCACTCGACTCTATCATCCCTTATTCTCTGCAGGTCTTCAGAACCACTAACGGAACAGAGTTTTGTAGAAAGGTTTTAACAGATCGCCTAAACCTTGCTTTTCCCTGTGAGGGGGTCCACAAGATTACATCGCTTATAAGTTCGTCCTTACTTTTTCTCCATACACATAATCAGTGTCTAGGTGGTGCATCCATATAGCATATTGACACAACCGCTGCTTGGAAAAAATGCGTATTTTTTCATCGGATAGTTCTGACTTTCATATGACCGGTAGCATATCGATACCTATCCATGCCTTCACTAGACGCATATTAATGCCATTTTCTGCAAATGAGAAGCTGCTTCAGCGTTAGATGAATTTTTACACAAGTTTCCAAGACCTACCGTTTATTTTGGAGATATCACCTCTTGGTTAAAAGCACATGAACTGCCTGCGTTGACATGAAGGCCTACACCGCCTGTTACCCGTTCCAGACAATGCAGAACGGACTCGGCCCAGGTAGGTGTATTGGCTATATCATCAGCGTAGTCTGCATCCGCAATCGTTTGTGCTAGGTATCGTCTGCTTCTTGCTTTTGCTAAAGCAAAGCCAATTTCTTTCATTAAATCAATCATAGTTGGAAGCACGTAGTCTAGGCATATAATAAACAGATATATCGGTAATGTGTCCCCTTGTATCACCTGCGACAATGTCAAAGAAGGCTATGTCTCCATCTGGTTAACTAACTGTTACTTTTGTGTGTTAGCATCATTATGAATTCGACTGTTTCCCTGGGAAGATTTTAGGCCATAAATATTTACTCCATTTCCCCTCCGTGTATAGAGTCAAATGCTTTGGTGAAGTCTACAAACAATAGTGTCGACTCGAGGCTTTTTGCGCAAACCCCTTCAAAATTTCAACGTATTGTCAAAACTTGTGATGTTGGGGAAAGCCATTTTGGCTCATCCCGAGAATTTTCTCAAATTCAGATTGAATGCACTTAAGTAGTAGAGTAGAGCATTGAAAATTTTGAC
This sequence comes from Sepioteuthis lessoniana, assembly GCA_963585895.1. Lineage (NCBI taxonomy): Eukaryota > Metazoa > Mollusca > Cephalopoda > Myopsida > Loliginidae > Sepioteuthis > Sepioteuthis lessoniana. Next base: position 21,435 of record CAUZXS010002240.1, read on the forward strand.
TGCTTTGGAAGCAAGGGTTATCCATCGGTAGTTCTTGGTTATTCTGTGGTCACCCTTCCTGGAAAAAAGAGGATTCGGACCTTTATCCATCTGTCTCTTCTGTTGTGGTAATATACGAGGTTGCATTATCGGATAAGTATGTCAGTGAATTTCCTTGTTTTGTTACTTCTTGCGGTAATTCATCAAGACTTGCAGCTTTCCGGCTTTTGATTTTTGCTAGTACTACATCGAGTTTTCCTTGCGTTAACTGTGCTAGTTTGATGTTTACTTGATTGCTAACAATTTTCGAGATAGGTTCATCCGTAAATTTTGGGGATTTTCCGAGCAGATTCTTGAAGTGTACTTTCCTCAAGTGTATACGTTCTTCTTGGCTGGCAGCTTTTAGTTTAAATCTCGCGGTGCTCGTCTTCTTTCTCACTTCATTTACTGCCTACTCTGCTATAATATATTATCTATCTCTAATCTTATTGATATGGACCCCTATGTATTCTGTTTGTACTTTTATGTATACACTAGCAAGTTCCCTTTATTGCTTCTAAGTTTCTCTGCGTTGGCGTTGGTTGGATTTTTTCTATTGCATAAAATGCAGTTTTCATGTCATCATGATTTTTCTTAACTGCTAATGTCTCACGGGAAACTTTATGTTTTCCCTTTTTTTTTGGTTGGTATTCATTCTGCTGCCGTTTTCATGTGGGCATTAACGAAAATCTCATATTAGTCATTCGAAGTAAGTGTTTCTGATATCTCCTGAAGTGCATCGAATTTGTTTCTTAATGTTACCGTGTATTTATCTCAACTATCTCTATTGTATAGCAAGGACCAGGCATAGCATACTTAGACTCTGAGGTGTCTTTGCCGTGACAATTCTTTGATCGGAAGACACCGTATAAAGATGAATATGCCTCAAAATTCAATGCGTTATTAATCCATTTCTTATTCATGGAGATATAGTCTATATGTGTTTTAATGTTGTTTGCTTAAGTTTAGGTCCATAGATTAGGCTCTATTTTGAATAGCTACTACTCTAATGTATAGAGTAGTGTTATGTTTTGACCTGTTGACCCGGCCAAAAATGCCATTCAAGGTAATGCACCGAAAGGAGGTGACACATTCTGGTGGCAGTTATGAGAGGAAATCCTGTGGGCGGAAATTGGCTGATGAAATGGGACGAGGTAAAATCATCATCATCATCATCATATCGTGCTGGCAGCACGGATATCCCTGACCCTCTCTCGCCACTCCTCCCTATCGTTCATCGCCCTAGGTAGGTCTTCAGGACAACAACCTGTATCCTCACATAGCTGCTGAATGTACGTTCGTGCTGGTCGTCCTGCTTTTGCGCGGCCGTGTGTGGGGATCCATAAGAGTACATCTCTTATGAGTTCATCTCTGCTTCTCCAGCAATGTCCTGCATGTCTGGTTCGCCTAACTTGAATAGATTTCGTGATAGGGGGCAGGTGGCCGTACAGTTGGTGTCTTGTGGGGTGTTGCTGCCAGGACTTGTTGAGGATTGCACGCAGCATTCTTGTGTAATTGCCATCTAGTTTCTTCTCCAGCCGTTTTGTTAGCGTCCATGTAGTGCATCCATATAGCAGTATCGATGTGACCGCTGCCTGGAAGAAACTGCGTTTCATTTTATCGGTTAGGTCTGATTTCCATATAGTCGATAGCCTATTGATAGCTGTCCATGCTTTCGTTAACCTCGTTTCGATGTCCTTTTCGGTTGATTCGACGCTGCTTCCTAGGTACGTGAATTTGTCTACTAGTTTAAGAGGGGTTCCTTCTAGAGTGGAGATGTCCCCCGTTTGGTTATAGCACATATATTCCGTTTTGTGTGCATTAACATGGAGGCCTATGCTTGCTGCTGCTCGTTCCAGGCTATGCAGAAGTGTTTCGGCTTGGTCAGGTGTATTTGCCAGTATCGCTATGTCATCGGCGTAGTCGGCGTCGGTAATCGTTGTTGCGGGATATCTTCTGCTTCTTTTCTTCGTCAGTTCGAAGCCATTCTCTTTGATTTTGTCAATCGATGTTCTAAGTACGTAGTCTAGACAAATGATAAAGAGATACGGAGCCAGCGTGTCCCCTTGTAGTACTCCTGCTACAATGTCGAAGTATTCTGTGTCTCCATCTGGTGATCGTACTTTTACTTTAGTGTTTCTATAGAGAATCGTTATTGCCGCTACGGTTTCTTTAGGTATGCCGTACGCTAGTAGGATTTGTTCCATCTTTCCTCTGTGAATGGAGCCGAAAGCCTTGGTAAAGTCGACAAATATTAATGTCGCTTGTAGGTTCTTTGCCCGTACACCCTCAAGGATTCTGCGGATGGTTAGTATTTGTGAGGTCGTAGATCTATTTCTTCGGAAGCCATTTTGGTTTTTTCTAAGTATGTTGTCGATTTTGGGTTCTATTCTGTTTCGTAGTAGGGCATTGTAGATTTTGGCAGCTATGGATGTAAGTGTTATGCCTCGGTAGTTTTTGGCTAATCCGAGGTCCCCCTTTTTAGGGAAGGGGAGTATGCATCCCTTCGTCCATCTATCTATCGGATTTTGATTGTATACTGCGTTGCAGTGTCGGAGCAGTATGTCGTCGAATTGTCTGGTCTTCCATACTTCCGGGGGAATTTCGTCCAGTCCTGCAGCTTTCCTATTTTTAATTTTTCTGAGAACCGAGTCGAGTTCTCCTTGTGTGAACGGTCCAAGTTTAATGTCTAATTGTTTGCTAATTATTCTGGTGATTGGTTCATGCGTTATTTTTGGTGGGTTTCCAAGTAAGTTTTCGAAGTGCTGTTTCCACAGTTTTATTCTTTCTTGTTGGTTTGCTGCTTTAAGTTTTGCTTTGGCTGTGTTCTTTCTTCTGCTCACTTCGTTTATTGTTTGCCAGGCAGGTAAAAAAGATCCCATTATACTCTCATAGACTGACGCACCGGAAGAGAGTGACCTCTGAACTGGATGACAGTTATTTCCGCTCGATGACGATCGCACAGGCCATTCCAAAGAAAGCGGAAGTGACACATCCCGGTCCCCAGATATCGGAAGTAGTTGTGGAGGCGTGTCAATATCAGCGCGTGGGAGTTTTAAGGTAATATAAGGCCGACGAGTTGAGTTCCGGTCAGTTGGGTTCAACGAGGCAGTGGAGACAGGCGAGTATAGTTGAGGACAAGCAGTATAGTTGGAGACGGACATAGACGCGATGTAGTAGGAAAAGTCAGCACCCCGGAGAGTGGACTCTCAATGCTCGGTTGAGCAACCATGGAGAACGAGAAAGACACAACGCTGACGGCCATAACTTCGGGGTCAAAATATTTCGGTAATGTTCGGTCTCCAGCTCACATGCAAACTTTGAACAACCCTTTCGAAACTTACAAATAAAGATGAGAGGTAAAATATTTTATAAAGAAGTCTTCCTGCGTCTTCCTTGCGTCTGTTTAATTATTTATTGTGTCGTTGTGATGCTGCATGAACATGTACATGTGTATATAAGCATATTTATAATGTGAGTATATAACAGTAGGACACTACTCCTTCCTCTGAATTGCTCCACTTTTGCTTGATTCGTACTTCATAATGATGAATGATAAATAAGTACCGTTTTTTTTAGTCTTTGGTATGACTCGACCTGTGATTGAATCCCGTCTCCCAAACCACTGGCAACCACTCTAACCATTTTGCCTAATGTCTTATATATATATATATATATATATATATATATATGTGTGTGTGTGTGTGTGTGTGTGTGTGTTTGTCTGTGTGGACGAAAAGTCAATATGCTAACCAATATTTTGTCATTGAATGTAACCAATTAATGTTCAACTTCCCATCTTCATATTTCATAGCTATGCAATATTTGGATTACATTGGTAAAAATAACATTAACAGCAGATAAGGCTTCCTGGAGGTGCCCGTGGTGTAATGGTTATCGTCGCAGGAATTAGACACGGCGATACGAGTTCAAATCTTGGACGAGACTGATTGCATTTCACATAGCACTAATACCTTTGGGAAAGGTATGAATCCAATTATTCTCCCTCCAGTTATAGGTAAATAGTAGGGCAGACTATGTTCTTCAGCCTTGGTGAGGCAACTAGTCTAGTAGGAGGAAAACTCTGAATTGAGACCTGTCAAACTCCGCTTAAAAATTTACCTTGTGTCATATCATGCCCGAGGTGAGCTGTTGGTAAGTATGATAAGACATCCTCATATAAACCTTTCAACCAACTAATATATATATATATATATATATATATATATATATATATATATATATATATATATATATGTGTGTGTGCGTGTGTGTGTGCGTGTGTGTGTGTGTGTGAAAAATAAAAAAAAAAACAATATCGCAGTTGAGTATTTCTCCTCACAGTCCATGACATATATGTTAAAGTAATTATAACCGATAAGATTGAATCAATTGAGTAAACACCACAATTTCTTTTAAGAAATACGGTTAGATTAATATTGTCTTGAAATCTTTATATTTAATGCACCCAACGGAATATCATTCCACCCAGAATATATATTTCCAAATTAAACACGTGCTCACATAAAGCAAATTCTAAATTGAAAATATTAAAATGAGATAATATATTTTAAAAATTAGTTTAGGTTTATTGACTGATCGTCTTATTTCATGATATGCCCGAAAAAAATCTTTTTGAAACCGTTTTTAAAAAACTGCGAAACGAATTGCTAAGATATATAGATAAGTAAAATACATCACTTGAAATTTATATGCTTTTTGATTTTGAAATATAAACAATCAGGAAATAAAATCAATTGATAATGGCCTTAAGCTAAAATCCATCAAGATGAAAATGATTGTAAAAGATTTTTCTCAACACTGGTGTGCATTATTCTTCCGTCTATACCATATACATGTATATGCTTTTTCAGCTTTATTGGACATCATGCTATTTTGTTTCATTATTATTCGCTATGAATCTGATAACTTCCTAATCATATTTTACTGCAATTTTTATTCTCTTTTAAATAATCAACTCTTGAAGCCTCTTGCAATTCTCCTGGAAATGCATTTTTGCATGGAGAGAATTCTGTCAAGAATGAAATAATTGGAAATTTGTATGTACAGAACTAATGAAAACGTCAGATAATAAAAGCCTCCGAGCTATTTTCCACAATGATATGTATCGTTTACAATCATGCTGATTGAATAATACGTCGTTCTTGTTGATGAAATCTGGACGCCTATCATCGATTCTTACGTTCAATTTGTCCAATATCTTTTTTTTTTTTTTTGGTTTGTATCTTTTTTTTTCTTTCTTTTTTTTTTTTTTGAAAATTTTCCATAATTTCATCAAGATACACTTTTCTTCTTTTGAAGAACGACCTTTAGGAATGTTTGTGGCGATTTTTTTTTCTTTTTTTTTTTTTTGTTGTTGGCCTTACGATCATTTGACTTAGACGTTGACCACGCTCATCACATCCTGTTTCAAAAATGAAATATTTTAACTATTCTCTAGTTAATTTGCGATTTCTTTCTATTTTTCTTTCTTTCTTTCTTTCTTGAAGCAATCCTTAATTTCTTTATTTCTTATTTCTGCTTTCATACATTTTCAAAATGTATCTAATTATTTATTCATACATTTATTAATTGAACTTTCGAGCATTTTCCAAATGTCTTTCTTTATTTTTCTATATTTCCATTTTCTTTCTTTCGTTCTTTTCATCTCTCATTTTTTAGCTGTTCTTATTTTCTTTATTTCTTTTTTCAGCTTCCATTCATTTTCCAAATGTGTTTTATTTATTTATTTATCCATATAATTTATTCATATAATTTCAAGAATTTTCTCAACAGCTTCTTTCTTTCTTTCTTTCTTTCTTTCTTTCTTTCTTTTTTTCTTTCCAATGGCTATCCTTTTTTCTTTATTTCTAATTGTTGCTTCCATATACTTTCTAAATGTATTTATTTTTTATTCAAATAATTACTAATATAACTTTCGAGGATTTCCAAACACCATTTTCTTTCTTTCTTTCTATCTTTCTTTCTATCTTTCTTTCAACTGCCGTTATTTTTTTCATTTCCTGTTTCTGCTTTCATACATTTTCC
>CAUZXS010002240.1:32500-95000 GCA_963585895.1 Sepioteuthis lessoniana
TTTCATCACAGATTTATGCATGTGCTTTTTCTCTTCATTTCCTTCATCTTATTTTTCATCTGATATAAATATTTCTTCTCTTTTCTTTCGAGTCTCTTAAATTTTTTTCAGATATTCATTAATGGACTTCTTTTTCTTCGTCCTTCTACTCAACCCTTTCAAACTCATAAATTTTCATATTTATATTCTCTATATCTGCTTTTCTATTTTTCAAGTCTTAATTCTTCGGGATCTTCCTTCTTCTTCTTCTTCTTCTTCTTCTTCTTCTTCTTCTTCTTCTTCTTCTTCTTCTTCTTCTTCTTCTTCTTCTTCTTCTTCTTCTTCTTCTTCTTCCTTTCCTGAGAATTTTTCTTCCTACCGTATTTAATTTTTCTCCTTCTCTTTTAGAATGTATACTACTTCTCCTTTATATCTTCTTCATATCTATCACAAACTCTTTAGTTTTCATTCCTCTCGTTTCATCTCTTCTTAAATGCGAAGCTTCAACGAAAAGCTCTGTGATTTATTTCGATATTTTTCCATTTCCAAATACTTCAATGTCTATATAACACCTCTGGTCCATCTCTTTTCAGTTACTATCTTAACTTCCTCTTCAATCAGTTCTTTTTTTGTCTTCAGAACCACCCCACCTCCTTTATTGTCACATCTCAACATCACCCCTTCTTCTAGTTTATTGCACGTAAGATCAGATTCATTTATATTATCTCGCCGTGCGGATGGATTCATTCAGGATTGTCCATATATACATGCATATAAAAGTACACACACACACACACATATACACACATATATATATATATAGGTTTATGCTTATGCGTGATTGGCTGGGTTAGATTTATATGAGCACACACATACAGTCGTGTGTGTGTGTGTGTGTGTGTGTGCATACAGTTAGATGCTTTCATAATACAGAAACAGATCAAGTAATAGAAAATGAAGATGCACACACACACACACACACAAAGATACACACACACACACACACACACACACACACACACCACACACACACACACACACACACACATATATATATATATATATATATGAAAATAAATATTTGGATTTTAATGAATATATAAGAACACGTTTTATGAATTAAGTTTGCATTTTCAGTGTTTATGCGTGCATATGTGTATGTTTATGTTTCTATATTCTTAAGCCATTTTATATGTATATCATATACACATGCATACATATGTATTTAAGTAAATTCGCGCACACACACACACACACACACACACACACACACACACACACACACACACACACACACATACACACACACACAAACACACACATACGCATATATATATATGTATCAATTGATTTGGCTGCATACATACATATATATATAATATGTATGCAGCAGAATCAATTGATAGATTTATGGACATATATTTGCTTGTGTTCTTTCTTTTTCAACTTTTAACCTATTTCTTCATAATCTCCGTTTTCTCCTTTTTCTTTCTTTTCTTCACCCATCTTTCTTTGCTACCTTTCATCGTCCCTCATCCGTCCCTGCTTTCCCTTTTCTCTCTTTCTCTCTCTCTCTATCTCTCTATCACTTTATCACTCTGTCTATCTTTCTTTTTTTTCGATTCTCTCGTTCCCTCTTACCCTTTTCTTTCGATTGTGTGAATATGAGAAATGGGGAAAACGGATAAACCCAAAATAATAAACCCCTTGTGCTGGAGTAGCCATTATTGTTCGATTCTGAGTGAGGAGATTTCTTTGGCCCGTTGTCTAGTGATTCTTATTGCACAAAATCCTTGCCAATAATGGGCGATTAATTCAGCTTTTTACTCATGATTCCTTGGGCATCTTTTAGAGCAGAGTATTAAAAAAAGAACGCACACAGAACAAAAGTGCTCTCTGAAATAAGCCAATAATCATGTAGCTCTGAATATCATAAAATATTAGCAACTCATGACTGTGATATCATTGTACACTAACACACACACACACCCACACACATATATATATATAGTGAGAGAGAAAGAGTTTTCTAATTAAAAAAAAAGGGGGAATAATCTTTGTTTTAAATACAGGCTCCTCTTTGATGATAATGATTTAACCGCACGTGAAACTATAAGTCAACAGAACCCAAAAATACAGTTTTTATGCGATTTTGCTTGGCAGCATTGGAAAACAATTTTATCATTTATTGGACGTTTTTCTTTCGTGCAAACTTTTCAATCCTATATATATGTGTGTGTAACATATTGACCTTCGATCTAGCCGTCAATCGAGAAACATGTTCATCCGGTCGAAGATATCACCTTGAGATGTGCACGGGTTGAATTCGGTACAGATGCGACGCCCACAAGAAGCAGGTGTACGACAAACAATTATATAACCCGGTGCCACAGATGGTTCGAGTTAGTTGGAGTCAGTTTGTTGGAGTTCGAGTTGCAGTTCGAGGCAGTGAGAACCAGCTCCAAGCAGAGGGCTTGGGCCCTCAGGAACCCGGTGGGGCAGCCCAGCAGAAATTAGGAAGAAGTACTGCTATGACCAGAGGAAGTTGGGGTCAATATGTTGCAGTCTGTTTAGTCTCCAACTCACCTCTCATACACAATCCTTTCGCAACCCTTTCGAATGAGGTGTGAGAGGTATATTTTTTTAAAGAAGTGTGTTCGTCCGTTCATTGAAGTTCGTTTATTATGTTGACTATGTTTCTGTGTATAGTTGTATATGTATTATGCGGCTATTCAATATGTATATGCGAAGGCCTTTCAATAATTAAGAGGATATTTTGAATAACACATTTTTTTTTCTGAATCTCTTCCAAAAAATAAACTATATATTCTTTTCAATTGCTTTAAATGAAAATCATTTTAATCTTTCTAAAACATTGATTTTAAAACTTTTCAAAATGGAGAGAAGTTTTTGGATATCCATCGAAACATTTTTTTACATGCTGCATAAGTTGTGTGGATGGCATAACATGATGTAAAACTAAAGTAAACAAGACGATTCCCAAACAGAAATGCTACGTAAGTTGCGTTGGTGGCATAACAGGATATGCACCAGTTCCCTAAATAAGCAACCTAGGTATTTCCACACCGGATGTGCCACGTAAATTTCTTGCGTGGCATGCTAAACTCGAGGCGTGTCCACGTGTTAGCTGGAACTATGACTTCAAGGATTGCGTGGGCTTCCAAAACGTACTATAACAAGGGTAGATTTAGACCTAGGTAGAACGAAGCAGAAATGCAGAGAGGTTCCCAAGAAAAACCGCTTCGTCGTCCTTATGTGCGTGCATTTAAACCATCTCCAAGTCGGTCTTACTCTACCCATACGTACATTTGGGAAATAAAAAACAAGAAAAGAAGGAGAATATATTTTCATGTTTAAGCATTTTGGTATTCTTCCCTCTTTACATTAAAAGGTGTGATTCCAGTTATGAATAGAGTTTGTCATCAATATTTTTGGTAGACGCAAACTATGTGTAATTTACATAAGAATGTGCGATGTTTAGAGAAAAGCTTTCTTTAGTCAAAACATGCTTAAAATGAGCCAAACATTGGTTTGCCACGACGAAACTGAGTTGAAAAATAATACACGGTGAGGAAATGTACTGACTCTCTAATAAGGAAAAAGTACCCGGTAGACCAGTCTGAAAAGATTCACCTTCTTAGAGTATCCTTAGTTATATAAAAAACAACTTATCCTTATTGATTTTCTAAAAAAAGAGCTTTCGTCTTTATTTCAATAAAAAAAAATAATTTGGTCTTTATTTCAGAAACACTTCATCAGAATGACGAGTTTCTTCATATCTATCTATCTATCTATCTCTGGAAGACAATTTAAAATTCTGGCCGATATTGTTTAAATACAACTTCCTGTCCGGTGATTGAGTCTGAGAAGTCGTCTTAACACTTATGATTCTGAAAAACACATGAATGATTCTTCTCTGTTGAGACTGTGATCTGTCTCAATGAAAGTACAACCGATCTAACAGAACATCTTTGGATTTAGCAACACGTCCATTGCTAGCACTGCAAAGCCTTTTCATTTGGCTGCCTAATATATTAGAGATTAAAATACTAATGAAAGTAGTATACTGGAAAAAAGAAGCTAAATATCAGTCTAGTAAAATAGCGTCTGGTTATAACGATGGAGGAATGTCATTTATTTGTGCTTTTGGTCATTCATCTACACTTACTGAAACGACACTGGTCCATTTCTTAAGTAGCGACAGTGATGTGCGTGAAAGGGTTCAACAGTCCAACCTTCAAATAAAGAGCACATTCAATAACTTCCCAATGTAAAATAAGAACGTCTACGTACGTAACATTTTCCAGTTTTTGTTTTTTTCACTTTTATGAAAAACGTTAGGCCACCTCATCTGTTACAATCTTTTTGTTGATGAACGAATGGAAATAATATTTTATGAATGAAAAAAAAAACCCTTCAAAGGAGTTATAGCTATGACCAATAACTCTTTTGGTTATCATGTAAATGATTAAGAAAAACAATCGGTACAATCCTTTCATATATATATATATATATATATATATATATATATATATATATATATATATATTAGTGACTGTAGTCGGTGGCGACCCGAAGGTTTCCTTTTCATTAGCAATTAAACCAAGGAGTTGGGAAGACGCTACTCCTCTTCCTGGATTGTTCCACTTTACCATTGACCCGTACCTTATAATGTTGATTGTTAAGCAAGGTGGTATCAAGTACCATTTTTGTCTTTGGTATATATATATATATATACAGACAGACTGTTTTGTTGTATCACAACTCTCTTCCGTGTGGCAAAAGACCCGATATTCTCAAAACTGTGATCAAAAACCGGCTCTCTTTTACGCCAGTCGTAGATTCTATCGTACAGCCACGATAAAACTAGAGTAGCGAATGGATTTTAAACACATATGTATCACATTTTTGTTTTGTTTAACTCCCACCGAGAGCATAATTCCTTCGAAAAGCCTTGTCATACGCGAGGGGCAACCGTTAATTCCTTCGTTAGACAGCTCAACCGCACGGGGGTGCTTGACCATATATATATATATATATATATATATATATGAAAAATACAATTATATATATATATATATATATATATATATATATATATGTGTGTGTGTGTGTGTGTATGTGTGTGTGTGCATTTTCCACCACTGTTGAATTTTCCTTTGATCACCATCCTATGCTTACCTTCTTTCGAATAAAATAGATTATCACCGACATAATTCTCAGAAGAGAAATTACCGAAACCAAGGTTCTTCTTTTTTCTGATTTTAATTCAAGTTTTAATAATTTTAAAAAGTTCTTAATACCAAGCGCACCTTTTTAGTATATATATATATATATATAAGTTCTGTTTTTGTGCTGCTAGATGATAAGCGTTAATAATATTCAAACGACAGAGCTAGTGCCGGGACTATTGACAAGGGAACTCGCCAGACAATCACTCAACAACCAGACTAAATGAAATAGACATTTGAATTCTCTAAAGGAAATAAAATATGGCAATGTTTGGTCTTAAATATTGGAAATATTTTATCAGATTAAGAAACTGTATACGTCATCAAGAATCAAATATTGCTTTAAAAAGATCCAGTGATAAAATTCACTTTCCATCGCAATCATCCTCTAAGTTTTGATTTTATCGGATGATGATTTGTGTCATAGGGTAAAAATAAAATTACTGGAGGAAAAATTATCCTAATTGCTATTTGGTAACCGATTTATATATTTTCTAACATTGTTAAAAGTGGTTAGGTATAAAGTCATGTATAATTCTATATTGTGTATTAGTCAAGACCTTATTATGATCATGAAATCATTAATTTATCGAATTCATTTAAGAGATAAAAGCTGGTTCGAATTTTCCTTTTATCAGAATTTCAAAATTATAAAATTATTAACTAGTTTAATGCCAGGAAATTCAACGTATTCGCAAGTATATACAGTAGAGAAAACCGTATTGGGTAGATGTAAAGGGGAAGTAAATGTATTTACTTAGAACAACTTACTCTTTCTTTTTCGATTTTTTTTCTTTTAATCAGTTCTTATTGTTATTAAATTCGGCAAACTCTTGTTCTACACTCCCCTTGTTTGTTTACATATTTATGAGAATCTATAGGAGATTTGAAAGAATATAAAGGATTTATTTGACTTCCCACCAAGTCAGATTCGACATGAAGTCATTTATGGTAGGATGTTTACACGCCAATCGAGTGTCTTACGTGGCTGTCAGAAAAAAATGCTTGATCTCTTTAGTATTCTGATTTAGGGGCGCCCCAGTCACCAAATAATAAATTCAGTCGTGTTAAACAGGTATTGGCTGGAGGCAAGGCCTCATAAAAGAGTGATTACTTGGAGAAGAATTAGAAAGATATTTCTTTACAAGTTTAAGTATTACAGCTATTGATGCGATACAATTAGACTCTGAACTCCACTTCATTTTTTTAACAAATAAATGAACTGATTGTGTGTTAAAGCAAAAGATGAAAAAATAAAAACTATGTTAAACTTGAGCTGGAATTGAGTTTTGATAAAGAAAGCCAATTTTGCTTTGTGCTATTTGTAGAAAGTTTTAATTTAAACAAAAATAATCTACATTATAACACTTAACAATTTAGAGTGTGTTTGATATAAAGACTTGTATTTCTATTTGTAGTTGATTTTCTCATCAGCTTTCTGAACTTTAAGACCAGTTTCAGTTTATCTGCTCTAAGATAGCAATTTTTGGGGGTGTTTAGAAATAGAATACCCAGCTGATAATTAGATTATATAATAATGAAACCAGAAAAATCCGAAAGATGCAAGGGAAAGTCCAAATGTTATTTTATTAATTGTTAAGAGCTTGTTTAATTTTGCAATATACATTCTTCTTTAAAAGGAGCCTTACGTTTTTTGTAGAATGGGATCGAGTATTAGGTCATCGAGAATGAAAATAAATTAACTTTTTGTTTTAATTAACTTCTAGAATGAAATAGACAATTTTTGTTCATTATTCACACGTACTTAATTTAATTTAATTCAAAATAGTTTCTTACTTGATTTTTAATATCGTAAACTTTACATAAAATTATAAATGGACTTCTAAAATTAACTTTAAAAACATTAAATGAATTTAAATATTTTAAACTTCATTTTTTATCCAAAATTAGAGTGAGATTGTATTTTAAAAAAAACAACTTTTAATAAAATTATTTTGTACAAACGGGGATTTTAAAAAATAACTCGGGAGAAAAGCATCCTCATAATTGTATAACTTTTAATTCGATCGACAACTAACTATTGGCATGACTAAGAAGAAAGTCTGAAGAACATTCTTGATAAAAACTTTTCATTGAAATATTAGATTTTTTTCTAAGTTATGCTAACACCACCACCTTATAATCTTGTGGTTCTATTGTAATAATAAAAATCATTCATAAACACGGACTTTTGAAATATCTTCGACACATGAGAAAAAAATTATCACAAAAACATCCACCAAAGAAATATAAAAATTCTAAAATTTCTAAGAAAAACTATTTAAAATACAGACATTAATACCTCGCTATTGCCAAGAAATGCGTTCATCTTAGAGTTATTAGCAGAAATACTCCTAGTCACACGGTATATATGAAGACATTTGCCAATTTAGTGCCAAACACATGTTCACAGATCTTTATGTGCAATAGCAATAGCTGCTATGATACCATGTTTCATATGTTTAAACTCAATTTGAAAGAGAGGGAAAGTACTTATTTTACATATGCACATAGGAAAATGTTCCGTGATGACAAATGACCAAAATGTTTATTCGAGAAAGCTTCTTTAAAGGAGGATATTATGAATATACAGGAGGGAATGATAAAATTGTCGCCCTAGAAAAGACGACATGATTCCATTTCCGTTTAATGAAAACCGGTTTTCTTTTTTTGTTGCAGACCATCTACTAATTGGCCAGTTGTGTACAAATCGAAAGACCCATAAGAGACTTCTATCATGTCTGAAAGTGACCCAGTGTTTAACGAGCGAGATAGGAGATGCGCTGCTGTACAACGCAAGCTCTGTACTGTTCAAAGTTGTGACAACAGGGCCATTGCCACCACCTCAAAATGCAAATTTGGATAGCCACAAATAACAGGGACATGCTCAGGGTGATGAAAACAAAGTTTCCGGCTACGGTTATGTTGTGGTTTAAAGTGAAGGCCACATCATGCCACCTCACATCTTCTAAGTCGGCTTGAAAGTCAACGCTAAAGTGTACCTGGATGTGCTGAAGAGTGTGGTGATCCCCTGGTGCTATCAGGTGGCCGGTGGCAGACTCTGGGTGTGACAAGTTCAAAGAGACCCAGGCTTGGCTTCAGGAGTGCTAAGACTTTGTACGCGTCTCTCACTGACCCCCCTTCTCCCCCGACCTGAACCCGCTGGACTACTTCGTTTGGTCATACGTCGAGAACATCACCAACATGAACTCCCACAAAGCTAGCCTGATTACCGCCATCCGCCGAGTATTCGACGAGCTTCCGTCGACGCTGGTGGAAAAGGCATGCTCACAGTTCCGGATCCGTATCGAGGAAGGGATTGAGACTGAAGGTGGCTACATCTCCACTACATAATCAAGTTACCTGAATTAATTTTTTTCTTTAAAAGTTTTAAAATAAAGCTGTAGTGTTGTTTTCTTTAGGACGGCATTTTTATCGTTCCATCCTGTAGTTTTAACCATTGTTGTAAAAGTTGCCTTCTGTGAGCGTGTGAGGTCATTTCCAAAAGTATCGCGTTTTACACTGTATTAACCAAGAGATAATAAACAATGAATGAAACGTTTATTTTCTTGATGATAAACCACACACACACACACATACACACACACGTTTCTTTATAATGCCCAATTTATTATATATATATATATATATATATATATAGATATAGACATATATGTGTGTGTATATATATATATATATATATACCTAAGGATCAACATATTACACTGGTTTACAAAAATACATTTTTCGTCTGAGGCAAGAAAAGGGGTAGGTGTTTTTTGTTAATGTGGGTGTGCTGAATTCAAATTCATAAATAGTTTAAATAGTTTCATTTTGATATAAACAGAGAATATATGTGCATATTTCAAGAGTTGCAGCAGCTTATAACAGATAAATCAGGATAGATAAAGAACACTGATTGAATCAATATATATGGATGACACAATTACACAATTCATAGTACCATAGAAAGCCAAAAGTGTGTTTTCTTAGAAGATCTGGTGTATTTTGCCCCCAGGGTTCCATTTGCCTTGATAGTTGCTTTCCATCTTCGTAATGTTTTAGTGGAATCTTTCTCCATGCTCATCACTCACTGCTCCAAGGTTTAGCGGGAGGAAGTTGAGGTGGGAATGGAGAAAATAAATCTTCAGTGACATTCGGCATCCCATATCCTCGTAAGACTTTAGAAACTACTCAATACAGGCTTGGTAATCTGGTACGCGTGTGTTACAAAGGAAGCCACTACAGACTGACTTGAATGCTTCCCATGCTCTCAGTTCCTTTAAGCTAAGAAGCTCCTCAAAACCAGTATCCTTCAGCACTTCTCGGATCTGAGGTCCGACAAAGATGCCCTCTTTGAGCTTTGCAGCACTAAGACCTGGGAACACAGTAGTGTTGGAAGGCAGCATCATTTTTTGTGCAACGCCTTCACGAAATTCTTCATCAAACCAAGCTTGATGTGAAGAGGAGGAAGAAGCACCTTGTTCATGTCCAACGGAGGATTCTCCTTGAGGTTGTGTTCGCTAGGAACAAAAGTGCTTCTAGACCCCCAGTCTTTCTGCTTGTAATGCTGGGATACAGCTCGACTATCCCAGAGACAGACAAAAAATACAGTACTTTGTGAAGTCCGCTTGCATACCCATAAGAAGACCAATGACCTTATTTGTTCCGATTCCTGAAACTGGTGATCCTTACATCTTCCTGGACTAGGTTCCACTGTTTAAGCCGAGAAGCCAAGAGCTCTGACTGCTGTTTAGACAGATACAAATCACGAGCAAGATCATTCAGGTCTTCTTCTGTGATCCAGTTTGGCTCATTGCCACTTCTTCCTAAATATGTAGACTCAATATCTTTCAAAGATATTGGCTCGGCAAAATTCTCCCTTGAAGGCATTTCTTCATCTGATAAGGAAAGAAGATCCTTATTTACTGTAGGTGTGGGTACAGGAAGATCATCTAAATGGGGAACGGGTCTCATAGCAGATCGCAGGTTGGCATATTTGATCTTTTTCCTAGAAGATGCATTGAAACCAGTTATATTAGTTAAACAAAAATGGCAATCATCTGCGTGGTTTCGCGGCTCTCTTCAAATCATCGGGACTGTAAAGTTGAAAGCCGCTTTCTTAACATTAAACCATGCAGTTAGTCCATTGTAGCAGAGTTTACAACAGATGTGTGGAGCCCAAGACTTGTCCTGATCACTAATTGTACAGTCAAAAAAGTGAAAGTAGGCCGTTCTGAGGAGGGAAGTGATGGTTCGACGCTGTGCAAATGTTGCGAAGTCCCCACACATGTAGCAGAAAGAATTGGCCTTGTTGAGGAATCCTCGACATTTTGACGTGCTTGAAGCCATTAGAGAATCTGAAAATATAACAAAGTAAAACTAAATGTGCATTTGAAAAATGTAATACTAATATTTAGTAACCCAAAACATGTGTAACACGGTAGTTGAGGGACACCAACCACCTGCGCTGTCTGCGAGACAACCTCTTCCAATGACTGCAAGAGTGTGGATTGAGACCTGCTGCCTTAACTGTCAAAATCAGTCTTGATATATTACTATATATATATATATATATATATATATATATATATATATATATATATATGTAATGCAATCTTACCACTTACATTTAGTGCATGATAACCAAAAAATAAGTCTCACAGTATTAGAATTAACCCTGAATTCATATACGCCTTTATGTATCGTATATGCACAAAATGCACACTGTGCATATCTAAAAAAACTAGAGGTGATTAGTAAAAACGGATTTTAAATTTGAAATCAGCACTCTCAAATTTGATAAAAACGGGTATTTTTGTGCTTACCTCAATTTCTTTGTAAACCAATGATATTATTATTAACTTTTGTCGCTGATGAAATTTCAGACGAAAATCTAGGGACAGAGAACTCTGAAATTTTAATGTGAAAAATAAAATGAAAAATATTAAGATTGCTTCATTGGGAAACATGTTACAGACGATAAAGCATGCATTCAGAATCAGTTTAATTTTATCTTAACCTCTCATATTTCACTGGATTAATCGATTCATTTACTCGCTCACATATACACACACATAAAAATAATGCACTTTGATCGAAGAGTATTAAGAGCCATATCACCGGGTGGGGGGGTAGAATACTCGATTGTATCCTCGGTAGACGGTTAGGTCTCCTCAGAACGAAAGCACGATCTACGAAACTGCATCTGTTGGTGAAACTTCAATTCAGGGGTTGTGAAGACTGTATTCGTTAATGGCTTTTACTTCCAGTTCTAATCTGTGTCGGAATAATAGTACTTCTTTGAGTCTCATAGATATTTGTTATGATCTATTGATATCTATAGATATCCGATATGATACTGATTCTGATTAGATAGATTTACTCTATTACCCATATATCTGTGTGCACGCTTTTTATAGAAAGGTTAACTACTCAAAATTAATGGAGGTGCCCGTGGTGTAATGGTTATCCTCGCAGGAAATGGACTCGGCGACACGAGTTCAAATCCTGGACGAGACTGATTGCAATTCACATGGCACTAATACCCTTGGGAAAGGTATGAATCCAGTTATTCTTCTTCCAGCTATGGGTAAATAGTAGGACAGACTAGGTTCTTCAGCCCTGGTGGGTCAACTAGTCTAGGAGAAGGAAAACTCTGAATTCAAACCTGTTAAACTCCGCTTAAAAAACTGACCTTGTGTCATATCCTGCCCGAGCGGAGGGGTTGGTAAATATGGTTAGCTACTCAAAATTATGATAGTTTTTTAAAATGTTATAAGTTATTTAAATAATGTACTTGCTTACATTTTTTTTCGATGGGACTACTTGAACTCATATGAATATGTGAAAACTAATTATTATTATTACTATTTCTCTTCTGAGAGATTTTCCCACCAGCGTAAGCTGGTGGTTTACATTGGAGTATCAGTGACACCAATCTCCTCAAGTTTCCAGCACTCTTCTTAGAATTGTGGTTACTATACCTAGCGTGCCATTTACAACATATATCACCGTCATTTAATGTCCAATAGTTTTTTTCGGTTCTCTAGCAAAGTCTAGGTACATATCTCTCTTTTCGATTTATTTCAGTTTTATGCTGTAATCAGCCAGAATCACCAAGTCCGGTAATTTCACTGAGATTAGGTGATCCGTTTATATCTCAAAATCTCAAAGGATTTTATGCGTCTTATTTTCAAGGAGGGATTATATGTAGTTCAAATACCATTTGTTCATTTGGTCAAATTTAAACTTCTTGTACATTTCAGTCCTATCTTGCCTTAAACTCTCTTTGGTGTAATTTACTGCATTGGCATATTATGTGATTGATTGTTTCATCTCTGACACCACATAATCAACATTTACTATTTTGTTAGATCTTATCTATTTCTGCTTGCTATAGTTTACCCTCATGGCTTGGTTTATTTTAGTTTGGTTTGGTTTTACGGCATATCTACGATTGTATGTTCTTTAATGACATATCTATTTTATACATATAAACAGTTCTATTTCAAACAATTCAGTTTAAAATAAGTTCACTGTTTAGTTCTATTTGACCAATAGATAGGACCCAGAGCTCCAGCATTACTGAAGTTTGGCAATCAAATTATTTAGTGTCATATCCAGAACATTCGTTAGGGGAGTCTTACCCCTCAGCCGAGATGCAGACCGTGTACTGTGCAGCCTTGGCCGACTGGACCAATATCTTATTGCCTAGTTTTGCGTTGCTATCAGAAAAAAAATCTGTTTCTCTCTAAAAGACTTCTCTTTAATATCTATGTCCAAGTTTTCTGGTGTGGGATTTCACTTGTTATGATAAACCAAAAAAAAACAAAAAACAAACTATGTGCCAATTATTGTTTAATAAAAGAAATACTTGTTACGATATCATTATCTTCATCATTGTGTGCTGCTTGCACGGATTTCCCTAATTCTCTCTAACCGTTATTCTCTATCGTCCATCGCTTCCGGCAGGACTTCTAAGCCACATCCTATGTCAGTACAGATCTGTTGTAGATAGGTTCTAGCTGGTCCCAAACACATGCTCCTCTGTACAAAGGTGATCTCATCTCTCGTCCTTACTTCTCCAACAGTGTACCGCATGTCTTGCTCGTCTAATTTGGATGGTTTTTGAGATGGATGGTAAGTAGCCGAACAGCTGCTGTTTTGTGGGATGTTGCCTCCCAGATTTGTTCAATAGAAGTTGTAGCATTTTGGGGCAATTGTCATCAAGATTCTTCTCCATACGCTTAATCGGCGTCCCTGTGGTGAATTTATATTGGTTTCGACACGACCGCTGCTTGGAAAAAAAACTGCATTTTATTTTTTTTCGGATAAGGCTGATTTCAACATGATTGACAGCCTATCGATAACTGTCTATGTATTCGCTGGTTGCGTAAAAAAATGTTACCTTATAACTGAGTACAAATAAAATATATTCGATAAAGAAAATGTGCTATTAAATAAATGCAATGGGACATTTACATATGTTTATAATTTCTTTGTAACTTTTATAAATGAATCAAATGTTGTAAGTAAGTAATCCATAAGGAGTTTAAATGCCATTAAGAAACGAGCCAAAGCAAACCAATCTACTGTTCTTCTAGGAGAATGGCTTTAGGATTAAATAACCTACAAAGGTTGATATGCCATTAAACAAAGAAACCAAACCAAACCAAAGCAAACCAAACTGAAAATATCGAAGCTGACTTTTCATGATTATTATATTTTCCAATATTGAATGAAAAAATTAGCTCAGTTCAGCAACATATTCTATGGTGGATCACCAGTATAATCTTTAGTGAGCTAGGTTGCCATGAGTTATTTCAAAATGAATTTCCGAATTATTTTAACCGTCAGCCAAACCTCTTTTATGACACCTTTTATAAGTGGGCGACCTTAGTTGAGAGTGACTCGAAGGCTCATTTTTCAATAGCTACTACACTGAGGTGTAGGGGAGGGTACTATTCCTTACCCTGGATTGCTTAAAATTACCCTTGATCCTTACCTTATAATACTGAGTGTTAAGCAAGGTGACATCAAGTACCATTTTTTGAGTCTTTGGTATGACTCGACCTGGGATTGAACCCCGGTCTCCAGGATCGTTGGCGAACACTCTACTCATTACGCTAATAAATGTGATAATAAAGTATTAATATCTGAACGTTTAATATACTTGTGGATGCAAAACAGGAATGGAAGTGGATCATCTTTCATACTTACCAGATTAATCTCGAGCTGATTTTACATGTTCTTTAAATTTAGAAATCATCAGATGTGTAAGATTTCAGGAAGTGGTGAAACATTGAATACAGTGGTGCAGCTTCGCATCCTATAGGAATAGGAGTTACTGGATGGCTAAAACTTATAAAATACTCATTGAAATTAATGTGCTGGATGTCAATGGAATTATCCTGAAAAAAAATTCATTTCTTTTTTTGTTTATTTCCATCGTAGTAAATACCGCTTCAGTCTTGGTATTTTAACACACCCCTTATACGTATTTATATATACGAGGAATGTGTTAATGAATACATCACTTAACCTGTATTTTATTATTTGATAAAGGGTCGATTTCAAAATCTTCATTGTATAATATTCGATATGTTTTTTTTTTTATATTCATCACTGAATTAAGCGAGTTGACAATAATGAAAGTTATGCTAAAAAATATCTATTTATTGTTCAAAATTCAGGTTTATCTTTTATTATCGAGCTTTGGAGCAAGTCATTTACTTTCTCACGTGAGAGGGTAATAAACCACATCGATAGGCATACACATTAAATATTATACGCTTCTCTCATTTAAAAGTATAATATTTGTAAATGTATATTTTCTGGATCTGTATAAAATTGCCTGTGTGTAAAATAAGGCAAAGCAATAACTATATCCGAAGAATGATGTCTTTCTAAGAAATTCTTAGTTTTATATTTATTTTCGATGATAACATTATTGTATTTATCCTTTTACTTTCATTTTATTTTAATGTGTGCACTTAAGGTGTTACACAAAATGCAGCATAACAATGACGCTAAAATAATACTCTGTATGCATCTGTGTTACATAAATAGATAGAGATATTTATCTGAATAGATAACAAAAACGAAATGGGCAAAAAAAATAAAATAATAATAATAATAAAAAAAGAAAGATACCCACATAAAGTTTTATTCCTTTTAATTTACTAATGTTTTATGTTGATTCTTCTTCGATTTCAAACATAATTTCACGTTTATTTCCCTTTCGAAAAATAGTTCTTTTTTCTTTTGCTTTTAAAATTGATAATATCGTCATTATTTGTTTTTCCGATTATTCAAAAAAAAACAAAAAAACAAAAATAAAAGAACAAAAAACAGGTACATTTCCGATTAAAAAAAACAGAAACACAAAAGGCACCGTTTACAAGAATAAAAAGAAAAAATATTCACAGAAGAACGCCGCAAAGGTAAAACAATTATAGGAAACTTTGCTTCTTTTAAAATAAAGAATCAAGAGAATATCACTACGACAGTGTTCAAATGTCATTCTGACAGCAATAAAAGCTGCACGCTTGTTTATCTAAACGAGATTCAAAATGTGGGAAATATATTTTTCTTTTTTACTGATCTTATAAGCGAAGTAAGCTAATATACTTATGTAAAAAAAATCCATTAAGTGCTTACAGCGAATCCTAATGGATCTATATGCCCCAGAAGTACTGGTTTAAAACTGTTGGTGCAACTGCGAAAGGATTTGATAGTTCTTTAGAGAATTAATATTAGTAGAAGGATTGCGCACTCTGAGATAATTAGGAGGTATGTAACATGGCAGTGGAAAATGTGATGGAAGAAGCCGGACCTAATAAGAAGAGATTTTATAGGCGTCCGTCTAAATTCTGTTTTATCTGTATCTTTATTGTAGTGTAATATTACCTAAAGTTTAAAATTTACTGAATGAAAATTAGTGATAGTTTTAATGAGTTAGAATCACACATACGAGTTGGCAGGTAAAATATCGTAGTCTTTTCATATCGGGTAACCTCGAGCCCCGAGATCACATTATACCGTATAATTGAACATATTTTTTCTTAATTCATTGACAAGTATGCGTTGTTTAAATATGTTAAAGAGAATATAAAAAGTTTGAGAATATTAAAGAATTATGAAAAACATTATTTTAAAGATTGGTTTGGTTTCTTAGTTTAATGGCATATCAACCTTCGTGGGTTATTTAATGCCAAAGCCATCCTTCTAGATGAACAAAAGTGATGATATTAAACCCATAATTGTGAGGATAAGGGGTTTCATGCCTTTTCCGAAAGTATTTGTCCGAAAGGGAACTTAATAGGGTGACTGGAGTTCGAACTCGTTCACTCCGACTCCGCTTTAACCATTACATCACAAGGACACCCACCTTATTTTTGAAAAAAAATGGCAGTTAATCTTTGCATATTGAAGAGGAAAGACAAGATGACAAATTCGAATATATTTCTGCAATGTACATACATATAACATTATGAAATATGCACACGTATGACATGAGGAGAAGATTGTGACGAAGGTAGAAAAAAAAGAAGAGAAAGACAGATTATACAATTTAAAACAACAAGCTATTGTGAGCAGCGTGATTGGACAATTCAATAATTTCACAGTAACTGTGACGCACGATCTGCGTTGATAAAATTCGTTCGCAATCTTAAATGTTAACATCTTATAGTATTTCAGCCAAAAAAGTATGGAGTTATCACACTTGGGGTGCTCACTAAGGTTTTCTTTTTTATTTTTGCAGTTATAAAAAAAAACAGCTAATGACAGATATAATACAAAACATTTTTTTAAATAGCTGAATATTCTGGCTTCATATAATATTCCTTAAACAAGTTGCCTAGTAGGCTGGAGCTGTAGAATACCCCGACTGAAATTCTGCAGAGGAGTAAATCCCCCTAACGAGTGCTGTGGATATGACACTAAACAAACTGATGGTGAGGCTCCAGTACTGCTAGAGTTTTACGGAATGCAGACTAAGTAAAAGTAACTAAACTTGGCGACCGTAGTCGAGGGCGACCTGAAGGCTCCCTTTTCAATAGCTACTACACCGAGGTGTTGGGAAGGGTACTACTCCTTTCCCTGGATTGCTCCACTTTACCCTCGATATATACCTAATATTGCTGGGTGTTAAGCAAGGACGTATCCAGTACCATTTTTAAAGTCTCTGGTATGACGCAACCTGGAATTGAACCCAGGTCTCCTTGACCATTGGCGAACACTCGACTTATTAGGCCACTAAAACGTTTATGCGGACTACTCTTATAGAATTAAGGCAATACTTTCTTATATTAATAATTTTTCGTTAATTATGTTTTATTATTTAGTTTGTTAAGGCTTTGAAATACTCGGTCTCTTAGTTCAAGTGAAATAGTCAGATGGTGCAGTCTCACACCCGACTGAAATGATATGACAATTATCTTCCGTTATGAAAATCCCACATAGAGGAAATTGGACTGGTCGGCCGTTGGAGTTAATTGAGTAGGTAAATGATATAATGTCCGGAAGAGATGTCCTGAGAATTTTAAGATTTTGAAAAGACAGTTGTTGACGTTCGGCCTTTGAAGCGTGCGGATGTTTTTTTTTTTTCGGATATGATCAAGGCAGATCAGTTGGGGCCTCAACCGGGAGAGGTAGGTTGAGGTCTTGGACACCACGAGATGTGCCGTGTGTGGAGCGGGGTCAGCATTGTATGATTATCATTTATGATTTGTGTCTCTCTCCTCGTGTCACCAAAGACTGAAAGTAGAAAGGAATAAACTCGTTCCTACCGCCTATATTTGTACTATTATTATTATTATTATTATTATTATTATTATTATTATTATTATTATTATTATTATTGATGCGTATAGACACTTTATGAATATACAACTGTACCCATTCTTTGCCATTAATTCCAGGTCCACTCTGGCCAGGAGTGGTAGCACCTTATAGAGTACAATCTATGTTCAAATTGAACTAAATTGTATACTTATGCTAAACTGATTTGATTGAAATAAAACTGTTTTGATATTTAAACTGCGTACTTATGTTAAACTGAACTGTTTGAAATGGAACCATTTTGTCATTTAACAATATGTAAACAAAACATATACTGATTCAAAACTGAATAAGTTAAATTATAACTGTTTAACTATCCTGAATGACTTGGAATAGAAATGTTTTTGAGAAACTGTGTTATCATATTCAATTGAATCTTTAAAAATAGAACTGATCATTTGTTTAAAAATTGATTTGGCATAAAATAGCCTACTAAGGTTGGTATACCATAGACTCTAAACAAACAAACAACAATACTTAAACTAGTTTAAATTACTTAAATTATTTACTTATATTTTCCATGTTACGAAAAAGAAGTGCTAATAAAATCATACAATTCTAAGAAAAATATGAAAATAATCGAGAACCCCCCCCCAAAAAAAAAAGCAAAATATTTATTTCCCTCTACTCAATAATTTATGATAACCTTAATTACATCAATCAAAGCCTTCAGAAATTTAAAACAATAACGTTTAGGAACATGGTTTCAACTTTTCCGAGTGGCAGTTTTTACTCTTCGCTGGACTGAACCCTTTTTAAACCGAACAGTTTGCTCGTTATATCATTGATTTTATAAGACTTTCCTTAAAAAGGTTTAGTCCTTCATGTTTGGTGACAAAATGCATTATCGTATTTACTATCGATAGAGTGAGAAAATCATTCAAGATTTCAATGTATACTTGTGCCTTGATTGTTGATGTAATGATGCCATCTGAAGTGGTATTTCATATGATATACAACAACTTGTGATTGACTTCTAAGAAACTTGACTTGGTAACTTTATCCTTATGTTTCATTTGAAACGCCTAACACAAAAGTTCCAGTATCATCACCTTCGTAAATGTAGATTCTTGATTCATTTATCTCATTAACACAATGGTCTACATACAATTGTTTTATACTCCAATTTTGATTTCATTTTCTTGTTCTTGTATGTTAGAGCTCATTTTAGTTCGGCAATTTTTTATACAATAAAATACCTTTCAGATATGTGGAATTAGTACATTGAAGGAGGTGTGCACATTTCACTAAATGTTAAAAAATTGTTTTCGGATACAGAGGAGTTAAGGAAGGAAACGTCCATTTAAACACGATGGGATGAATATAGAACGTTGCAAAATAAAATGTCACTTGATTACTTGTAATATTTCACATTATTGCATCCATTATTTTCTTAACCGTTGGATCATAGTTGTGATATTCTATAAATCATAGATATGTTTTCTCATATAAAACAAAACTATATCTTATAATTATGTATATAAAAAAATACATATTCTTATATTACTTGAATAATCCACAAATACGCCAACTGATTATCCTCTTCATGTAGTATATATATATATATATATATATATATATATATATATATATATATATATATATATATATATATATATATATATATATATATATAACGGATTACAAATGGACATGAAAATATTTTTTAGTAGGGTACTTAAGCTTTTTTGGTTATAATTCAATTTACTTGTTTTTTTTCTATTCGTTTCTTTGTGAGTTATTTAAATTTCAAAGCCATCTTCGTCGGACACAAGTTGTGGTGCCATCTAAACCTTAGCTGAGCGTTATATTTAAAGTACATATATGTATGATTACGCTGGGTTAAAAGTGTTACTCATTCAGCTTTCTGCCAAGCAGTAGATTGAAAAGTGTTAAACGAAAAGTTACTCTCAACCAATTTGATTGTTTGGTTGGTTGGATTTTATGGCATATAAACATTTGTGGGTCATCTAACGCCAAATTCTGTCTATATGTATATATAATCAATCAAAGTTTTCTAAACGAATACTTAGGAGGTACTTTTTATAAGCAGGATTTCATTATCATATATATATATATAGAGAGAGAGAGAGAGAGAGCGAGAGAGAGAGAGAGAGAGAGAGAGGGGGGGTTGCTTATTTTCATCGTAATTCCAAATATATTTATCGCTTTCAACAAAGTTTCGTTGGTAAACGTCTTTCAGACTATAACTTTGTTCCCTCTTCAGGAAACCTAACTTATAATGCTGCCATCAATTTGTTTATCACAGCCTTTTGCTTATTTTCAGCCTTTCTAAAATCATCGATATGAATATTTTTATATATTCTGGAACAGGATAAAATCAGAAACATTAGGTTAGTAAATTAAAGGACTTGATGTAGTACAGGAAAATTTTATTTGGTAACAGCCTTGTTTGCAGAGAGTTTCTATGTTGTAATGAGACCGATTTTTGAGTCTAAAATCTCGTATACCTGATTTTCTTTCCAGGTTTTAGACATTCATTTAGAATATGCTGATCAATGTCAAATCATGAATATCTTCACCCTCATACATCGATAAAATCTGAAGCTTATCCACGTATTCTTTCCTTGCGTGAGGTGACCAGTCAAGAAGAATTAGTTTCATCTTCTGGAGTATTTCGGTGAAATGCTCAAATGTACAGTACTCTTAAACATGTGAATATAAAAGAACATCCTCACTATGATCATGGGAACAAATGCTGAATGTGTATATTTCATGGTTTGAATTTTTTAGATAACGATAACGTTTTTTAGATAACGATAACGATTAGTGTTGTTGAGTATTAAGCTCAACAACACTAATCGGTTTATTTCAGGCCAAATCTATTTTTTTCGTACAAACGATTATATGGTTTAAATTAACCAGAAAAACACCGGATCCAATTAAACTTTTTTAACACAAATAATTTGTATTGATATAATTGATTTTAAGTATGTATTACAGGAAGGATGTGGCACAAAGTGAATATTTTAAGCTTTTAAAAGTTTTTTGGAAATCAGTTTTCCTTCTTTTACACTGGTGGCCTAACCAGGGTTTAAGAACACTGTCTGGTCAACTCTTTACCTATTCCTAAGGGAGAATAGATGGAGTCGTGTTATTCTCAAGAGTACCGGTTCGAGAGGAAATTCAAACAGCTTTATCCAGGTTTTGAACTCGGTTTGCCCGGTCAGATTAGAGCGCATTAAATCGTTTCAAGTATTCCTATGTAACAGTAATACCTTTTTATATAGGTCTGTTTACCTATACATGCGAGCATAACAGTCACTACCAGTCAGTATAAGAATCTACCATACATAAATGGCAACAATGTAGCACTCAGAACTCTCGAAAGCTTCTGAACTGAGGCTCATGACGTAATAAAGTTTCATATTATAACTACAATATCCTATTTCGGGGAGTAATCTTCTTACTTTATCGTAGGACATTCAGTTGAGAATTATATGCCACACTGACAACGTGTATGTTGATCATATCTGTAACAGTAAAAATTGTCGTATCTTTTGAATTTCGAAATGTTTTTTAAAACGTTTGTACTAATTATATGAAATATAATAAAGTAATGATTTTGTATTAATGCTCGATGATGTCACATGAAACAAAAGTTTTAATTTATCTCGTTGCTGCTTTCGTAGTTTCCACAGAAAGTTTCCATTAAAATAATTTCGTCAGTCGATAATGCACCCACCTTAAAAGAGTCATATGATCAAATTGATTTCATCTCCTTTCAATTTCCTTCTATAATTATAGAGCTAAGCTAGAAATTAAATAAATCTTTTATTGATTTAAAACGTTTATATTTTATTAAGTTTTTGACTTCCTAACTAGAAAGATCTCTCACAATTAAGAAAAAAAAATTAATGAAGTAATTATAGATTTTTCTTCTGAGGTAATTGTGGAGCCGAGTATTGGGCAAACTCCGATGTCAATATAAATACATATCAAAATCTTTAACTCTCTCAGACTGTCAAGTATTTCTCGGGCCTTAGGGAACGTTAAATGCAAGAAAGATTAACTGAGGTTTCTAATGAGTTATTAATATTCATGCCCTTATAAACGGATTATCGTAAACTGGTTACCTTATATTTTGGACAATATTTAGCGTGTTTAACTTGAGAAACTTGCAGAAGAGAGCAACCAAGAGGTGAAATAATTGAATATGACGATAGACGGAAGTTGATTGGATCTGGAAATATTTGATATTAAATTAAAAATCAGGATCCACATGTACACTAACTGTTTGGAAGCAAGTCAAATATATTTCGTAATTAGCAGGGTAATACAAAATTATGTGATATTCTGGTAATGTGATGCATAATTCGGCATCTTCGGCTGCATTTGCAGAAGATATAACTACTAGGAATTGTGAGATGCTTATACTCTCCGAGTGCAACTCGCTAGATTAGCCAATGTGGCTTGGAGCATTGGCTGTAACGCTATGGTTCTTAAACAGACGTTTGTAAAACTACGATACTTAATAGATGTATGTACTACCATGGTTATCAGCAGACCCTTGCAGCTTTGCAACACTATATAAACATTTGTACAATTACGGTTCAAACGGGTCTCTGGGTTTTTCACTATGACATAAAATTTTAGTCGGACCTCATTGCAGCCTCGCCATGAGAAAAAGTGACGATTTTCTTTCGTTTTATACGAAGTTCTTTTGCAACTACTCTTTTTGATAGTCACTGAAAAGGGAAAAGAGTATGAATAATGACACGATCGATGTTGGTAGAAAATCAGAAATAAACCATTGTGAGGCGCGCGCGCGAGAGAGAGAGAGAGAGAGAGAGAGAGAGAGAGCAGACACAGACCTTGATATTATATTTCCTATTTTCTGTTGTAGTTTTCGCACATGCTAACTCGGAGTTCTGTCAACACCTCTTCACGTTTCGGCTCCAACACTTCTTTTTCCACATTCTATCCGGTTACCACTCCAAAGCTCTTCAGCGCGAGCTTCTTTCTGCCAATTACAGCAATTGGACGATTTGTTGCTGATACATTTCAAATTATAACTTTGGCGTCTGCAACTATGTCGTCCTAGATTTGTGTAAGCAGTAAAGCTAGAAAACAACTTATGACTTAAACAATCAATCGGAGTCCTTAATTATATTACTCGACCACAATATCACACAGTTTTAGTTCTACCTGATCGTCCTTCATTGGTGACTTTTTTTGCCGCCTGAGTAAAAATTCTTGAGCCATTTAGTTATTGTGTTGTGATCAATTGAACCTTCACTTTTCCCACGACAATTCTTTTTGTCTACTTTGGTTGCATTACGGCCCAGTTCAAACTCTTGAAGCATAAGTTTCCGAAATACATTGCGTTGCATTTTTATCTGAACTGCTTTTAAATCACACACCGTTTGAAGCAAGGGAAAACGTGTCTAGGTGCCGACGACCACGATTCTACCAACCACAGTGGGTATATCCCATGATTTGAACTGCTTTTGTCATGTGATATATAGACCACAAAGTAACACTTACAAAACCATTGCATAGCATTTGCCCGGCCTTGTATTCAGAAAAAGGCTAAAAGTGATGAGAATGATTGGACTCTTCCAATCATGAATTTAGTGAAGGTCTTATAAAAAGCTCAAAATAACGTCGAGTGGTGTAATTTTCGTTGAAAACTGATACTAAAAATAAACATCCTAGGAGTTTTCTGTCATTTCAGACGAGGAATTCTGAAAACAAATAATCTTATGATCTGTATCATCTTATTGTTAGGGTGAGATCAGCTGGGGTGGAGTCTATTGGCACTTTTGCTCTGGTGTAGAGATTACAGACAGCTTACCCCAGATATAGTGATAAAATATTTCTATAATAGAGCTTCATAGAGATTGTTTAATAATTACATAAAATTGGATTTAGATTGAAAGTCTGTAAAAAATGAAATAATAACGGAAGCTTTATTGTTTTCATGAGTAATTCCCGTTATATGTTGAACCTAAAGGGTTTACTTGTTTTTCACTTTGGTAGTTGATATAAAAAAAAAACAATGTGTACGTCACCCCATTGGTGTTTAGAATACATAGACTGGAAATACCCCACCAAATTAAGAGTATAATTTGCTAAACTTTTTGCGATCAAGGATGACAATTTTCATCACTTGGAAGATGTCTTATTCCCAATGTTCTTCCTTATCTATTTAAATTCAATCCTACAAACCCAAATGGCTTCTTTGTTCAATGGCACATCCACATTTGCATTTTATTTAATATCCACACAATCATTATTGAAGAACAGTAGTGGAAGTATTTAACCACTAGCAGGTAAGACTAGATGGTTCATACATTTCCTATTGATATTTGTCCAAAAGAGAACGTAATTGCTCACTTACTTCGATTCTGCAGTCCAGCATTTTACACTCCTACTGCTCCAAACGCTAAGGCTCCAGTTTTGTATATCCGAGAAGTATGTTATACCATTTCACTGACCTTACTCCCTGATCCTCACTAACGCAGGTCATAGTCCCAGCTGGCGACTAATCTATAGGTTAAATAGATCTGTTTAAATATTGTTCGTATTCGATCCAAACTGGTAAAAAAATAAACCCGATTCCTTTATATTGTACCGTGCACCAAGTTTCAAAAATTGTATATATCTGTATCTCCAAAAGATAGAAAAAATTGTAGAGTAACGCAAAAATGCATCCACTGGTAAGAGCTCCAGTTCTGGACCACTTGGGAGTCAATAAAAACCCCTTCATTGCCCTTAGTCACATCTTTACTTTCAACTCGAATAGCAGTACCTATTAAGGTCTTATGTGTTGGTAAAATTTATCTCATTGAAAATTATTCGTATTGGGTAGGATTTATGGAAACCATATATGTGTCTGTGATTTCTTTGTTTAATGGCATATCAACTTCGTGTATAATTTAATGGCAAGGTAATCCTTGTTGAAGAAAAGTAGGGGTTCATACCTCTCTAAAGGACATTATATATATATATATATATATATATGTATATATATATATATATATATATATATATATATATATATATATATTGCTTCCTATTGTGTAAACCTCAGAATCACAATCGTCTCTCGATACAGTCTCATCAATGCTAATGACAAAACGGACATCATAGCCTTTTACAACGAGCTATCTTCTCTTGTCTGTATCATTTCAAAACAAAACTTTGTTATCCTAGATGGAGACTTGGATGCTCAAATAACTAAATATGAAAGTACAAATTTATCTTTCACAATTCATTAAACAAAAAACAGACATACCTAAAGGAAGTTTCACCAGAGAAACGGCAAAGATGACTAAATACAACATTTCTACAAAAAGGCAGGAGAGCTGACAACATTTACCAACAAAAATAACTCTGAAGAATAGTAAGATGTATATTAATAAAAAAGAGTTGGATAAATAATGTAATGAAATGTGACGCATACATCCCTATTGGAGGGCAACATTCCATTAACAGACTCGACTCCGCCAAAATTCGTCTGAGTTTACGCAGAAATAAAACATAAACAATTAGGATTCACAATATGATTTGGTTACACTATGCAATTGTGATATAAAGAATCTTCATACGGTAACTTTTAGAAACAAGTTTGATACTCATGAGGAGAAATCTAAAGAACCAAATGTTAATTCCCTTGGCAAGCAATGAAAATAAGAGACAAACAGGATAACATGAAAAAAACAACCTTTCTTTATAAAATACCAAAGCCCAAAAAAGTAAGTAAAATGGCAGAGACAATTTACTCACACATTAAAGAAAAAAAAACGTCTAAATACATTCAAAAGATATTCAATATAATTAAAAACTCAGTAGACGATCGACAATTACGAAAATAATGGAACCAGAAAAACTGCGATCTCCGAAGAAATACTTTCAGAAGTATGGAAGACAATGGAATTTCATAACATTCATCTTCGATTATGCAAAGTCGTGTATAAACAAAATGCCATAAATAAATGGATATATAGGCTGCAACATCTTGTTTCCCAAGAAAAAGAACTTCATAATAATTTCAAATAACAGGATTATGACTTTTACTGCAATAGTTGTTAAGGGCAATCATACTCTGATTCTCAATCGTATCAAAGAAATGTTTTTGGAAAAATCAGAAGGGATTTCGAATGAATCACTCCATATTCCCCTAGATTCTGCCACTCAATTGTCTCATCCAAGGACTATGGCATAGGATCCCCGGGCGACACTACAATCAGAAGATTTCTCCAAGGCATTTCATTCCACACATGGAAGAAAGATGGATTAAATACCACGAGTGTATACTTTCTCCAAATAATTTGTGATAGCGGTAATCATGTTTCATGAAAAAACAAAAGTAATATAGTTTGCTCACCTGATGTCGAAACTGTCTTCGACATTGTCACCTGAGTTTTGCTAGGAGACATATTAGCACAATATTTGTTCATTATCTTCTTGGAATACGTTCGTGTAAATTAAATAGATCTTCTAAAATAAAATGACTTTACACTAAAGAAAACAAGAAGCTGAAACTATAACAGACGCAGACTATGTAGATGATTTAGCGCTTTTTTCCAAATACGCCTGCTCAAGGCAAATCCCTGCGGCATAGCCTTTAGCAATCATCCACAAATAAAAAGAATTTATGAGTTTGAAACAAGGAGGAGTACTGTCCAATTTAAAAAGCCAGCCTTTAAAATTAGAGGATATCCTTCGCAAGCGATATCTTATGAACTGAAAGTGGTGTCAACATATCCATAGCAAAGGCTTGAACTCCTATGGACAAGTTAGTGATCATATGGAAGTCTGTTTATCTGATAGATTTAAACCGGGTTTTTTCCCAAGCAGCGGCTGTGTCAATACTACCATATGAAGGTAGCACATAGATGCTAACAAAATTAATCGAAAAAAACTTAATGAGAAATACACGAGAAATCTATGTGTTGTTTTAAACAAATCCTGTAAGGCACACTTGATACGGAAGTACGGACTCTAAAATCTCATCTTAAAATTCATCCACGATTGGCATGGAAAGTGGAACACTGGTGGAGAATCAAGAATAACATCATAAGTTGACCAGCAAGACGTACGTGAACTCTGTATGGACAATGGATAGAGCTTGGAGGCCCTAACAGGAGCGATGTATGATAGCAATTTACGAAGCTTTCTGTTTAGATGTGGCACGAAACCATATGAAGCGGGCAGCCAATAACACCTGAACTCACTCCTACAGTGTGGTGGTCTAGCTCTAAATATTACACCATCCAAGACACCCTAACATAACAGCGTGATGTGAGTTCGAATAGGGTTAAAAGAATGCCATTATGCCACAGCACCTCCCCCTAGTGGGAATATATGATAGTGACAAACAGGATAAAGAAACACAAGCAGGTATTTCTATGCTATCAGAGCGACGAGAGGGTGATGTTGATGATGATGATGATATATATATATATATATATATATATATATATATAAGTGGCCTAAAAAATGTTTGATGTAAGGATACTTAAAGATGATTATAATTGAAACACACTCATAGATATAACATTTATAAAAAGTTGAGTGATAATTATATTTTAGGTATGTATATGAAATTAACTTTAAAAAGAGATCTATAAAATACTTTTTACAGACCTGAATATATAGAATAATCATTACTCAGAATACTGATCACATGTATAGGTGTACATGGTATCATCTTCGCGATAATGATCACTCAATCTGAAATACTTTTGAAACACTTATATATCTCCGAAGAAAACTAAGCAAACAAAAATGCATAATTTATATCAGTAATTTCTGAATAAAAAAAAAGAATTATTCAGTTTGGATAACAAATATCTGTTATTTAAAATGCAAGAGAAACAAGACTCAAACAGAAAAAAATATTGAAATATATTTATTTTTTGATAGTTACATCGATCAAATATACATAACATTTAACTAAGTCTTCTAGTTCTGTGTAAAAAATCGTCGACAATATAGATTCAATCAACCATTGATTTTTACCGCCTATTGTTTATCATTTCTTTGGGGATTTTATTACGGCTGGTCATTTGGAAATTGCAGAAGAGAAACAACTCCATGTAAATAGCGAACGAAATAAACAACATTACATATAAAAAACCTTATAATAATTGACAAATACGACATAAAAGAATTCTTGATTATTATGTTTTCGGGTTATTTTCAGATCAATGAAACAGGTTTTATGAAATTCAAACAAAGAACGAATTAGAGTTAAACTAAATCTAAAAATATCCCTCGTTAAGTGTCGGTCAGTGCAGGCAGTGACCTAATGGGAAAAGTTGCACCTCTTTACCATCTATAACTTAAGTATTTGTATCCATATTATGATACAAAATATCTCCAAGGAGCTTTTCATAAAAGGAACATATGGGAAGTTGTTTAATGTGTAAAAAATCTATACTCGACACAAATGACCCCACTGTCCACCTCTTTAATATATGTACATACATAAATACACACAAAAACGACTATATATATACATATATATATATATATATATATATATATATTAAAAAAATTCTTATAGAAAGCCCTAACAGTAGTTTAGAAGAAAAAGTAAAAGCCTAAAACACCTAATGCTACCACAATGCCTCACCGCAAAATAAAAGAGAAAGGAAAAAAAAAGAATGATGAAAATAATACCCCCACTGAGTAGAACAGTTGACCGTCTCCAAAACTACATAAAATTCAGTAGTAAATAAACGTTAAAGGGAAAAGGAAGGATGTGAGCTCACGTGCCAACAGAGGAAAGAATGTATCAATATTGGTCAGTATGTCTTTAAGTCCTATTAATTTAAAATGCTGAAAAACTTTACAAATTGTTATGCTGTATTTTGTTTGTAAAATAATGCTTAAACTATGCGTTTTAAATGTAAAGACACGCTTACTCTACTATAAACCCAAATTGAATATAAAACTCTGTCCAAATGTCAGCGAACAAGGCAAAACGTTTTTGAATCTCTTCTATAATATAATTTCAAAATTCTTAAAGAAAGCCCTAAAAGTAGTTTAGAAGAAAAAGTAAAAGCCTAAAACGCCCCCCCAAATGTCATTAGTAAAAGCTCTATAATTCCTGAAGTCTCCTCGGTTCCCAATAGTGGTATAGAAGGGGAAAAAAAGAGAAAAAAACTAAAAAGCCTAGGAAGATGTCCCATTACCGCTAAAAAAAAAATCAGTACCAGTGAAAGTCTGACAAAAGTACCCTAATCTGGGACTTAAACTAAGTTAAAACTTGAGAAAATTTAAATCAAAATTACCGCCGCCTTTTTTCTTTTTACTACGTACACATGGGAAGCAACATGATGTACGTAAAGGTATTTGAATAAACCCATGGATGACCAAACTCAATACCTAAATAGGTCCTGGACGTGAGTTCGATGACTTTACGCTCAGGATCGTTAGTTCGATCGGGGAACTACTGCTGCTCCTCTATAAGAGTGGCTTCTATAGAAGAGAATAAAACAGCCATCGAAAGATAACCATGACCCACACTCAAACCACATACACTAACCGCATCGCTCTTCGCGCGGGTAAAAAAGGGGCGCGTCCTTCTGAGGTTGGAGCCCTGGCCTCAGTGTTCGAAAAATCAGCTACAGAGCTCAAACAATAAACTACTAAAATGCAAGCAAACACTACAAATAGCCACATTTAACGTAAGAACCTTAAATAGAAGAGGACAACTACCAGAGCTAATCCCATCGGCCGAAGAACATAAGATTGACACAATATGCATACAAGAACACAGATACACGCACACCGAAGATATCAAATATCACGAAACTGACAATGGCTGGTCGCTCGTCACTGTATCCGCATGGAAAAACACTGTCAACGCCGCAGTAGGAGGGGTAGGATTACTTATAGGACCTAGAGCATTAAAAACGTTAAATAGCATTGAGAAAATACAACCTCGAATGATAGCAGCTACTTTTAACGGCAAGCCCAGAGCAACAATGATCTCCTGCTACAGCCTTACCAATGTTAGTGATGAAACTGAACTAGTCACCTTCTACGATGAGCTATCCTCATTAGTGCGTAGCATCCTGAAACACAACATGTTAGTCATTGGCGGAGACATGAATGCCCAAATCGGGAAAAACGGAAACAACAAATACAGCCTCCACAACACGTCAAATGGGAATGGGCAACATCTAACAGATTTCATGATAGAAAATAGATTAGCATGCCTCAATACAAACTACCGAAAAACAGAGGGCAAACTATGGACATACACGTACGCAAGCTCAGATAGACTACGTCCTTATAAACAAGAAATGGAAAAATAGTGCAATGAATTGCAAGGCATACTCCTCTTTTGAGGGTGTGTCCACCGATCACCAAATAGTCACGGAAAAAATACGGTTAAGCCTACGAAAAAATGCCAAACGAACAGCGACCACCAAACACTATGACTGGGCCCTATTAAACAACAGAGATATAAGAGATAAATACGTATTAGAATTAAGAAACAGATTCGAAACTCTACAAGAAAAGACCGAAAAAAGTACACCAAACGACAAATATGAAAATTTCGCCAATGCACACTACGAGACAGCAGCGAAATGCGTTCCAACAAAACTCAAAACTAAATATAGAGTCCCATGGGAAACATTAGCGGTGAGAGAAAAACGTGCACTAGTTTAAACAGCCTCCAAAAACTATCGAAAAACCCAACAAACACAAATGCCTTAAAACTAAAAACGGCACAATATCAATTAGCAGGCATATATATAAAGGAACAGACAGAATACATTCAAACTCAGATAGATTAGATTAGAGACTCGGTGGAAGATATACAATCTAGGATAGCCTGGCAAACAATAAACGAAGTGAGCAGAAGAAAGAACACAGCCAAAGCAAAACTTAAAGCAGCAAACTAACAAGAAAGAATAAAACTGTGGAAACATCACTTCGAAAACTTACTAGAAAACCCACCGAAAATAACACATGAACCAATCACCAGAATAATTAGCAAACAATTAGACATTAAACTAGGACCGTTCACACAAGAAGAACTCGACTCGGTTCTCAGAAAAATTAAAAATAGGAAAGTTGCAGGGCTGGACGAAATTCTCCCAGAAGTATGGAAGACCAGACAATTGGATGACATACTGCTCCGACAGTGCAACGCAGTATACAATCAAAATCCGATAGATAGATGGATGAAGGGATGCAAAATCCCCTTCCCTAAAAAGGGGACCTCGGATTAGCCAAAAACTACCGAGGCATAACACTTACATCCATAGCAGCCAAAATCTTCAATGCCCTACTACGAAACCACATAGAACCCAAAATCGACAACATACTTAGAAAAAACCAAAATGGCTTCCGAAGAAATAGATCAACGACTTCACAAATATTAACCATCCGTAGAATCCTTGAAGGTGTACGGGCAAAAAATCTACAAGTGACATTAATGTTTGTTGACTTTACCAAGGCTTTCGATTCCATTCACAGAGGAAAGATGGAACGAATCCTTCTAGCGTACGGCATACCTAAAGAAACCGTAGCGGCAATAACGATTCTCTATAGAAACACTAAAGTAAAAGTACGATTACCAGATAGAGACACAGAATACTTCGACATTGTAGCAGGAGTACTACAAGGGGACACGCTGGCTACGTACCTCTTTATCATTTGTCTAGACTACGTACTTAGAACATCGATTGACAAAATCAAAGAGAATGGCTTCGAACTGACGAAGAGAAGAAGCAGAAGGTACCCCACAACAACAATTACCGACGCCGACTACGCCGATGACATAGCGATACTGGCAAATACACCTGACCAAGCCGAAACACTACTGCATAGTTTGGAACGAGAAGCAACAAGCATAGGCCCTATGTTAATGCACACAAAACGGAATATATGTGCTATAATCAAACGGGGGACATCTCCACTCTAGAAGGAACCCCACTTAAACTAGTAGACAAATTCACTTACCTAGGAAGCAGCGTCGAATCAACCGAAAAGTACATCGAAACGAGGTTAACGAAAGCATGGATAGCTATCAATAGGCTATCGATTATATGGAAATCAGACCTAACCGATAAAATGAAACGCAGTTTCTTCCAGGCAGCGGTCACATCGATACTGCTATACGGGTGCACTACATGGACGCTAACAAAACGGCTGGAGAAGAAGCTAGACGGCAATTACACAAAAATGTTACGTGCAATCTTAAACAAGTCCTGGCGGCAACACCCCACAAGACACCAGCTGTACGGCCACCTGCCCCCTATAACGAAAACTATTCAAGTTAGACGAACCAGACATGCGGGACACTGCTGGGGAAGCAGGGACGAACTCATAAGAGATGTACTCTTATGGTCCTACACACATGGCCGTGCAAATGCAGGACGACCAGCACGAACATACATTCAGCAGCTATGTGAGGATACGGGATGCTGTCCTGAAGACCTACCTTGGGCGATGAACGATAGGGAGGAGTGGCAAGGGAGGGTTAGGGATATCCGTGCTACCAGCGCGATATGATGATGATGATGATGATGATGATATATATATATATATATATATAGACAATAGCGGACCAAGGCAGGGTCCAAGGCACTGGGAGGCACTTTATTGGGTGGCATTTTGTGAGTGAGAGAAAATTGATGACATGATAAGTCATTTTTGTTATGAAGTTTCGAAAGAGAAATGTAATATTTCGTTTTGTTAATTCATATTTTTTCACATTCATTCCTTTTGTTTGGGTTCGGCGACCTCAGCTTTTTGGGCAACAGTCTGAGATGTCAGTACTTTGTCTGATCTTGCAGTAAGTGACCTCTTGGTGAGAATACAAAAACCCACCGGGATATTCCAAGAGACATCTCCACTGTATAGTATATTTTCTATAACCAATATATTCTTTGCTTCCATGTTTTGTACTTCGATTCTCAACTTAAATAATTATAGGATCATTTTTTAATTACTTTTGATAAACATGAAATGTACAAAATGTTTTTTAGATGATTTCGAAATCAATTGTGAATACGTTAAAAGTTTGATTATTTTTGTTCTATTTATAAATGAATTTTGCAATATATAGCGTCTTTGAAAAAAAAAATGAGAAAATATTTCGGACAAATACCCTTACAAAATTTATGTAGCCCATTATATCTCGCCTAAAGGTTGAATAGCACAACTCCTTTTTTAAAGAAGAGTGCTTTGCCATAAAAATAATCAAAGATAGTTGATATACCATTAAACTAAGAAAACTATATTATGCCATGAGGATGTGTTAAATAAAAACAATATTGATTAGTAGAAGTTGTAAAAAACAATCCTTCACCATGAGACTTTTGGTTAAATTATGATAAAAGAAACGGTTACAAACAGAGCCGCAAAGTTAAATAGCGATTTGTCTGTTAACGGCATATCAACTTCTTATGGTAATTTAATGCTGAAATTTCATTATTTTTCTATGTTTGATTATAAGTAAATTTTCACTGTTCGTTTTCATTTTATAATTATATATTTCCTATTTACCTATAATGATTACTTTTCATACAGTTATAAAGTTTCACATATTCTGATCCAGTAATAATGAATTTCAAATAAATCTATTGGAGCGACCGATGGAAACCTAAGAAAAGCTACCACTGCGAGTTAGAGTAGACCTGGGATTGATGACAATGAAGTGGTACTCCACAGTCTTTATTTCTCGAGAAATTGAACCTAACCATCAGATGAAGTTTAGTGTGATACGCAGGATATAGGACACGATTTAAGTGAGGGTTTCTACTCCGACAGCAAAGGCAACATTTTGTGTACTATGACCTCCACTGATTATGTTGGAGTGACTACTTGGGAAAAGCAAGTAAGTGACTTCAGAACAATGGGCAAAGCTTAATATATAACTGGTTTCGGTTTCTTTATTTAATGTCATATCAAAGTTCGTGGGTTATTTACTGTCAAATAATCCATGTAGAATAGTGATTCCAAACGTTGGTTAGAATGCCTCACCGCTGAAGCATGGTATCATTTTGGTGGAACATCCAACACTGTGGTGGGGATTGTTTAGAGACCAAGTTAATGAATATGTAAGAGTTTAATATAAGAATGGCACATCAAAATTTTAGCCATACTAAAGAGCCTAAAATTCGTTGGGAACAGAAGAGATAACCCATAGCTTGAGGGATTTGGGAATTAATACATTTCCAAAGGATATTAGTCCGAAAGTGGACTTAATAGTTCAACAGGGGTTTGAACTAGTTTACTTCAAAGCTACAGTCCAGCACTCTAGCGAGAACACCACGGCAACTATCCCTTGTGAAAAAATAGATTCTCCTTCAAACAATCAAGTCTATGTATGCTATTCATACATCAACTCATCTCACAAATTAAAGATAAAAAACATATTTTTGATCATTTTCTGGCGTTAGAATCTTTTTTCTTTTTTAGGAAAAGTATCTCAGAGTTACTTTTGTAAGCACCACACCGGTAAAAATCAATAAATCTCTTTAATATGAATGAAAAAGATAAAATTCTGCAAATAAGTCTTGTCTAGCACATAGTTACTAACAGAATAAAAAGAAGATTTTTATTCACCAATTTTGTTGCTTCGTTCAACCTGAATATGTTTGAAGTTATTTGATTTCCTGGGTGGAGGAAAAAAGCTGACTCAATACCCAAGCAAGACTAACAGACACATAAACTTACGTCCCCCGGGTAAAATAGGCTGATAATTTCCTTGGAAACAATCATTCAGAAATATCAAGTACATGTTTTTACGTATAACAGTAACATTCAAAGACCTATAATTGAATATTTTAGAGGCCTGTTTCATTTAAGGATATTAACATAAAAATCACACAAAAAGGCAACTAAAAAACTCTAGCATGAAGCTTCTACCAACGGTAACTGTACAACAAAGCTCCAGTGTCCTTCAAAGGCGTTGTGAGGGTCTTGGAGAAAGCAAATGGCGAGAAAGTTGAAGAGACGACGAGAAATTCACATACAAAAAAGAAATCCGTATATGTGGTCAATGATAAAACACCATTAATTTCATTAACGATATTGAAACTTCTCTCAAAACAGGTTTCAATAGCAATAAAATAAAAAACATGAAATAGAATTCTCGAGTCAATAAAAGGAAAGTATTTGATAAATCCAATTGGAAAACTACAGAAACGTTGAAAGCATACTCCTTTATTTATTTATTTATTTATTTATTTATTGATAACATAAACTTTAATTATAGTTCAATAGCAATACCGTCTACATCTAATTTTCACCATCCAAGAGATTTATTTATAAATCACATCCTACAGTGACAATGTATAAATATCAAAGATAATTAGCAAGTCCTAATTTTTTTCTTTTGTTTGAATTATAAATTTTATTTTCTGATTGTCGTATTGTATATTCATATTCGAATGATTAAAAAAATGATTTAAAAAGTCATGATTTAAAAGCAACAGAAATAATAAAAACATATTGGCTAATTTTTCATTAAATTTTGAATTTTTTAAAAAAACTTAATTGTCCATTGTATTTTATGTGTTTGGTGTTTTAAACGAAAAAATGTCCCAAAAGATAATTATCTAGTCAATACAGCATCACATTAGTAGGAGATGAAAGATTTTATTCCCTAATCTTTAAATGCTTTCATGCCTGAAATATATTACACTATTAAAAACCTTCATTTTTTACCTACAGTGTAAAAGAGACCAGAGTAAAGTTAAAACTTCGGAAATCGAAAACGGATTTACTGAACTGAAGGCGCATTTGTTCACTTCGAAACAATATTTTAATAAAAGCTATGAATTATTTTCATCATCCATAAACCTATTTGCATTTAGATCTGGAAAGTCACCACACTTCACGATGAAGACATCAGTGAAACCTTGTATAAGCCACACAGGCATAAATCACCCTCTCCTAAATGGGAGTAGCAATCAACTGTTACATACATAGACATTCTTGCTAGGAGCTAATGAGATGACAAAATAAACCATGATATTTGTTATCGTACTCAGAAGAGTTAATAGATATCCTTATGCTGATTTAAGTATGTGGAAGACATTGTCTAATAAAGTATTGGGGTGTCCTCGTGGTGTAACGGTAAAAGCTACGGACTCTTAGAAAGCGGGTTCGAACTGCAGTCGCCCTATTACATTCACTTTTGGAAAAATACCATATTAATAATTGCGCTCCTTTTTTGGGAGGAAAATATAAATGAGATACCCTGATTAGCGTTGATAAGTACTTAAAGAAGAGAACATTTAATATTCCAACACACATTATCATATTTTAAGGTTTCGAGTTTTTGCAGAAGCAAAAGTACCGATAATTTGGGAAAAGTCTATCTTCTTCACATATTAAGGTTCATTGGAAATGAGGGACAAATCGGTTATGCGATCTTGTGACGTACTCGATTTAAGGCAATCTTTAATGAGCTTCACTTTTGAGAAGCTTCTCTCTGCAGAAACAACAGAAATTGTGAGCGTCAAAAATAGCCATTGAGCCATCACAATATTTGGCACTGTCTCAAAGGTTTGCTATCGATAAATTTCTCTCAGCTATTTGATAGCCGATGATTTGGTAACCGTGGCCATGTTTCATTTGCCTTTGGAAGCTGCCACTAAAAATTCCGAAGTCAGAGAGTTCGCTACGGAGAATTAAATTTTTTTGTTCCAACTCGCCTTTAATATCTTACAAGATTTCTTGCAGAGATAATTAAGCAAAGACAGTTTGCAGATGAGACATGGAGTCAAACTGTGCCTCCTGTTCATATACAATTCAATCAAGACATTTGTAAAGATTTCGTTTTACTTCCTACACCAGTGTTTTTAATTCATCATCTATCTTTTCTCTTTCTTCTAATCCGCTTTTCAACTGGAATTTCCATTTTCTCGCACTTTGTTTTATTTTTAATACATTTTACCAACCACTCCGCCCAAGCCGGATATGACACAAGATCAATTTTTAAGCGGAGTTTAACAGGTTTGAATTCAGAGTTTTCCTTCTCCTAGACTAGTTGCCTCACCAAAGCTGAAGAACCTAGTCTGTCCTACTATTTACCCATAGCTGGAGGGAGAATAATTGGATTCATACCTTCCCCAAGGGTATTAGTGCTATGTGAAATGCATTCAGTCTCGTCGAGGATTTGAACTCGTGTCGCCGTGTCCATTTCCTACGACGATAACGACTACACCACGGGCACCTCCTCAGTTTTATTTTTAATAGACGTTTCAGACACCGGCCTATCCTCGTTCCGGTTAAAGAAAACGTTGGTCGAATCCATGTGCATTACACACACATCCAATACAGAACAACGTTCTTTAAGTTTCTTCTCGATGAGATTTATTTCTTCAAGAATTTCTTCCAAATAAAACAAATGTGACAAGAAGGATAATTTTTTAATTGAAAATAAAATTTCTGCATTTCTTCTTGTCTGAAGATTTCAGAAACAGAGTTTAATGTACCGAGTGCCATAATCACTGATTGAAATTCGGTTTTCACTGTACGAATAGTTTGAAAACGTGCACTTCAATGGGTGAAATGCTTCATTATGACCTTCACATGCGAAGATAAAATCTCCCACCGGTTATTTATATTTAGCTGCAGACATTGAACACTACCAGGGACTTCAGCCTTTCTAGTATCATTTTAAAATCCTATACCTTTACATTTTTGAAATGAAGTTTCTTTTTCTCCAGTCGGTCCAAAATCATCTTCTTGATATTATAACCTCTCTCCCCATGCTCAGTAATAAAACAAAGAATTGTTTTCTGCATCTCCACATTGTTGTCTTCAACAAAGACATATTGACAAATGAAACTGATCAGTATGAGAAATGTCCAGCGTGCTGTCTAGTTCGATCACAATATAATTGACTTCTTGAAATCGATCCAATATATTTTCCTTCTCGTAGTTTCCAAAGATGTGAATGAATTGATTTTGGATTTTCAGTGACAAGTACCGCCGGTTATCATTTACTTCTTTCCAGTAATGCTTTATAATAGTGGGATGATACTTGCCCATTAGTTCAACAAGTTCTATAAAGTTACTTTTTTGGAACTATAAACATCTTCTCAATGACCTCTAAAAGACAGGTTTTATTTCGTCAGAAACTACACGACATCATGTAACCATGTTAAAACCTATCCCTAAATCTGTCTTTCTTTTATACTTTTTCCTTGTAATTTACTGTTAGGAGTTTGGCTTTTTGGGTCCCAATGTTACAAGATCAAGA
The DNA here is from genome assembly GCA_963585895.1 of Sepioteuthis lessoniana. Classification (NCBI taxonomy): domain Eukaryota; kingdom Metazoa; phylum Mollusca; class Cephalopoda; order Myopsida; family Loliginidae; genus Sepioteuthis; species Sepioteuthis lessoniana. Next base: position 70,790 of record CAUZXS010002240.1, read on the forward strand.
AACATTTGCCCTGAATGGGCTCTTGGCCAAAATGCAATGTTTTCGTTCACAGAAATTTGTGATTGCCTGTTCGATTTCTTTATTTCAAGCAACTTCATCGGTTCCTTCTTCATAATCACACATGTCATTATAACATGCACTGGAGCTTTCCTCCTTTGACACATCATCATAGCCAGCTTCAATTTCTTTAACAGCCATAATTCCTACATGAAATAACTTTTTAAATTGTATTTCTAAATTTGTTTCCACTCTATTCGCATTTTCTTCATGTTCCTTTCCTCCTAGTTTCGATGTATATTCAGCATCCTCATGTTTGAATTTTTTCTTAGCTACATATTTCTTTATCAGGTAAACATGCAAAGATGCAGCACATCGTCTTTTCTCATGTTATCCGGTAGATTTCAACTTACGGTATTCCGCTCTACTCAGGTTTTGCCGTTTACTTATTCTCAGCAAAGAAAAACAAAACACAAAGAAACGCATAGGTAAATAGCTTACTCAACGGCATAAGAAATTTTTACTTATTGTACTGAGATACAGTTTGGCTGAAAGTGGAGTTGTCAAAAAAGTGTATATAAATTTAACTCTTCCAAACTTAGCAAGACACATTCGTCTTCCATGCGCATCATATAATGGCATTGGCATTTGCAGCTTAAAAGTAGGAGAAGTAAAAATTTACATGAGTTTACTATGTACAGCCAATGATATTTGAAATATTTTCTTAAATTCAGTCTTTAAAATTTACTATCCTTTTTGTCTAAAAAATGTACTTTTCCATTTTATTTTCATTCTCATATCAATGTAATATTTTGAGATTTAATCCATAGTAGTAGTAATCATAAACATAACAAAACATTAGATTTTTATTAGAAATGTTCTCCAATGATACTTACATTAAACATTTACTAATTTTAAAAATATTTTCCTTTCGGTCGATCCGAAAATAAATCTCCTCTGATATAATTTAGCGACATTTTAATCAGTTGAAATATTTAAAGTGAATTTTAAAAGCCTTCTAACACTTTTGCCTAAAATGAAATATTTTAAATTAAATAAAGATTTATTTTATCTATCTAAAATGTTTGATTAAAACTTCCCAATGTAGGTGAGCATATTTTCCGAGATTTTAATATATTCCAAAAAAAAAAAAGTCCGATTTTTCATTAAGACTAAAGTTGCTTGAAGAAATAAAGAAAACTCTTTGAACTCTTTAGATTTTTAAGATGATATTATGGTGTAATAAATATTTTTTTTTTTTTTTTAGTTGTGCTCCTTCCCAAACTAACAAACAAACATACTTTGGGGCAGAAACCTAAAATTAAAAATAAAATTAAAATTATTAAAAAATTAAAAATAATCTGATGAAAAACAAATATATTTTCCCGGAAAAAACTGATCAAGAGAACGTACGTGGCTGATTTCTGCTGCTAATTTGAAGGCTGTTTTTCTTAAAAAAGCTGAGAAATTTGGGCGTGAACATCTTGTAGATCACCTATCATTTGCTTTTTCATCGGAAAACTTTGATGTAAACATTGGATCAGTTGAATAACGCCCCCCGCCTGCTGATCAGCTGTAAGATCTCTACACCAAATTATCTTAACTTTAGATCTCCTCCCAGACTGATAAACTGTATATCTTTGAATCTTGTTGAAATGAATGTTATTTTTTCTGTCAATTGGTCCTTTTCATAGAAAAATATTGGAGTTGTTTTTGAATAAAAAAAAAACATACATAGTAAAGTTAAACCAGATACATACTCGAATCAAAGTTTGTATACATTTCAAAAGTTTTACTAAACTTGCAATTTTTAAAGCTTAAAAACTATATAAACATCATGCTATTCGAATATATAAAAAATTCCATTAAATCACAATTTTAGAATTTTTATGTGAAAATCACAACATTCTAGTATAAAAGTTCATTGTTTTAGAGCTTTTTATACTAAACATTTTCAGAAGAATTAAATTTAGTGCAAACTACAAAATTACACTTTCATATTAATAATAGAAGCTAAGGATCTTAAGTTTGTAATACAGAAAGGAAAGTTGAGATTATTTGGATGCAAATTTTTCAAATATTACGCTATAAAGTCTTCCGAAAGTTTTTTTTTAATATTATAAAATATTCATTTACGATCAACTGTTGAATCTCCAATCCAATAGAGTCCCTCCTATCACGTCTGGTAGAAAGAGATACTTCAATTGATCAAAATTACTTTTTAACATCGAGTAGTAGAAACACAAAATGATTAAAGATTTGTTTCTCTAAAAAACTAAAACAAAATTATGTCACAACTGTAATTATTTAACACTGATGTTTACGGTTTATTGTCTATTGTTTTAAAAACTTTATTTTTAAACAAAACATTTTTTTAAATAATTGGCTGAACTGATGGAAATAAAAAAAATTGTTATCAAATATTTCTGTCCTTATTACTTTCATAACGCTGTAAGGTTAAAAAAAAAGCTTATACAGTTGCAAAATAATGAGTGGGTAGTTACTTTGCCAAAAATAATTGACAGTCATTTCTCTTGAGAATAAGTTAATATTCAATGGAAATATTTCACGGGAAAATTTTTTTTTTTTTCATGTACAGTTACTTTTGTTACGGGTTCAATTTTAAATTAATATATTAAATATAAGAAGGAAATAAAAAGGGATGAAAAAATGTATAAGAAAAAAAGGGTAGTGAATTTTAAAATTTAAATTTAACAAATCATCCAAACTATTATTAGCTGTATTGCTATGGAACCCATATGTGTAATCTTTTGTAATATATAAAAATAGATTTAAAAAATATAATAATAATAATAGTTAATGGTAATAATAATTAAATTTGAGTATAGAAATTTCCTCTTATTTGGCCTTTAGAAAAGGCCACGAGTTTTTAACTGTATAAGATATATGATAACTAATCCGACAACACTTAAAGATAATATAAGAGCCGTAAACAATTAAAAAAAATGATCAGTTATATTCTGCTACTCGAATTAAATGCTTGGCAATAAGCACCATTCTTCAAAGAAACACCCTTTGATATCGCGTGATGCCTATCAGACAAAAATATGTAAGTAAAAGTTAGTAAAGTTGGCGACCTTAGTCGAGGGTGACCAAAGGCTCCCTTTTCAATAGCTACCACAGATGGATTGCTCCACTTACCCTTGACCCCTTCCTTATAATTCAGTGTGTTAAGCAAGGTGACATCAAGTACCATTTTTTGAATCTTTGGTATGACTCGACCTGGGAAGGAACAGCGGTCTCCGGGACAATTGGAGAACACTCTACTCATTAGGCCAAGTCATTTTTTTAAAAAAATGACCTGATCATTGTCTGATAGAAGTCTTTCTTTATGACCCCCTGTTATTTGTTCTTGGATCTTTGATTTTCTTTCACTCTTGCAAAGTCACTGTCATCTCGATTTCAGACATGTAAGCATAGAAAAAAAGTAAAAGATAAAGAATAATGAATGGAAAGTATCCCCGCACGATTTATAATATAAATTCACAGGATTATTATCATGGAATAAAACACTTTCTGAGTATAAGAGATAAGAATGGAAAAACAAAAAAAAAACACCCCCCCAAAGAAAACAATTCACCTCCATCAGTCAATATTTCACTGCAAAATAACTATTTACAATTCCCTTTTTATATAAAACTTCTTCATATTTACAAATCCTTTTATTTTTGTCTGTTTATGTAATTATTTTATTGTTTTGAATGTCAGTCAAAGGCATAACGATTCTTATATTCTAATTTGTTCTTTTTGAATAAATATTGATTTTATTTTATTTGGAGGATTGTTAGCGGCGATGATATCTATGACATCGTTAAATATAAAAGTTTTTCTAGTTTAGAGATATCGGAATAAAATTCCGACAACCAAAGCCAGTCGCTACACTGTAATTATTTACTTCTATGTTTAAGAATCTCTTTCCTATGACATTATAAATTGCGTATGCATCATGAATGTGCCTCGCTAAATTTTGTATAGTTAGAAAATCATCAACATTTTTTTTTCCGACGCAATGTTCAGCATTGTGCCTAATTGTATCTTAGTACCCAAAAACCCAATGCCGTTATGTATGTTCTTTTCTTAGTTGTTTTTTTCCCCTATTTCTTCATCGATTAGTAAGAGTAAATGGTAAAAACTAAATGGTGCAGCATAGAGCATGTTGAAAGCTACTAGAGAACGCGAAGAAAAATTGTGCAGCATCTTTACATGTTTTCTTACAGAAGAATATGTGGCAAAAGTTAAATCCAAAGACGAGAACGCAGGATGTATATCAGAAATAGGCGAATACAAACATGGAGAAAATGTGTAAATGGCGGAGACTGATATATAAAGAAAAGTTGAAAAGGAATTTACATGCTGAAATTACCACTGTTAAATAAATTGAAGGTGACAATGATGATGTGCCAAAGGAAGAGTGCCCCAGTGCATGTGGTAAGGATAGGTACTATTTACCAACCCCTCCGCTCGGACAGGATATGACACAAGGTCAATTTTTTTTAGTGTAACAGATTTGAATTCAGAGTTTTCCTTCTCCTAGACTAGTTGCTTAACCAAGGCTGAAGAACCTAGTCTGTCCTACTATTTACCCATAGCTGGAGGGAGAATAATTGGATTCATACCTTTCCCAAGGGTATTAGTGCTATGTGAAATGCAATCAGTCTCGTCCAGGTTTTGAACTCGTATCGCCGTGTTCATTTCCTACAGCGATAACGACTCCACCACGGGCACCTCCATGTGGTAAGGATAGGTATCTATATGAAGAAGGAACTGATGAAATTACTCAAAATAAAGAACTGATCCAAGGCATTTGTTTGTTGAAATTGAAACATCGAGACCTAAAAAGTTTCAAAAGAAAGACGAACCATTAGCTACGAGTGTAACACGGGGGAAAATAGTTCGAGGGTAATGCTGCAAGACTGGTTTTACAAAACTACGGAGAATTGAAAGACTGTTTGAGATTATGGTTGCTATACTGAAAGATGAACAAATCTCTATGATTTTTTGTGTCGCCTTTCCTGAAGACAGACCAACACAAATCATATCTTATTAAAAATTTCAAAATTTATGGAAGCTCAATTCAAAATTGCCTAAACATGAAAATTTGTCTGGCCAACAAAGAGCTTTCAAGGAGTGGGAAATTTTGAAAATGACTTTTGATAAAGGTAAAATACAAGAGAGTACGATACAAAGACAGATTTGGTGACAGTTTTTAACACGGTTACTTGATGTCGTGTACTTTTTGCCGAAACAGAACCAGCGTTTTAGAGGTCATCGAGAAAAGGTATATAGGTCCAATAAAGGTAACTTATGGAACTTATTGAACTTAAGAGTGAGTATGATCCTGTTCTGGAAAAGAATTGCTTTTCTTGAAAGGAAGTAAATGATAACTGGCGGTACTTGTCACCGAAAATCCAAAATCAATTTATTCTTATGCGAAACCACGTGAAATAAAATATACTGGATCGAATTCGAAAAGCCAGCTATTTTGCAATTAAACTAGACCGCACACCGGATATTTCTCATTCTGACCAGCTTCATTTGTTGATATGTTGTTATTAGAGACAACATAGTGAAGGTGCAGGAATAATTTCTTGGTTTTATTATTGAACATGGAGAGACAATTTATGATATCAAGAATATGATTTGGATCGACTGGAGAAAGTATGTAAAGGGAAAGATTTAATGATACTAATAAGGCTAAATTTCATGGTGGTGTTCAACGTCTTCTATGAAACATAAATGGGACTGCTAAACATAAAACTGTTCTAATCATAGCATGGATTTATGTGGTGTTCATGCCTTATCTGTTAATATAAGTCCAATTATAGTTTTCGAAGTCATTGAGTGACACTATACATGTTTTCTCTTCTCATAACTCTTGCATACTCATATGCATGCAGAACATATTCAACACAATAAATACGAGCGGACACAGATCTTTAGAAAAATATACCTCTCATTATATTGAAAGGGTTGTGTGTGAGAGGGAGTTGGTGACTGAACAGAACTGCAACATATTGATCCCCGAACTCTTTTGGCTATCACAGCCTTTCTTTCCCGTTCTCCTGGGCTGCTCAACTAGGGGCCTGAGGGCTCAGCCTCTCTGGGACATGCTTCTCATTCCAGCATCTTTTCTCCAACTGATCTGAACTTCCCGTTGCCGGGGTTATATAATAATTCGACACCCACCTACTTCCTGCGAGCGTCACAATTTCGCACTCAATTCAACCCCTCGATAGTCAAGGTCGCCCCTGATCTCCTGATATCTTCGACCGGATGCACCTGTTATTTACACAGGTGCATTTCTTCTTTTGATAACTTGGCCGGGGTCAATATGCAACATAACCGGTGGAAAATTTTATCTTCACATGTAAAGATCACAATGAAGAGTTTGTAACATCTGAGTGCACGTTACAAAACTATTCGCGCAGTGAAAACCGGATTTCACGGACTGATTACGGCCCTCGATTCATTAAACTCAGTTTCAGAAAATCTTCAAACGAGAGGTGATGCATAAATAATTTTGCTTTCAATTGAAAACTTCCCCTTCATGTCACATTTGTTTTACCTAGAAAACATTATTGGAGAAATAAATCTCATCATAAAGGCATACGTGCCTGGACCCAGATTTGGGTCCAAATCCAGTAGCATAGTCAAGCAGAGCAGGAGCCTTGGTTCGCGCTCGACTTTATCCACCCCAAAATCCCCACTATAATCGATCTTCGGGTCATTGACCTTGTGTCAAGTCCTGTCTGGTGGGAGTCAGAGACAAATATCGAGAAATAAAACTCATCGAGAAGAAACTTAAAGAATTGGTTTGGATGTGTATGTACCGCACATGGATGCGACCAACATTTATTTTGACCGAAACAGAGAAAGGCTGGTTTCTGAATCGTCTAATAAAGTAATGCATAGTGCAAGAAAATGGAACTTCCATTTGAAAGGTGGATTAGAAGAAAAGAAAGCTACCTTGAAAAAATGTAGATGATGTAGTAAAAAAAACTGGTGCACAAAGTTTACAAAAATCATTACGAATATCATGAATGACTTTTAAATGAACCGGAAGCGCAATTTGATTCCATGTCTCATCTGGAAACTATTTTCACTTAATTATCATTGCAAGAAATTTTGGGCGATATAGAAGGCGAGTTGGAGGGAAAATTTTAAGTTAAAATTCTCGGTAGCGAATACGGTGCTGACTTAGATGTAACTCTCTAACTTTGGGATTTTTTCGCGGCAGCTTCCAAAGTGAAATGGGACAAGACCACTTTTAACAAATCATCGGCTATCGAATGGCCGAGATGAATTCATCAATGGCAAGTTTATGAAACAGTAGCAAATATTTTGATGCCTCTACGGCTGTTTTTTAACTCTCACAATTTCTGTTGATACTGAAACTCATTACGATTTACTTGAGATCGCTCATCTAGTTTGTCTTTCATTTCAATTGAACATAGACCCGCGGAGAAGATAGACTTCTACCAGATTATTAGCAGCTTTTTATCAGCAAAGACTTGAGAGGTTAATATATGATTAATATATGACATTTTTTCGGTTAATTTCCCAATTTGTAGTATTTCAAGTGCTAATCAATGCTATTAAGTGCATCCCATTCATATCTTCCGCCAAAACTGTGGACGCCATAATGAATATCGCTCCAGGTGGCCTTTTGCCTTGGTATGTCCCAATATATGTATAGATATCGAATAACATCCACAAAATATATGAGAAGAAAACGTGGATATAATTTTCTGACATCAATGTCATGATTAAGTCGGTAATTATTGACAACGATGCAACAAAAACAATGGGTAACTGAGAATCCAGAAGGTAATTATACAGCAATTAGAGACAAGAAGATGTTTGAGGTGTAATGCAAATAACTTATGTCAGGCGCATTCTGCAAGGCCCATTGTAATACAAAATACTACTTTTCCAGTGAAAACATCAGCTCGAGTAAATTAAGTATCATTTCATCTGGCCGAGTCATTATCTCTCTTCACTTTAATTTATTTCCATCCCGTTATTGTCGATGAGTCAAGGAGCTTTTTCATCACTAAGAAAGTGAAGCATAAACTAAGAAATGTTTATAGGACAAGGACTTGATCAGGAATAAATGCTGAATAATATAAAGTACTCGCGTTTATAAATTCATGATCATAACGAAATTTAAACGATTATACAGAGCGTTTTTAATCTGTCAATGAAGCGTAGAATATGGTGACTGTATTCTCAAATGAGGGGTAAGATCCTCCCTATGCCAAAAAAAAAATAGCTTATCCTGTGTATGACACTACATTTTATCTTTAATTCTGGAGATGTTGGAATTGAATTAAGAATATTTACTTGACTTTATGATCGTTTAATTTTAAAGATGATTTCACTTAATTTTAATCACATAACTCTGTGGAAACAAATAAATGCTATTAAATCTCAGTTTTTACTTTAAATCAAACAACTTAGAATTCCTCGGAATATTGAACGCATATAAGAGTAGATTATTTGTATTTTACAGGAATATTTGATGTTATAAAACTGTGTGCAAAAACTCTTTAAGATGTAACTATATGGAAATACAATATGAACCCAATTCCATGACCTTATACTGAAACTATTTAACAAATGAAACAATCAATTAATTTATCAATCAATCATATAATTTGTGCTTTATTCAACTGCAATAATAACAGTGCTTAAAACAGCATTTTGATTTATATGCAGTATATTTTCATCACTTTTCAAAAGAGACACTTAGATTTAGTTTGTTAGCTTAATAAGATATTTACCTTCGTTGGTTATTTAATGTTAAAGTCAAATTTATTGTAGGTCATTAGTGATACTATTTAACCTATAGCTCGGGAAGGATAAAAGAGTTCATAACTTTCCTGGGCGTTTGACCCGAAAGTGAGCACAATAGTCCAACTGGTGTTCGAACTAGCTTTCTTTAATATTCCAGTCCAGCTGGTTAGCCTCTACACAACAGTGTAACACAGTTGCCGTGATGGTTAATTATTTCATTAGTTTTGGTAGGGCCGTGATTTTTCAGTTAGCTGTTACGTTAGCAATAATCTTTGAGCGGAAATCTAAGTCAAATTGGAAATTTTAAGCCATTACACCAGATCAACTCAGGAAGATAAAATTATGAACAAAATGGATTAATGTCTTGTCACAGGTTTGATTGGGGAAATGTAACTAGCGAATTTGGAACACATGTAACAAGATGATATTACCCGACCGATATTCTGAATTTAGATATGAAAAATAAGTAAATTTTGATATAGTAGTCAGTCGGTCTATTTGTCAGATAGAAATTTGCGTTCAGTGAGTTCGGAGAGCCTCGTGGTGTCTCTTTGTGTCTGTTCATAGACACTTACTGATTCTCTCCCTCCCTCTCTCTCTCTCTCTACTACTACTACTACTACTACTACTACTACCACTACTACTACTATACTGTATGCAGCATGAACATCGAACAATAAATGGTTGTTAATTTTTGACGGAGAGTTCTTCTTGTTTTTGACTTACCAACACACAGGCAACTTTTTTTCCTACGGATCAACCCCACTGTCAGATAAGGTTCCGGATGGATTATGCCATTCCCCATCAGTGGATCTTTCAAACACAGCGTAGGCACAGAAATATTGATGAACAAACTCTCTGAAAACGCATTTGGCACCGTTACTAGGATAAGACCAAAGTAAATGTACGGTGACAAAGATCCTGCGAATCCACGACACAGGCACACGCAAGATTTTACCCCCCAAAACCACGGCGAAGCAATAAACAGTATTAGACTCGGAAAACCCGCGGCCAAGCGAGTGTACTACATTGGGTGCCGGGCAAACATATAAAGCATATTGTTTCGTATGGGTAACCAGATCAAGCCGTAGTGTTAGAACAGGTTCACCCACTTCTTCAACAAATTCTGATAGGTTTTAATAATCAGGACCTTGAACCACCGAATTTAATTCGAAGTTAAAGGGGGTGTCCTCGTGGTGTAATGGTTAAAGCGATGGACTGCAGAATCGTAGTAAGGGAGTTCGTACTACAGTCGCGCTGTTACTTTCACTTTCGGGCAAATAACTTTGGGAAAGGTATGAACCCCCTTATCCTTCCAGCTATGGGTTAAATAGTACCACTGTTGTTGTTCTAGGAGAATAGCTTTGGCATTAAATAACCTACAAAAGTTGATATGCCATTAAACAACGAAACCATCAAAGTTGATATTTTCTGAAGCTTATAAAATAGCACAACATACATATTTATAAATAGATTTATTTAATCGGCGTACATATTTATTTATGTGTTTTAAGTTTTCACCATAACTCGATGGATATATCTACTCAAGAAAATGTCTTACGAAAAATAAATAAAGTGTCTATTTATAAAAAGTATCGGTAGGATGAAATATGAATTTTATCTTTTCAATTTTTCTTTAAAAGCTACTTGCTAGTCAATTTACGCGAGGAAATTGCATGATATCGTTATCAATTTAATGATCTCGTTAGAAAATTGATTCGGCAGTTTGCTTAAGCGAAGACATTTTGTCTTGATTTGAAATTAATGAGATTTTTCATCAAAATCTAGTTTAGTTCTGTTGTTTCTATATTCGGCCTCATCTTGATCGGAATAATCGTAAAAAATTAACTGGACCTGTAGAAATTCAACGGTTATATATATATATATATATATATATATATATATATATACTGCAAACTATCTGCACGAGCAGGATTCGATAAAAGGTCATTTTCAAGCAAATTTTCACAGTTTTAAATTCAATTTTTTCCTTCTTCAATACCAGTTGATATACCATGGTTAAAAACCCCGGTTAATTTACCTTTAGCCAGTGGTAAAATAGTTGGACTCATACGTTTCATAACACCCTTAGTGTTATGGGAAACGCAAGAAGTTTCATCTAGGCTTTAAACAGGGGTCACCGTGTGTGTTTTTTGCTTCCAAATCAACAATTAGAGTTAAATGTATATGCATATGAATATATGCGTATGTGTGTGAGTGATAGTGTGTTTCTATGTGTGTTTGTGCGTATATATATATATATATATATATATATATATATATATATATATATATATATATAATGAATGTAATATAATATTTTCGTACATACATTTGATACGAGGAAATAAATTATATTTATTGAGCAAAAAAACTGAATTAATGAAAATGAAATTTTACTTATGACTAAATAGTTCATATGTTGGATTGTAAAACTTTTACTTAACATTTATGTAAGATGAAACTGATGAACCATTTGTTGAGAATTGTTTCTATTTATGAAGTGACATTGAATTCTATCGTGTGAAACAGATATAAGTCCCAAATTTTAAATTGTAATCTGTGTAGTGTAATTTAGTCAAGTGATAATGATAGCTCCACTTAGCTAATGTCTTACAATTGTTTTTAGATCAGATCAGTTACAATCATAACTAGGATCATTGTTGTGCGTCCGATATAGTGATATTTTTTAAGACTGGTAAGTACGTAATTGCAGCATGAAGAGTTTTTGCACTCATTTCTTGTTAAGTCAGAATAATGCTGTTCCGGATAGAAAATAGATATTGCTATGTGTTCAAAATTTCATAACTATAGCTTCGATTTTCAGACGTCGAAGCGCATGAACTCAAGAAAATGTCTAAACCCTGAAACCGTGTGTTGTGCAATCTCTGTATGTTCAATCCCTAAACGTGTCTTTGTTTTCATTGAGATTGTCGAGTTGATCAAAATCCGAGGGAGCTAGTATATTCACTGACCTTTTTTTCTCTTACGCAGTTTACAGTTTGAATCGTGATAGGTATTTCTGTTACACCCATTTGAGGGCATCAATAGATGTTTGTTAGGGAATATTATATTCATACTTGTTTTATTTCCTTTTTAATTATAGTTAAATTTAACGTAATAAAGGAGCAAATCCAACAATGTAATGAATAAAGTGTAAGATCGTGGGCTTGGAGTAACTGAATTTGAACTCCAGTCGTTCTATTACCTTCACTTTCGAACTAAAGTTTTTGGAATATCCTGAAACTACATATACCTAAAGCTATCACTCTTTTTCTCTTAGAGGATGGCTTTGGCACTAAATAACCCAGAAAAGTTGATAGGCCATTAAAAAAACAATCCAACGAATTATATCTTAAAGAAAACATGTTTTTTTGTTAGATTTGCAACAATAAGATCATAGTTCATCGAAATCGGGAAAAATGGTGAAAAGCAGTTCGTTGGTTTAGTTTACGGCATGTCAACCCTTCTTGGGCAAGTAAAATGAAAAACTTTAGCTGATTCATGCAATGAATTACAATATTCATCATCATAATCATTGTCATCATGTTGCACTGCCAGCACGGATTTCCCTAACCCTCTCTCGTCACCCATCGTTATTGTCCATCGATCCTGCGAGGTCTTCAAGGCTATATCCTGTATCCCAACAGAACTATTGTATATAGGCTCTTCCTGGTCTTCCTCTCTTTGAGTGTCCATCTGAAGGGATCCATGGGGGTATGACGCTCATGAGTTCGTTCTTTCCAGTGTCCAGCATTTTTGTTTCGTCTTACTTGGATAGTTTTCGTTATGGGTGGTAGGTGGCCGTATAGCTGCTGTTCTGTGGGTTGTTGCCTCCAGGACTCGGGCAATATTGCTTGCAGCATTCTTGTGTAATTGGTGTCAAGTTTTTTCTCCATACGCTTAGTTAGCGTCCATTTAGTGCATCCTTATAGCATTATCGACACGACCGCTGCTTGGAAGAAACTGCGTTTTATTTTAGCGGTTAGGTCTGACGTCCATATGACTGATAGCCTATCGACAGCTGTCCATGCCTTTGGTAGTGGTATGTTGATGTCTTTCTCGGTTGATGAGGCACTGCTACCGACGTAGGTTAACTTATCTACAAGTTTCAAAGGCCAACACTCTAGTGTTGAAATGTCACCTATTTGATTAAAGTACAAGTATTTCGTCTTATCTGCGTAAGCATCGAGGCCTATGCCACCAGCTTCTCTTTCAAGACTATGCAGCTGGGATTCGGCTTGGTTGTGTGTATTGCTAGAAGCGTCATAGGCGTAGTCTGTGTCTGTAAGAGTTTGTGCGGGGGTATCTTCTGCTTCTTTCATTTGCCAGCTTGAAACCGTGTTCTCTCATTAAATCAATAGAGGTCATAAGCATGAAGTCTAGGCAAATGATAAGCAGGTATGGGGTTAGTGTATATGTTCTATACTCATAATATACAAATATATGCAGAAACATAATCAAACATAATATAGGAACATCAATGAACGAACGAACACACTTCTTTATAAAAATATGTCTCCCACTTTATTCTCGAAAGGGTTGGTTTTAGTTGTGTGTCAGAGGTGAGTTGGAGACGGGGACAGACTGCGACATATTAACCCAATGTTCCTCTGGCCATAGCAGCACTTCTTTCTCAGCTTGGCAGGGTTGTTCAACCGTGGGTCGCGGAGGGCCCAGAGCCCTCTGTCTGCCACTGGCTCTCACGCTGGCATCTTGTCCTCAGCTGACTCCAACTCCAACTGAGCCAAGCCGTCTGTGGCACCTGGTTATATAATTGTCTTTCGTTCACCTGCTTCCGCTGTTCCTCCGCTTATTTACACAGGTGAATCTCTTGATTGACGGCTCGGTCGAGGGTCATTATCTAACATATATTTTTGTAGTACACCTGCTACCATGTAGAACGAGTTTGTGTCTCCATCCGGAGAGCTGATATTTACTTTCCACTTTGGTGTTTTTATATCGCATCATTGGGTTCAATAAAGGATATGAGTAAACTATTTTTATTCCACAAAGTTATATAAAAATCCAATGCTTTTCATTTATTAATCATATTTAATAAAAGAATCATTCGTTCGCAGAGATTTTTATTGTTCAACTCAAACATATATTTATGCATAGAGACCACATAATGTGTTCTACAACTCGGGGTCAGACTTCATTCAGTTGTAATACCAAAGAAGAAGAGACTATACATTAACTGAAGCTCCAAAACTGGAGCCTCACCACCAGATTTGCGTTCCTCTCATACCCAGGAAGAGAGAGAGATTCTTTGGAGAAATATTAATATGAAAGTATCAGATAGACCACTATTAACATTTATTACCTGTTTCATCGTATAATAAGCCACGTAATGAAAGCCTACATTCTTTTTTTTATTGGAGGGCTACATTTCAGTTTTATTTTTTTTACCTATACTTCCCATGTATGTTTGTTTGGTTTAGTTTATTTAACAACATACTAATTCCTTTTGGCTTATCTAATGCGACAATTGAATTCATTTCTATGGTCGATTATAAATAAGACTATACGTTCATTTTTCCATATTGCACTCTTTGGAATAGTCGTTTGGTTGTACAGTTATAAGGGATCCGATATTCGTATTTAATGCTACTAATGTATATACATTTATGTTTTACATTAATTATCCTTAATAATAAAAAATAATTAAATGATTGCACATAGCTATATAGTTTCAATTATTTCAATCTATTACTAATAATGAATAGGGGGTGTCCTCGTGGTGTAATGGTTAAAGCGATGGCCTGCGAAAGCTTAGTAAGCGAGTTCGAACTCCAGTCGCGCTATTACGTTCACTTTCGGGCAAATAGCCTTGGGAAAGGTATGAACACCCGTATCCTCCCAGCTATAGGTTAAATAGTACCACTACTGTTCTTCTAGGAGAATGGCTTTGGCATTAAATTGTTATATGCTCACATAATAAATATGCTTATATACACATATAAATTTTCATGCAGTATCACAACGACACCATAAATAATTAAACAGACGCACGATGATGAACTCCCAGGAATAAACGACGCACACAGAAAGACGCAGGAAGACTTCTTTATAAGATATTTTACCTCACATCTTTATTTGTAAGGTTTCGAAAAGGGTAACTCAAAGTTTGCGTGTGAGAGAGAGCTGGAGACCGAACATTACTGAAATATTTTGACCCCAAAGTTATGGCCGTCAGCGTTGTGTCTTTCTCGTTCTTCATAGCTGCTCAATCGGACCCTGGAGTAAACTCTTCTGTGTGCTGGCTTTCCCTACTACTCGCGTCTACCTCCGTCTTCCACTGTACTGCTTGCCCTCCTTCTCGCCTCTCTCCAACTGTCCTCAATTCGTCGGCCTTATATTACCTTCAAACTCCCACACAGTAATATAGACACGCCTCAACGCCTGCGCAACCTCTTCCGATTTCCAGCGACCGGGATGTGTCACTTCCTTCCGGTGCACCACCTTGAATGGCATTTTTGGTCGGGTCAAAAGGTCAAAACATAACAAAATAACTTATAAAGAGTTGATATGCCATTAAACAAAGAAACTCAACCAAACTTAATAATTAATAGACAATTATGGTTTTAAGTAAATGTTCTTATTTAACTATAATAATTTTTTTTTTTTTGGATATAGCAACATGGTTTTTAGAATTCTCATCTAACACTAATCGTTTTATAACAGATCAATTTGAAAAATGGCCTTATTTTCCTTCCACTTAAGGTTGAAATCCAAGTTAACATAGAAATTAAACTAAACGATTGGTGCGATTGAGTTGGTTGGGTTGATTTCTTTGTTTTAATGATATATCAACCTTCTTGGTTGTTTTAATATTAAAGCCATCCATGTAGAAGAACATTAATCATACCATTTCACAAAGACTTAATGGAAAAAGTGAGCCCAGATCTTTCTTTAGGGTATTAGAATAAAAGTGAATATAATAGTGCTAATGGTACTGTATCTCACTTATAACGATGTTGTTGTCCAGCACTTTAGCCTCTACGCCATAATCTCGCCTACATGTATAGATGGGGTCATAACAGGTACAAACACTTAAGGTGAAGATCGACTTTGAAGAAATAGAAAAAAGAGTTGTCAAAACTTCCAATAGGTTCAAAACTGGAGTCTCACCACCGAGGTTTGTTCAGTATCAAAACTTGCACAGACTGATCATCCAGTGGGCAGTAGGTTAAAAACAGATGACGTAGGTAGTAGTTTACAACGGTATAAAATATATATTTGAATCATCATCATCATATCGTGCTGGCAGCACGGATATCCCTGACCCTCTTTCGCCACTCCTCCCTATCGTTCATCGCCCTAGGCAGGTCTTCAGGACAACAACCTGTATCCTCACATAGCTGCTGAATGTACGTTCGTGCTGGTCGTCCTGCTTTTGCGCGGCCGTGTGTGGGGATCCATAAGAGTACATCTCTTATGAGTTCATCTCTACTTCTCCAGCAATGTCCTGCATGTCTGGTTCGCCTAACTTGAATAGTTTTCGTGATAGGAGGCAGGTGGCCGTACAGTTGGTGTCTTGTTGGGTGTTGCCGCCAGGACTTGTTGAGGATTGCACGCAGCATTCTTGATATATATTTGAATAGTATAGCTATATTGTTTATTTTTATGTTTTTTCTTACATATTTTAATATGGTGCATAGTCTTCGTGCATTTCAGTCCAATATTCCGGCTAAACAGAGTTAACAATTTTCTTGGTTTCAACGTATACATTTATAATTATCGTTTGATGTATGCACACATTTCCTCTATAAAAGAAGTCTTACAAACAACTTTGGCAGGTGATTTCATAGTGATATCAGTAATAATTTGATATATATAAAGTCAATAAAAAAAGCATTCAATTTGATTCAATTCTGTGGAAAGTATGTCATTATGTATCAAAATAAATGATAGAGAAATCTTAGAAGGAAATTAGAAGGAAAGAAGAAAGTAAACTACAATAAATAAATAAATAAGCATTAAAAGTAAACGTAAGATATATATATATATATATATATATATATATATATATATATATATATATATATATATATATATCCTCCGATTTTTAGACAGTGTTTGGTTTGAAATCCATTAAAAATTTCGGATGTGGTACGATTATAAGGCTATGTGAAAAAGTGTTGGATATTGTCTGAAAACAAGCCAAAATGCAAGGAAATAATCAGGTAAAAAAAAATTGTGAACCCAACCACACACACACACACACACAACAACACGCACACATATATATATATATATATATATATATATATATACACATGCTAATATATGTGTAAACACATACACATATGTATATACGCACACATATATATATATATATATATACACACACAGACACAAACACACAGAGACAGATATATATATATATATATATATATATATATATATACGTATATATGTACACATATATACATATATATATATATATATATATATATATATACACATACTAATATATGTGTATACACGTACACATATGTATATACACACATATATATATGTATACACACATATGTATATGTATACATACACACACACACAAACTCACAGAGACATATATATATATATATATATATATATATATATATATATATATATATATATATATATATATGAAATAAAAACTCATGCCAATCTTCAAGCATATACATGCACACATTTAAGAACAAGCAATAAAATATTTAACTCATGCACATAAATACACCCATCTATCTTTCTCTCTATCTATATATCTATGCATTTTTCCCTGCGTTTTTTATTCATGGTATGTTTTTTAAAATATTAATTTTTATCTTTTTTAGGCTAAAAAATTCATTTCTTCAGAAAGTAACATATAACTTTTTAAAACATATCTCAGAGTTTTTGCGACAATCGAGAAACACACACACACACACACACACACACAGATTTATATATATATATATATATATATATATATATATATATATATATATATAAGGGGAAGAGAAAGAAAGAAAGAAAGAAAGAAAGAAAGAAGGAGCGAGAGAGAAAAATACAATGAAAAATGCATTACAAGACAACAAAAAACAGAAATCAAACAGGAAAAGCAAAAAAAAAGAAAAAAAAAAGGAAAAAGAAAATATCAAACACGAATAAACTATCTATATCTAGACTTCATCAACGTTGTAAAAAGGAATAACAGTTTTCAACTACTAGTGTCCATCATGTATGCATACAAGTATTGTTTGGGTCGATACATAAATTAAACATCCTTTTCTATCAAAGCTATAGCGGTATGCCCGCTTCATGTTGTCAATATGTATTGTGACGGGACAAAATATATTACAATCATTCTCAGAGGCTTTAATACGAAGAAAACATAAATTAGCTCACTCGGTTTTCGTTCTCAGTTTGTAATTTTTTTACCACTAAGCGTTACGTCGAAACAAATAAATGAGAATAGAAAAACAAACGGTAATAAGTAGGACGAAGAAACATCTCAGACAATCTTATCGCAAAGAAAAAGAAAATAAACAGTTTGGCGACAATTTAATATGAAAGCAAAACAGCATCGTTCGTCGTGGTCAGACAAAAGAAGAGAATATTGATAAATGGAAAGTGATTAGACAATGACGTAGAAAGGGAATAGCTAATGAACTAAGGAAGTTTGGTTGGTTGTTTGGTTGGTTGGTTAGTTTTACAGTGTGTTAACCCTTGTTGGTTTATTTTATATCAAAGGCAGTTGAATAATCATTGCGTCCGAATATATACGGTGAAAAATGTCCTTTCACATTTTTGAGAGTTAAATTCTTTATTAATTTAAGCATATCTATTTGCTTCCATTTGGTTGGTTTATTTCGGTTTGGTTTCTTTGTTTTATGCTATATCTAACTCTTTTCGTTGTTTAGTTTGGTTTCATTTTTACTTTTAAAGATATATATCTACCATCATTGGTTACGTGGTTTGGTTTGGGTTCTTTATTTTATGCTATGTAAACATTCATTGATTATTTTTAATGATACATCTACCATCGTTGGTTACGTGGTATGGTTTCTTTTTCTATTCTATATCTATATTCTTTGATTATTTCAATAGCATATCTACCTTGGTTGGTTTCGGGGTTTAGTTTCGCTTTCTTGTTTGATGCTGTATCAACTTCCGTTGGTTATTTAGTTTGGTTTCATTTCTTCTTTTAATTTCATATCTACCTTCGTTGGTTACGTGGTTTGGTTTGGTTTCCTTGTTTTATGCTATATCCATAGTTGTTGATTATTTTTAATGTCACATAACCACCTTTGGTGGTTATGTGGTATGGTTTGGTTTCTTTGTTTTAAGCTGCATCTACTTCTTTAGGTTATTGAGTTTGGTTTCATTTCTTCTCTAAATGACATATCTACCTTCTCTGGTTACGTGGTTTGGTTTGGTTTGGTTTCATTGTTTTATGCAATATCTACATCCGTTGGTTATTTAGTTTGGTTTCATTTCATTTTTAAAGTCATATCTACCTTCTTTGGTTACATGGTTTGGGTTGGTTTCTTTGTTCAATGGTAAATCAACCTTCTTGGTTTATTTATTCATTTTCAAAGCTATCTTTTTGATATGATTATACCCATAACCAAGGGGATGAAGAAGTTCATGCCTTTCCCAAGTGTTTTACTCCAAAAGTGAAGGTAATGGTGCTATTGTAGGTTTCCTTGTTTAATAACATGTCAACCTTCATGGATTATTTAAAGTCAAAGCTAAGATAGGTAGGGAAAGTTTTTAATCCACAGCTGAGAAGATACTGGAGTTCAACATGTCAAACTTCATGGATTATTTAAAGTCAAAGCTAAGATAGGTTGGGAAAGTCTTTAATCCACAGCTGAGAAGATACTGGAGTTCAACATGTCAAACTTCATGAATTATTTAAAGTCAAAGCTAAGATAGGTAGGGAAAGTCTTTAATACACAGCTGAGAAGATACTGGAGTTCAAAACTTTTCCAAGCATATTATTTAAATGTAATAGCCCGCCTGAAGTTTGGCCTCGCTAACTACGATACCATATCATGGTCAGGCATCTTAGCCACTATGCTTTCGGAACTCCCTCTCATTTCTTTTCGACCCGGATTTGTGACCATAACGGGAACAACAACTTTGGGTCAGAGAAGAACAACAAGTAATTACAACGATCGGGTGACTTCTAACTTCCTAAAGATTAGAACAGATGCAGTGCAATGACATATCAAAGCTGAAATAAAACAAAATATGGAATGTAAATGGATAATGACATATGAAAAAGGGATTTACCAAAGTCAAATGAAAAGTCAATGGTAAATTGTAAACAATATATAAAAGATAAATATTCAGTTATATATAAGCTCTGGATATTTAATGACTTACGTCTTCCAGGATAGTAAAATACAGAAATATTTTGGTGAATATGATATATAATTCGTCTAAGGGAAACCACGGATTAAGATGTGTTGATTTGTATATATGGATACGGGTTCGTGGATGTATATCCGATTCAAAGATGTAAGGAATAAAAACTTTTGGTAAGAAGAGCCCATTCCCACTTTTTCTTGTTTCGTGTGCAATGTAAAGTTATGATTTGTTTTTGCTGGTGACTCAAGATATTTTTTGTTACTCAGTTAATCTGTTGATGCTGGGAAAACGATATTTACACTTCACCAAATACTCAATAACTCGGACACGGAGAGGCCATGTCATATAGAAAGGATAGAATGCTTATTAGAGTGAGTATTTTATTTAATAGTGTAACCGAAAAGTTTTAAACAAAGGTGTCTGCGTCCTGATTATATGTTTGAATTTGTCTTTACCACAAGATTTTTACAAGTTCAAGGGATTTTATATATATATATATATATATATATATAAGGATCCTTAAATAAGTTTCCAGACTTTTTTCGAATAAGCACTTTTATTGATAGTACACAGATGAAACTCTTGTCCCCTTTGATGTAATCTCCGGCTGCAATGCACTTGTTGTACCGTTCCAACAACTTCCAGAAGGCCCCATCGAAGCCCCCTTGTGTGAAAGTCTCAATGACCTTCGTCACAGCATCTTTCATCTCCTCAATTGTCTCATAACGACAGCCTCTGAGCTTAGGGAATAAGCACAAGTCACGGGGAACACGGTCTGGACTATTGGGAGGGTGATGAACTGTCTTGATGCCCATCTTGGTCAAATAGTCTGTGACAAGGATGGAGTTGTGGAATGGTGTATTGTCCCAGTGGAAATGCCACTGACCCGATTTGAATAGTGATGGTCTTGCGTACTTCTGGAGGAATTTCATCAAGCCCAGCGGCTTTCTTATTTTTAATATTTCTAATTACTGAGTCGAGTTCATCTAGAGTAAACGGTCCTAGTTTAATGCCTGATTGCTTTCTAATAATTCTGTTGATTGGTTCATGTGTAACTTTTGGTGGGTTTCCAAGTAGATTCTTGAAATGCTGTTTCCACAGTTTTATTCATTCTTGTTGGATTGTAGCTTTCAATTTAGCTTTGGCTGTGCTATTCCTTCTACTCACTTCGTTTATCGTTTTCTAGGCTATCCTAAAGTGCCTATCTTTTACTGAGCCTCTAATCTTATCTATCTGATTTTGTACGTATTATGTTCTTTTATATGCTTGCTCATTGATTTTGGGCCTATTATAGTTTTAGGGCATTTGTGGTCGTTGGGTTCTCCCTATTGAATTTGGTGGTAGTTTTTACGTTTGCACGTTTTTTTTTCTCTAACCGTTAACCTTTCCCATGGGACTCTAGATTGAGTTCTATATTTTGTTGGAATGCATTTCGCTGCTGCCTCGAGGTGTGCATTGACTAAATTTTCATATCCGTCATTTGGGGTACGTTTTTCTGTCTTATCCCTTAGTGTATCGAATCTGTTTCCCAATTCTAACACATATTTATCTATAATATCCCTGTTGTTAAGAAGGATCAAGTCATAGTGTTTGGTTGTCGCTGTTCATGTGGCGTTCTTTCGTAGGCTTATTCTTATTTTTGCCGTGACTATTCGGTGATCGGAGGATACAACCTCGAAAGAAGAGTATTCATTGCGCTATTTTTCCATTTCTTGTTTAAAAAGACGTTGTCTATCTGTGCTTTATTATTGTTTGCGTATGTGTAGGTTAATAATTATCCCTCCCTCTTTTGATAGTTTGTATTGAGGCATGTTAATTTATTTTCTACCATGAAATTTGTTAGATGCTGTCCATTCCTCTTAGACGTGCTGTGTAGGCTGTATTTGTTGTTTCCGTTTTCCCGATTTGGGCATTCATGGCTCCGCCAATGACTATAACGTTGTGTTTTGGAATGCTACGTACTAGAGAGGATAGCTCATCATAGAAGTTGATGAGTTCAGTTTCTTCAATAACATTGGTAGGGCTGTAGCAGGTGATGATTGTTGCCCTGGGATTGCCATTAAAAGTAGCTACCATTATCCTAGGTTGTATTCTCCCAATGCTTTTAAGGGATGTTAACGCTCTTGGTCCTATAAGTATTCCTACACCTCCTACCGTGGCGTTGACAGAGTTTCTTCATACTGATGCATTGGATAGCGTCCATCCATTGCCAGTATCGTGATATTGGATATCCTCGTTGTGCGTGTATCTGTGTTCTTGTATGCATATTGTCTATCTTATGTTCTACGGCCGATGCAGTCAGCTCCGGTAGTTGTCCTATTCTATTTAAGGTTCTACGTTGAATGTTACTATTTGTATTGTTCGTTTGCATTTTAGTAATTTTTGTTGTTTGAGCTCTGTAGCTGATTTTTCGAACACTGAGGCCAGGGCTCCAACCTCAACAGGACGCGCCCCTTTTTTACCCGCGTGAAGGGGGATACGGTTCATATATGTGGTTTGAGTGTTGGTCATGGTTATCTTTCGATGGCTGATTTTATTCTCATCTATTGAAGCCACTCTTATAGACGAGTAGCAGTAGTTTCCCGATCGAACTGACGATCCTGACCGTTGAGCTGTGATATATACATATATATATATATATAATCTTTATTTATTGGCATCACATAATCTGCAAGTTGTTAAATGCCGTTGAGCACAATCCAAAAAGTCAGCGTTTCTGATTTAGCACAGTGCATGGTGGAGAAACGAGAAGGTGAGTGAGAGATTTCCAAGACCAATAACCATATCTAAACGTAATGCGAGTCGTAGATGCAATAACTTGTTGCAACCATTATCAATATTGACAAGCGCTTGCATAGTATTCATTGTGCACTGGATTTAATTTTCTCCGAGGAAAAAAAGGGAAAATGATCGATATTGAAGATATATTTATTTTAATATTCTATTTTCAAAAATTCGCACGGGCCCAAGTGTTTGATTATGAAGTTGTTGAATTAGTTAGAAATCGGCTATTAAGTCAAGACATTGATGCATCTTTGCTCTCTCGGGCTCCTCTCCTCATTAATGTAAGCTTCTCTGGTAATGTTGACATTTTCTTTGCTTTCTTGCCGTTCCCCCATTAATCACTGTCGAGCGGTTGCTGACAAGTCCTTTCTTTCTCCCTTTTCCTCTTTCATGTCGAATTTCTAGTGTCTCAATTTGATCAGTTCCTATCGTGCTTCGCAACATCTCAGCCCTGCGCGTTCTCTTCAGCCGATCAACAAAGAACGATCAATCTTTTAACCTAACCGGGGGCAGGAAAGTTCTCCCACAAGAGCTGGAGATGCGCATGTCCAAAACTTGGGTGATCTTTTTCCTACACCACTCACCTTTTACTGGGGATTTTCGTCTCTTAACTATGTTGTATAAGAAGGATGTTAGGCATATCATTATACTGTGACTGACGAGCTATCAGTTCTTCTTGTTAGCTAGTCAATAGGCGGATTGACATTTGCCCCTTATCGATAAGATTCCTTCGCGAAAACGTCTTGTTCTTTTTTCCTATTTTACAATATTTCATGCCAGGCTTTGATAAGATTTTTAACAAACTTTCATATGATCTGAAAGGGTTGACTCAAAAGTTTCCCTGAGCTGTCTGTGTGGCTAATAATACGCTGGCTGTATCCTCTGCAAAAGGGTTAAGACTCACTCAAAAATGTGTCAATTGTGTGGCACTAACCTGCACCTGATGATTAGTCATCAACTCTGGAAATCTGGGAAATGTTGAGTATTTTTTCATGACCATTATTCCAAGGTTCACTTTGACCCGGGGTGGGGTAGGTTTTTTTTTTTACTTGTATTCTTTCTTTTTCCGACATCTCAACCTCTGTAGATTATTTAATGTCAAAACTAACCCGGTTAAGGAACAGTAGTAACACTATTTAACCTGCATCTGGAGGTAAAAGGAGATTCATAATTTTCCCAAGTTTATTTTCTGAAACTGAAGGTGATTTCGAGGCTGGGTTCGAAATCAATTAGGAACATATAGCAGTCCATCACGTAACCTGCA